>CM024549.2:8544513-9095233 GCA_014182405.2 Eucalyptus sideroxylon | reverse complement strand
GTTTCTGACGCTCATTCACTATCAGACTCCTTTTTTTTTTTTTTAACAAAAAAGCCAACGCTCTGTGGGTAACTTGACAAGTTACAAAGCCATAATGTGTGATCTCTATTATTTAAAAGGACAATTCACAAGTTGCAAG
Organism: Eucalyptus sideroxylon; assembly: GCA_014182405.2. Taxonomy (NCBI): domain Eukaryota; kingdom Viridiplantae; phylum Streptophyta; class Magnoliopsida; order Myrtales; family Myrtaceae; genus Eucalyptus; species Eucalyptus sideroxylon. The sequence continues at coordinate 9,095,094 of CM024549.2, read as the reverse complement.
CTATTCTAAATTCAGAATTAGTATGCTCATGCTGCTAAATTAGCAAGACTGCTCATTCCCGACCATTGCCAAGGACATCTCTTTACAAACTATTCTGAGTCCTAAATTAGGAGAATGTATATCAGTGATACAGTGTCACTAATAATGTGGTATCACATTGACGCACAGATCTTAATGTTCACAATTGTTAAGTAATATGAAGAAATCAGCACGCTTGATATTATGATTGCAGGAGATACTTCTTTATAATTTTTTATTGAATCATGCTTTACAACACTACAACGTATCAATCGTTTGCCTAGATCCAATCGAGGATTAACTCACAGTTCTAATCACCATTTTTTCGTAACAGTACTTGGATCTCCATCACTTCTTCTCCCGCTACAAACAAAGAGAATCAGAACTAAACCAACATTTGTTAAGTAAAATCGATCTGCTAAATGGGAAAAGCAAAAGACTCACCTGCTGGAGCTTGAAAAAGTTATAGGAAGAGTGCTAGGCTTATTGGAAAATAAAATTCCCCTGAGAGGTTTTCCATCTATGATGGTTTCAATGGTGCATCGATCACCAAAAACCTCCATCAGTCTCGCTTCAAATATTTGTTTGCCTTGGACAGGGATCGATTGCGTATATGGATTACTTTGAGCACCTGCATTAAAAGTCCATAGCTACTTATGGTTTGGCACATAAAAGCAATTCAAGAAAACAGTATCACGTCCATAATCCTTTAATTTCTAAATAACTGAAAACTCCAGTGAGAGATCTACATCTAAATTTAATAATAATAAAGCAAGCAAAAACAAGTTAAACAGGCACTTGGCTTCTACTTGATGGACATTTTGCTTACTTGACAAAATATTCGGACAAAGGTCCGTTGATTTGCAATAGTTGTTGGGGGGAAATTAACAGCCTGTTGACTCTGACACAGGTGCTCATAGTTATTCACCCAAGCAATAAGAACTCTCCAAGGCAAACAAATATTTGAACCAAGACTGAAACAGAGTTTTGGCGATCATACACCATTTGCAAATAACTATATCACGGCCATAACCCACAATCTCCAGATAACTGAAAACTTCAGTGAGAGATCTATATCTATATATAATAGCAAGGGAAAGAACGTAAAAACAGGCACTTGGCTCTGCTTCATGGACATTTTAATTACTTGACAAAACCTTTGGCCACATGGAAATCTCTTGACATTTTTTAAGAAAATTTCCTGATTTTGTATTGAATACGGTAATTTAATATTCAATATAGTGATTTGGTATTGAATATGGTGATTTTGTTGGTTTTTGAAATAAAGATTTTTACATGGAAAGAAACCTACAATGAGATCATATCCATTTACTTAAAGTGAATACATAGATTTGACTAAAAACGTAAATACATAGATGTCACCTAGATCATGGTACTCTAAGGGAAGCCTCAGTGCAGCAATAAAAGGTTACTCCATTGTGACCTATGGTCACGGGTTCGAGTCACGAAAGTAGCCTCTTTAGAAACCAGGGGTATGGCAGCATCCGAGAATGACTGCAAGTTATGCCCCCGCATTAGCAACATAGGTCATGCACGCTAATAACTAGGAGAGCAAACAAGTTTGAGAAATCAATGACGCCGTACTTTGGTTCAAAAAATGACCGAATATTGAGTTTCCTACAATACAAGTTCTTATTACATTACCTCAATGACAAATAGGGCATTTAAATACTTAAATAAGGTTAAAATAAAAACTAAAAATAAACAAAGTTTCCTTTAATGTTTCTTCTAGACAAGTAATGCATGCAACCTTCTCAAAATTCCTTGAGAATATATATATATATCTCCCCTCTCCCTCGCCCTCTCTCTCTCTCTCTCTCTCTCTCTCTCTCTCTCTGCCTCCCTCCCTCTCTCCCTCCCCCTTCTCTCTCCCTCTCCCTCCCTCCTCTGCAATGACCTTATTTTTAGATATTCTTTTGGTCAAATAATCTTTCAGTACTCTATAACCTGATTTAACAAATGAATTTACATCTACACACCCATGGTCTAGATATTTTGGAGCTAGATAGATGAATTCGTGGTTTAAGTTAACTAAAAAGGTGTTTATGGACACGAGACTTATCCTTGGGGTCTACATATTGTTTGATAGAGTTGAAACAATTAGATTGAAGTGGTGTTGATATAGCAATGAAATCAGTTATGACTCTCCCTTTGAATATAGTTTTAGCGAAGTTGTTCCGAATCTGTCCAGCGAATTCATAATATCACTGTACGATGCCTAGGCACCAGGTAACTCCACTAGTTCTAACTCTAATTTAGAAACTAACACTAGGGGAAAAGCTCAAAGACAAATTGATGAGGAATCCAATCGTTGAGAATCTTGAAAAAAGCCTCATGGGATGGCAAAGCTTATCTTTCCAAGGATGGAAAAACCACACTAATCCATGGCACTCGAGCTTGCTAGTTTACTTTCTCTCTCTTTCCTATCCCAGTTCGGAGGATATTCAGAGGAAGTTCTCATGGGGCAGAACAGAGGAAAGATGGAAATATCACTTGGTGATATCTGGTCTGGTCAATCTACTTATATCTAGATCTAGTGTAGGAGTATGATCTTGGTCCTGTTGTAACAATGCTTTGTCTGAAAATGGCTCTGAAGACATTTAAATGGCAAGAGCCACATCTGGAGACAACTCAGACAAGTCATAACTGAAAAGTACGCACAAAGCAGAGAGGATGGATCTTAAAGTTTGGGAAGGGTCGTCATGGGAAGGGAGTCTGGAAATGGAAAAGCAACTCTAGGATTCTTCCATGAAAATTATTCTACTCATACCATAGTGGGACTTCTATTCTATTTTGGCATTTTGATTGGTGCTCATCAACACCTTCAAAGAAAGTTTCATAGCTTATTCAGAATGACAAGCAACAAAAAAAAAATGATTGTTCAATCTTGGATGAGTCAGGTAAATGGCAAAATCATTTGGGATGTTGAATAGATTGGAAACATTAATAATAGGGAGTTCTAGGAAGTGTCTGATTTCTTTCCATGTTGTAGTGGATGCAAAGGTGAAACTTAACAGTACTGATTCTGTAAAATGGTCACTGACCAAAAACAAGGTGTTCACCATGTATCTTACAGCTGGTGCATGAAAAAGGAGGAGAATATGGATGAAACTTTTATTTATTTTTGCTTGTGAAGCGCCTTGGGGAAGAAACTGACTTTTTATAACATGCGAAAAATGAGGTCAGATTTTGTGTTGTCTCTGCAACAGGGCAGCGAAATCTGTTGATGATTTATGGATACACTTTTGTTGGTCAAGGAGACTCTGGATTTGGTTAGGTCAGTTGAAGGCATTCAGTCCATAAGTGCAAAGACTGTGCAGAGACATGCGAAAACGAGGTCAGAATATATCATAAATCATATTGCCACTTCTTACCAAGGCACACAGGTTACAAAAGTTAAGCAGATTTACGGACCCCAACCAACCCCGGGTCAGGAAACAATCACTGCTACAATACTTATACAATCTCTTAATCATCTGCTGGAACGAAGAGGGGCATAACACACAATCGATGACCCAGAAGTAACAAAGGAAAAGATTACAGAACTGGAAACAATTGTTACCAAGAAAGATAGTTTCAAGTCTACATAAACAAATGTAGAATCAAATTAAATAGATCTATCTCCACGGCATATTTCTCCCACCGACAACCGTCATTTAAGAACTTGGAAGAAAACATATATCAGGGCCTGACCTGGCTGACCACAGATCGATTGTGGCACAGGTTGATATGAGCTTGTGGATACACCAACTTGCACCAAATCTTTATCATGTCCTAGGGTCAGATTTTGTTCTTGGCACTTCAGCTTCAGTTTCTTCCTCAAGGGTAGCTTGTCTAGCCTTCGCTCATGTTCTCTAGTGAGTCCTAGATATGATATAGGAAATAGATTCAGGTAAACATATTGGGTTATGAAAACCTAATAATCAACATAAACTACCAAAAGAATGTTGACAAGACATAATTTGAACCTGTGTGTAAGTAATACATATCATCAAGAGCCTCGAGATTTCCATTGCAACCACCCACAAAGACAAGAACCCCACTCCTTACAGGATCCAGACAGTCCCCAGCCATGGAAAATCTGGCAGAAGGTCCAGCACCTGCAGTAGTCACCGTGGGCCATATTGCAGATTCTGCAAAATCATGGTAACAGTCAAGCAAAAGAGATAAAGAACATGAGGACTCGCATTTTAAGTCAAAGGAACGAAAGCAACATTCCCTTGCTTTTCCAAGGCTTTCGAAGGAATAGTAAAAAAATTAAAAAAAAAAAAAAGAAGAAGCAATAATAGATGATCAGCTCAAACTTTTTTTTTTTCCCAAATACATGAATGATTGAGCAAAGTTAACTAATTCATTGCATATGAAATTGGACGGACAAGGAAAAAGGCCCTATTCTTGAAGCAGAAGTTCATCTAGCACTCCAATGTACCACTCACGTCTCAAAAGGAAAGAAATATACTTGAGATCTATAACTGCAATCAACAAAGCATTGCCAAGAAATATATTAACCAACACAGGCTTCATATAAAACAGGCCGGTAAGAATGTGAGAAATAGCAATTTGAGTCTGTCAATATTACAAATCAGCAAATGCATATATCTGCACGATCTCTGTGGCAGACATTCAGAAAGCATAGATGGAGCAAAAAGTAATTACCAACATCAAGCAGATACAGGTCATCATATGGCTTTTGGGCCTCTGTATATCCCCCATAAACCAACAGAAACTTCCCAAAAGTAATAGTCAAATATCCAGCACGAGGGGGTAGCATGTGGCCAGTGGTATTCAGCTCCTTCCACATGAGGGTATCTAACAAAATACAGAAAGGTCAAAAGACAAGTAAAAAGATGATATTTGTCGCATGAAAAAAGCAAGAAACCACTATTCAGGTAAACTAATAAAGGCTACAGTAGACAGTAAACCTGCATCAAGAATATGGACATCAGACAAATAGTTATCATGTCCATCTTCACCACCAATCACAATCATTTTGTTCTTCCAAGTTGAGCAGCTATGGGTATGACGTGGTGAAGGAGGGTTGCTAGTCATCATGGCCTTATTCCATACAAATGTCTCTGAAGATATGAGAAGGAAATGCATCAAATAATATGTTCGTCTACCCGAGGAAGATAGAATACTGAACTAACCAATCTAAATCAATATATATTTAACGAGCAATGGTAACTGATGATGCATGCTACAACTATAGTACTTTGATAAATTGGAGGACACAACATTCAAGGAAATATATAGGCAAATTTCACAAATAGATGTCAATGGGGACTACAGGCAAATAAGAAATGTCGACTTTTAAAAAAGCGTACCTGTGTTCAATATGAAGAGATCATTGTAATATACTTCATTATCATTATCAGGAGATTTTCCATACCCACCAAATATGAACAGCCTTTTATCCACAAGTGCCGCACTATGACCCTGCCTTGCCTCTGGTACCTCTCCCCTTGTAATGGGTGATATCCATGTATGAGAAGCTACAAAATATATTCATGAACTACTTTAAAGAAACCCAACTTCTGCTGTTGCAGGTATAATGAAAAGATCACAGATTATTAGTCGACAAGACTGTATTGCTACGCCATTGCAAAAGGAGATGGTAACTGTAACTTACAAGTGTATAGTATATGCAAATCCCCAAGAGGGTTCATTCCATCCGTCCCACCAAACACAAACAAATTGTCACCGACGTTAGTGCAGCTATGGCCATCCCTTGGAGCAGGTGGCATGCCTTTTATCGTGGGCTGGCTCCATGTTTGCTCCACTGCAAGTCAGAAAAAACCAAGTTATCAATTGAAAAAAAGGAAAATCACAAGATACCGAGACAAACAATGGCAGATCTCTCTCTCTCTCTCTCTCTCTCTCTCTCTCTCTCTCTCTCTCTCACCTAACCCCAGGTCACCAATTAATACTATGGTAAACGAGATCACCTCTCATAGTTCAACAACTTCCACATGCCACACAGGCTAAGCTCCAACGGAACACAAGATCACGACACAAAAAGTAGAAGGCAACAAAGTTGGAAGCGCACCAAAAGCCGACCCTTATGAAATTCCAGCAGTAAATATAAACAGCAGAAAAATGCAAATGGGGAGAAAGTCAAAAACATCTCTAGTAATTGTTCAAGATGAAAGAAGTACAGGAAAATATTGATCATAGCAGTGCCATTTATACCAATCATTGGACATATAATGCCATGGAAATATTCTCTTCCCACCCACACATTCAACGCATAAAACTAGCCACAAATCACCGATTCAAGACCCAAGCCATTGATTGAAGTAAAGCCGACAACAAACTAAAGGCATCAGCAAGTTATAACACAACCAAAAAAAAAAAAAAAAAAACCCAACAAGCAGAATTGCGCCAAAAACACCGGGAGATCCCAGTCAGACAGAAAGAAGTAGAAAGAAAAGAAAAGAACCGATCTTTCTCTCAGCACCAAGCAGAGTATACCAATCTATATCGAAGACATTCTCAGAAAAAACGCAAACTTCGAAGGAAAACCAGAATCTCCAGAAGATAAACTCGAAGACCCACCAGTGTCAAAGACGTGAACCTCGTTGGTCTGGCAGTTGTCTATGCCAAAGCCACCGAACACGTAGAGGAACCTCCCCTTTGATCGCGTTGCAAGTGTGGGCCCACCTCTTTCCGGGGCCACCCGCCTCTTCTCTGCCTTGCTCTGGTTCCTGGTCTTGCGGCAACATAACTCTCCCCCACCTCATTTTGCTTTCTCGGGAATATCAAACGACAACAGAAGGGGCCAAAGAAAGTGCGAGAAAGTGAAAGCCTTTGAAAGAAAAGAGTAGGATTTCGAAGTTCGAGGATAAGACCGGGGCTTCAAGGATCCAGAGGGTCCCTCTTTGGTGTCATGCAAAGGACAAGAGCATAACACCTGAACAAATGACGTAGAAACAATAACTGTGACTTTTGCGGAGAGCCGTTTTGAAAGACTGATTTTTGCGAGGGAACGCAAAAGCTTTTCTTCTTCTCTCTCTCTCCCGCTCCTTTTCCTTTTCTCCTCGCCAAACGTTGTCAAGTACAAAGAATTCTCATAATACCCTTTTTGGCCCTTTAAGATTAGATCAAGAAGGATCATATTAGGAAAAATTGCCCCATATATAAACTCGTTCCGAGGCTAGCATTGTCAAAGCCAAATCTGGCAAGAAAAATATGCCGATTAATTCAATGCCTTAAAAATACCAATTGACAAAAATATAAACTCGTTCCAGGTACTAAAAGCATAGATATGGACATAAATTAAATGAAGGTTAAGGAAACAAAGAATATGCATTATGTTAGTGGAATTTAGATATTGCCCTTTTAACTTGCATGCTTTAGTAAGGCTAAATGTTTAAAGTATATTATTAGATTTAGAATAGAGAAGAAAAATATTTTGGTAACTAAATATTTGAAGCTTTAAATTTTATTTGAACTTTTCAGATAATCAATCGTTAGTAAAATTTAAAAGATGAAAATAGAGGAATTGATAAGTCTCGAATCATGCGATCACGTCACTCAATTCCACGAACTGACATTATATATATAATTAAATCTTGCTAATGCTTGATAGTACCATAAATTCTTGGGTTGTTGATCGTGAATATGCTTTGGTATGAAAGTAGATAGATAAAAACAATTTGGCCAAACTTTGCTCTCCTTAATTCTTGCTCCATCATACATTTTAGTATGTACTATTGCCCAAATTTTAGAAAATATTTTCACTTTAATCCATTCCTAAATTAAGAAACAATAATGTTGTCTTTTTGTCACTTTTTACCTTTTGGTTTTCATGAATTTTACGAAATTTTAGTTAAGTATATTTTAGGTTATGATCTCTATAATATTAGAAGTAAAACCTATTGTATCTAGTTGATGTCGATACTAAATATTTAAATAATAAAATTGAGAAAACATGATACGTAAAAGCTCAAAAAATTTATCTATCTAGTGGACAAATTCTCCTTCAAGGTCTCTGGTATAAGGCAAACCAAGTTATCATCTCATTGAGCTATTAGGGAAGAAATAGAGAAGTGAAGATATGGATGTTAAGCTCATCCTATAATCAGTGAGGCATTTCAATGCCAGGAACTATAATGCCTTCGGCTTGTTCGTCATGCTTGGATAAGAAATCTTTTGAAGAATAGCTGCCACTCTGGTGTATAAAAGAAATAGAAGGAAATTCGGATGGGCACCTTTTTTTAGCCACCAAAATTATATAATTTGTGAGGAATTTGAGGGAAAAATGCCCATTGGAGGGCCAGTTGACTAATGTGGCTGAAGACTTTGGGGGCAAAGCACTTGAGTATGTGGGATATTTCCCTTGGCTTGCCATTTGGCCAAAGCCTTAACTTCCCATGCCTCTCTCTCCCATCCCTTTCTCCCCTCCTCCTTCATGCGTGCACCTCCCCTGGCCGAACCCCCACTACCTTCAGCTTCCTCATATTTTCTTCTTCATTTCCTTCATTGTTGCTGCTAAACCATCACCAGAACACCAAGCCGCCTACCCCTCACGCCTTCACTAGCCGATCACCGTGCAGCCCCACATCGCTTGGCCAGTTCGCCGTCTCCATGCCAAACCGCCTTGGCTCATCCCGAGCCTAGCGGCCACCACCGTTTGTCCCTGTTTGCGCCATTAACCAACCATTGTCCATCCATTAGCCACCCGCCAGCCAACTTGCCTTAGTCAAGCCTAACCAGCCTCCAAGCATAACCTGACAGCCACCAGGCTGTGAGCCCCTTGGCTATTTTCCCTCGCTGTTAGGCCTCCCTTGGAGATGCGGTAGTTCCGAGTCCTCACCACCTTCATGCCGTCATCACCATGAACCCGCCATCATTGAATACCGATAAGTTAACTCCCTAATCCCGAATTATGTAGTTAATTACACTTAGTGGTTAGTTTAGTGTTAATTAGGATTAGTGTTAATCCTAGTTAGTGTAACTAGTAGTTAGAATGGCTAGTTAGTTAGGTTAGTTTGGTTAGGGGTTAGTTTAGTTAGCCTACCCTGGGTTAGTTAGTTAACTTGGATTAGTTTAGTTAACCAAGGTTAGTTTTAATAAATTAGATTAATTTAATTTAATTACAATTTATTTAATTAATTATAATTAGCGTAAATTGTAACGGATTAGCCATTTAGTGAAATTTTACGCTGATTCTTGTGGGTGAATTTATATGTGAATTTGATGATTTATTTATGCTATGAGGTGCAATTGAGTGTTTGGTGATGATGATTGATTATTATTGTAAAAATCCCTTTTTTTTTTAATTAAATAGAAAAATACCAGGAGTCAATTTTTAATGCCAAAAATATTTTATGTATTATATAGAGTCGTGGAATTTTAAAATGGGAGCGTACCACGTTTATTGTTCAATTTAATACGAAAAAAATTGGCAAAATCCATTATTTGAAATTAGAATATTTGAGTGCAAAACACGGTGTTCTTGGCCAAGTACGGATATGCGTGTGATCACTATCGGAACCCATCACTTGATGAGAGTGGGGGAGGTGATGCTTGATTAAGTTCGGATGCCCTACGTCAATGGATGCTGGTCGCAATAGAGGCTGGGCCAATGCTCCTTTATGGAATGTCATCTAGATGTAGAAGTTGCTGTGCTCGATGGAGCAAAACGATGCCTGGTTATGCCGGATGACTGCCAACTATTGAGTTGGTTGTGACCGATGGATCGTAATAACTAGAACATACGAGATGGTTGCGCCTAATTATGGGGCAAAATTGTGTGGCACGGAATAGAATGTGTCATAATGATTCATGTGATTATTTGAAACTGAAATGATGTGTTCTAGTTATTAAATTACGTTTGCTGTGTTTATAAGTGCATATGTGATGAGCTAATATGCAGGGACGTGCTGAGGCGAGGTAAGTTTGTTGTGATGCCTGTTTAGGCTACCTCTGGGTGAATTTTCGTTCTAATTGGGGTTTAGGATTTTGATTCGCTGAGATTTATCACGTCCGTTTTGGGTATTCGTGGCACATGGATTATGAGTCTACTTTCTTCCCTATTCTCAAGACCACTTGAAACCGTGAGCTAGTGGTGACCATTATTTGGGTCGAGGAGGGCCTACCTCAATTGTGCCTTACCGCTTCAAAGCGTGGTTCTTTAATGAGCCTAACATGATTTGGGAGGGTCCTTTGAAGGGTTTTAATGGACCAACCGACGAAACCGAGAATAAGGAGGTAGCTCACCCCATGGACATCGACATCCTAGATGGTGTCATGGAGGACTCGAAACCCCAGACGGAAGGTTTTGGAGCTTAGGTGGCCCAATAGTTTCTTTTTAAGTCAGACTACTATATATAGATTGGTAGGACCAACTTGATATGTATATAAAGTGTGGTTTGTGAAAATAGCTAGCTTGTTTTTCTACTATTCCTGTGTTTGATGATTGTCTAGGTGTTTGTTTAATTTGCTTCCGCATGTGCATAAAAAGAAAGGGTCGACGACGCGTCCTGAGACATCGCATTTTTAGTTGACCGCCAAGAGATATGCACGTGCTTAGGGTTTAGGGTGTGACACGACTGATAGTGGCAAGTAGTGGATGGCGACCACCAGCCATCAATCGCTGGCTACCGTTGGATGGTGGATGGCGGATTGCGGATTGACATGGAACATTACTCTCTTACTTTTGCTCCCTCTCGACTTTCTTGATCAAAACCTCCTTTTCTTTCCTTTTGTTTTTTCTCTGCACGAAATACTCTTAGTTTCATCCACTTTTCATTACTCTCTTACTTCAACTCAGAACATCATAAGAACCATGATTATCTGCGAGATTGACATAAACATATTAAGAGAATCAAGTCAAGAGTGGCAAGTCTCCTCGTCAATAGCCATTATGGAGCGTGGACACAACCTCCCCCGATTCCACATTTATTAGTAATTGATATATTACAATTAATAATTATCTTTAATAATCATTACTTGTTGCTACAATCCATTAATCATAACTTATGTTTAGACACATGAAAAATATGAAATATTAACAAAGTAAAAGTCTTAATCATAAAATAAGAAGTTCAAACTGATGGTTCCAAATCACATACTAATTATCGACCACCATGGAATATTGTGAGATAGCGGGAAGACACGGACGAATAAAAACACAAAAACTTGTTCCAAGTTCAACCTACCTAAAACCTAAAATTATCCATGGAAACATGTTTCCTAATTTTGGAACCTAAAACATTTCCTACATACTCTAAAACTTGAACTAGCTAGGTTTCCACCTAGGTTGCACCGACATGCGATACGACACGTCGATACATCATTTTTCAAAAATAGAAAATTCCGATACGCTGGGACACGTTTTATATTAAATGGATATTTTTATTTTTAATTAATTTGATTGAAATTTATAAATAAATAAATAAAAAGCTAACTTTAACAAAAATTATTGATGAAGATAATAATTAACAAGAGATTAGAATGAACTTATTTAAATAAATTTATGATATTATATAATAACCAAAATTTATTATTATTATTATTTAACATTCAATATTTTTATTTTTCGAAATCACTTTTTAATCTCTTTTATTTTATTTTTTTGACCAACCCCTATCCTCCAAAAAAAAAAAAAAATTATTTCAATGCTTTTATTTTTTGACCCAAAAAAAGTCCCCTATCCATTTATTTCAGGGAAAATTCCAAATAAGGACCGTTAGTGAATCTATTTTCTCAAATAAAGACCCAAAATAAACTTTGTGTCAAATAAAGATCTGAAATTGACCCATTGTTTCAAAGAATGACCTAAAGTGAATTTTGTATAAAACAATGACCCAAAGTGATCAAGTTAATCTCTATTAAGGACCTTAACTCGCCATCAGACATTTTCCATTGATTAAAATAGGGGCAATTTTCTTAGAAATTTGTGATTGGAAAAAAATGGAAAATTCTAAATTAATTAAGTTTAGGTTATTCATTTAGATGTTTACGTTTTCTTCTTTCTTCTCCCTCACCGTTCCTCAACCAAATCGCTCCCCGATCGTCATTGTGACTCGATTCTCGTCGCTCCTCGCCTTGCTCGACCAACGAAGAATTTGGGTCTTCGATTTTGCAGAGGATGGATATAAGGAAGGGGAGAACTTCGGTCTTTAACTTTGCAGAGGATGAGTACAAGGAACGAGGAGACCATAGAAAACCTAGGGTTTTTTTTTTTTTTTTTTTTTTTTTTTTTTTTTTTTACGATTTGTTAATTTTCCTTATATTTTTTCTGGACAAAATTGCCCAAACTCCAATCTTGAAAAATGTCAAATATTTGGCTGACCAGCAAGCTCGGGTTCTTATTTGGAATTTGATTCAACCACTTCGAATCCTTATTTGAGACAATGTGTCCACTTTAGGTCTTTATCTGACACAAATTTAATTTCAAGTCCTTATTTAAGAAATTTAGTCCATTCATATCCTTATTTAGAATTTTCTCTTTATTTCACCCTCTCCATCCTGCGTTCCTTTCCCCCCACAATTTGTCATCTCCTTCCTTGAAAATTGAAATCACACTCCTCCACCCACCCCCTTCACGCCAAGTCCCATCAAAACCCTAACAGCCACACCTCCTTCTCCTCCCACAACCTCATCTTTGTGATCTTTACTCTCTCTTGGAATCGCTCGCCTCCGGCCCTCACTCCTTTGCAACTGCAGCCACAGCCGTAGCCTCTAGCCCTCCATGGCGACATCGTAGTCGCGGCTCTCTGGGTCGCTCTTCCTCTGGCCCTCCCTTCCAGTCGTAGCCTTGCCATCACTTGTGGCCCTTGCCTCCACTCCATCGCCTTCTTCAACGACCTTCGCACTTGCAGACTTGCCCGGGAAACCAATCCCTCTCGCAATTCCGGACATGCGCATCCAAACGTGTCTAGAAGAGTTAACCACGTGTCGGAAAATTCGATATGCATTAATTGCACATTGAAGCATGTCCGAGCATGTCGGACACGTGTCGGGGTGTTCGACATGACACGGAAGTTTCTAAAACGTGTCCGTGCATCATGTGTTTCCGCTAGTCCAATTCTCTAGTTCCAGGTTCTATTATGAAATATGTTCACCCCTAATTTTATGGCTAATAATATAATGTAGAGGAGGTAAATACTTGATACAGTTTACGGAATTAAACAGAATCAAGTTGATATATGTAAGTAATAATTGGATATATGCATATATGTTACTAATATCAAATGAGGTGCTTCTGTCAAACGGTTAAGATTTGAAGAAGAGGAGACAAATGCACACAAATCTACAGTGGTTTGGGCTTAAGCTAAGCTTATGTCCGCTCTTCCTAACTCACACAATAGGCTGGATTTCATTAGTAATTATTGGGTAGATTCAAGTTATTCTGCCTGAAGTTGGTTGATGACACCAACAATCTAAATCACTACTTTAGCAGTCGTACTTTCTTCATTAGAGATTACAAACCATTATGTCACTCTCAACAAGTAAATTTGCCAAATACAAAATGGATGTTGCTCTTGGAATTTTTGTAGCTTGTGTGTATTCACTTCGGCTTGTGTTGATCCTTTTTTAGTTGTCAATCTCCAAGTTAAATGTTGAGTATTCTTCGAGATAATTAATTTAGAACCAGAGATCGGGTTTTCCTATGATCAAATCTCAAGCAAACTTGTTGCTTCCGAATAGAATCGCCATATTAGGCAATAAACCTTGTCCTCCAGTATATTGGATAGTTGATCGGGTCATCCTCAGAACGAATAAATCAGCTTTTCCAGATCTGTGATTAGCTGTCGATTTTCTTTAGATACATAATATTGGTCAGAGGAATTTTTTGGGTCTTCGAATATTACGTCACGTGACCAAGGTTGATCTTCTCAATTTGATATACACAGTAGCTTCGATTAGCCTTCTGCGATTCCACCTTTTGAATCCTTTCACTTAGTACCTAGGGTAGTTTCAAAGGTATCGAGTTATCAATTAATGCCACCTGAACAGAAACAAGATTCGCATCTTTTAAACCATGAATTATAAGGGATGGTTTTGTCAATATCAAAATTTCCACGCAGGTTTTCTCAACAAACAGAATTCTTCAACAGCTCATACAACATTTTGAGGAAGTCGGTGTCTTTAGTTTCATCAACGCGCTTCAAGAATGCATCCATAATAACCGCGTCAGGATGCCCCTCTTCATCTTCTGCTTTAGCAATAGCTGCAGCCAAGTGCTTCAAAGCCAAATCAAACTCACCTAGGCAAAGCATGAATGCCTCCCTGCCCTTGAAGAATGGTCTATTGCTCCTCCAAAAGTGATGAAAGGAATATACTCGTGGCGAGAAAAAAATGATAAATAAACTATTCACTTGAAATCTTAAAGACTACAGTAGACAGTGAACCTGAATCAAGAATATGGACACTAGGACAAAAAGTAATCACGTCCATCTTCACCTCCAGTCACAATCATTGTGTTCGTCCAACTTGAGCAGCTATATCTATCATGTGGTGAAGGTGAGATTCCGGTTGTCTCTGCAGATTTCGAGAAAAAAATGCATGAACAACTATGTTTGTCTACTATAGAAAAATGTAATACTGAACTCTGTAATGTTAACGACAAAACTTTAACGGGTAGCTGATGACGCATGCTACAGCTGGAGTATTTAGAGAAGTTAAAAAGGACACAACATGATGGAATTCGAGTCGGCGGAAGACGACTTACCTGATTCCGATGCGCAAACAGCAAATGACCCCGGAACGAACGTTGAATTGCGAATTTATCACGAACAATACTTCCTCACGTTAGTCTGGATGTAATCACGAGGAAAACACCTGATTTCCACGGCGTAAATACCGATTGTTCTTGCAAAATTGAAATGGAATGCCTTGATCTTCTTTGATGGAAATTGAGAGGAAATTTGGTGCAAATGAATGGCCAACCGTCCAACGGTTGTGTTCGGGAGCCTTTTATACGTCTCCCTTCGTACCCCTCCATTTGTGCCTTTCCATCATAGCATATTAAAGCCAATTGGTGCGGTCCAATCGCACCCCATCATGGACGTACTAGCTAACTAGCTAAAGTACAACACAACACTAACAAAAAATCAAGTCTCGAAACCACCTCTCAATGCACGAACAGGAGTTTTTCGCATATAGACGTCAATGGGACTACAGGCAAAGAAGAAATGGACTTTTAAAAAGAACTACCTGTTTTCAATTTAAAGTAATCATTGTAATGTACGTTGTCATCATCATCAGGAGATTTTCCAAACCCACCAAATATGAATAGCTTCAAACCCACATGCGCTGCACAATGACCCTCCCTTGCCTCCGGTCCCTCCCCTCTTATACTTGGTGATATGCATGTGTCACGGTCCGTGAATCCTCCCGTACTCGTGACACTTGTGAGTGGCGCTTGGGGTTATCTGGTGAAGAGTATGAGGCAGAAGGGTAAAACACAACTGGTCCATGGAAGTGGCGTCAGGACAGTTGGTGCTAGGAGTTCTAGGATAGAAGGATTATATCACTTAGGAGCTCTGAAGATGAGGTAGGCCTCCCGTGCACAAACTGGTTGGGAGTTGATGCCGCTCTCCTGATGAGGCCATGGCAGGCCGAAATCAGTTGTTGTGCCTAAAGAGAACTGCTGCCTTACTCAATGGACCAGACGCCCGAGCGAAGCTGGGCGTGGTAGGATCTCGCACGAAGAATCATTCACTATATCGTTCGTGGAACAGCTAAAGAAAGGGCTGGCCTGGCGAATTCCGCTCGCTAGGCGCCCGCGGGTTGTTTCCGAGGCCAAGGAAACTCTCAGCCCGTGACAAGTGGTATCGGAGCCAAAGAGAGATCCGTCTCCAAGAGATTGAAGAGCACCAACTGTTCGAGAGAATGTCGAGCCATGATGCGGCTATAGTTGGAGAGACTGTGCTTGGCATAGACACGCGCAACAAAACAAAGAAAAGAGATCACTTGGTGGATGCTGTGGCCACGTTCGATGAAAAGATCGATAAGGTTCGGAGTGCTGTGCTCAAACTCATGGAAGGTCTTGACGAAGTGCGAGACCAGGTCATGGAGGTTGAGGGCTCGCTCCGTGAAGACTTTACGACCGGCATCAACCAAGCCATGACTCCATTGTTCGACAAGGATGAAGCTCTCGAAGCATCGATCGATGTCTTGAACGAGCGCGTCCAAATAATCGAAGAAGTAAGCCCGTGTAAGGACGAGGTCAAAGCCATGAAGGCGGAGATCCGAGAGCTCAAGACCGAGCTCGCCCTATGCAAACTTAGCATCACGAATGGTGCGGTGCCTACTCAAACGGTGACCAAGATCGAGGTCCCGAAGCCAAAGGAGTTCAAAGGCAACTGGTCCGCCCAAGAGGTGGACAACTTCGTGTGGAGCATGGAGCAGTACTTCGACGCCGTCAACATACACGACGAGTTGATCAAGGTACGAACCGCATCCATGTTCTTGTCCAATACGGCGATGCTGTGGTGGTGCAATAGGTGCGACGAGATTCAACGCGGTGCTGATCCCGTGAACACGTGGGACGACTTCGTGAGGGAATTCCACAACTATTTCTTCCCCGAGTTCGCTCAACAAGAAGCCCGAAGCATGCTCCATCGCCTCAAGCAAAAAGGCACGATCCGAGATACGTGAATGAGTTCACGGAGCTCAAACTCCAAATTCGCAACCTAAGCGAAGAGGAGGTATTCGGAGCGTTCATGGATGGACTCAAACCATGGGCACAACTTGAGCTGAAGCGGCGGGATGTGAGTAGTCTGGCGTGTGCGCTGAGCATGGCCGAGTCACTCATCGACCTCACCAGAGTTGAGCCGAGGAACCACCGAGCAAGAGATTGAAGGTCGGATCGACCCGACGACGAAGGAAGAAACACTCCCCAAGGCACGCCCGATCAAGTGTCCGAGCCAAGGCGTGGGGAGAAGGGTCTTCCAAACCGTCCTTCCAAAGAGGTCGACCACCGATTGACTACGCAAGTAAGTTCGATCAACCTCCGCCCTCTCCTTGCTTCATTTGCAAAGGTCCACACTGGACCCAAAAGTGCCCAAAGAAAGGCCGAATCAACGCCCTCCTTGCCATCGAGGAAGAGAAGGAGGAGCCCAAAGAAGACAAACGGCAGATCCTGATTGGAGCTGTGAAGATGATCAACTCCGTTCAAGCCCGATCGTCGACCAAAGGAGAAGGAATCACTCCAAACACCAACATGTTCTTTGTGGAGGTCGAAGTGGGCGGCCTAACGCTTTACGCTTTGGTCGACACCGGCACATCCAACATGTTCATGTTCACCGAGGTTGCGAAGACCTTGAAACTTCACGTGGAGCCATCCGAGAAGTCATACAAGCCAATCAATTCAGGCGACTTCCATGGCATAGGATCAACACCCGACGTGGACGTCAAGATTGGCGGATGGAAGGGCCGAATGGCGTTCGAGGTAATCCCTCTTGACGACTATGATCTCATCCTTGGAATGCATTTTTTCCATAGTGTGGGAGCCATGATCGACATGAGGACCAAGTGCATGATGATCCTCGATCAAAAGTGCCCATCGATGATCCCCATGATCAAGGGAGTGGTCGACACCAAGACCATCGCATCGATCCGACGCCTTGACAAGAGCTTGAAGGCCGTCATGCGAATCAACAAGCTATCCGAGGTAAAGCCAAAAGTTGAGTTGGATCCTACTCCAACAAACGCTATGCCCATCTAAGCGCTCTTCCCCAAGGTTGAGTGCGCGCCGTGTGCCCCGTCCAAGCCGAAGACCGAGCCACGTGCGTCTGACTTCATCATCGAAGGTTGTGGTCCATCATACGTGAGCGTCCAAACCAAACGAGGTCAAAACAACAAAACTCGTGCCAAAGCCCGTGCTCGTGCGAAGAAAGCCGACCGCCAAGCTGAGAGCGACGAGGACGTCGCTCGAATGAGTGGGGGAGAATGTCACGGGCCAAAAGATGGACGACCCGAGAGGTTGCCCAGAGTCGACCCCAACTCGCCCGTGGACCTCCTACTGTCCCTCGGATTTCCACCAAGTCTTCTCCCCGAACATTGCAAGGGTGGGCGATACCGTCATTGAGCCATGTTACGGGAGTTTGTTCCTTTCATTTATGTCGGTAGATGGTAGCTCAATACTTATGTCGGTAGTTGAGGCGGTGCGATCTCGTCCGCCGGTAGAATTCAAGATCAATGGATGTAATCCGAGGCCCTCAACTATAAAAGGGGTGTCCTCCTTCATTTGTAATCATCCACTACTTCCGCAATACAAAGCAAGTCTTCTTTCCAGAGCTCTTCTCTCTAGATCCTTTCTCTCTCTACGATCCGGGTAAGGTGAGCAAGTGAGCATTCGACTGTGAAAGGCTTGGCTTAGGCACTTCGGCGATCCATCCCGATCCTAAAGCGCCCGAGTCGCCGCACGGTTATGATCCCAATCGATCGGCCTGTGACAAGTGGTATCAGAGCAGGAATCCCTCCAGTAAGCAAGTGAGCAAGTCGAAGAATCGAGTTCCTCGCTCTAGTGGATTGAACTGATGAGTGCCCGGTCCTGTCCTAGCGCGGCAGAAAGTGAATGGCTGGGGCAAAAGATGCTCGAACGAAGCTACGCTCTATGCTCCAAGGACGGCAATAGTACTGGGACGAGTCGGTTCCTCGCTGAGCCGATAAGGAGTTCGTGAAGAACCGAACCCTTGCTGAATGGGGATAACGTTCCTGGATCAATCGGTGAATTCGAAGAAGAGGTCTACTATTACGTTTTCAACAAGAAAAGAACCTCCATTGGTTTGCTGGGGTCAAGATGCTGATTAGGCTGAAAGGGTGCTGCCAAAAGATGCAGTTGGCGAAAAAAATGTCACACTTGCCAAAAAGCGCAGGTGACTAAAGGGCCAAGCGGTTGAGATCAAAAGAGGCTACCAATGGAGCAAGACCTGTTTTGTAGGGTGAGCGTGACCGTTCGATGTGAATTCCCAAAAGTGGCACATCAATGGTTAACTTACGCAAGGAAGCGACAGAGCAGAGATCGCAACGAGGGCGTTGCGAATTGAGTGGGGGAGAATGTCGTGGTCCGTGAATCCTCTCGTACTCGTGACACTTGTGAATGGCGCTTGGGGTTATCTGGTGAAGAGTATGAGGCAGAAGGGTAGAACACAACTGGTTTGTGGGAGTGGCGTCAGGACGGTTGGTGCTAAGAGTTCTAGGATATAAGGATTATATCACTTAGGAGCTCTGAAGACGGGGTATGCCTCCCGTGCACAAACTGGTCGAGAGCTGATGCCGCTCTCCTGACGAGGCCATGGCAAGCCGAAACCAGTTGTTGTGCCTAAAGAGAACTGTTGCCTTACTCGATGGACCAGATGCCCGAGCGAAGCTGGGCATGGTAGGATCTCGCACGAAGAATCATTCACCGTATCGTTCGTGGAACAGCTAAAGAAAGGGCTGGCCTGGCGAATTCCGCTCGCTAGGCGCCCGTGAGTCGTTTCCGAGGCCAAGGAAACTCTTGGCCCATGACACATGTATGAGAAGCTTCAAAACAAATTTGTGAATTACATTAAAAAGAACCCAATTCCTGCTATTGCGAGTATAATGAAAAGATACACGGATTATTAGCCGACATCGCCGTATGGCCACAAAGGGCGAAAAACCGAGACGGTAAAAGTGACTTGCAAGTATCTAGTATATGCAAATGCCTGAGAGGGTTCATCTTTTCTTTTCTTTTTTTTTTTTCTTTCTTTTTTTGACAAAGAGAGGGTTCATCTTATCTATCCCACCAATTACAAACAAATTGGCACCAACATAAGTACAGCTACGGCTACTCCTTGGAGCAGGTGGCGTGCCTTTTATAGTGGGTTGGCTCCATTTTTGCTTCACCGCAAGTCAGATGAAACTAATTATGCAACACGATAACATGACACAAAAACTAGAAGGCAACAGAAGTTGCAAGTACACCAAAAGCCATCCCTCACGAAATTTTGTCAGGAAATATAAACTTCAGTAAAATGCAAATGCCGAGAAAGTCGAAAACAGCTCCAGTAATTGTTCATGATGAAAGTATAGGGAAAAATTGGTCATAGCAGTGCCATATATAAAAATCACTGGAAATGGAACGTAATGAAAAATCTTTTGTTGGAAGATATGTGGATTGTCTGGAAGATATGCAGATAGTCCGATATCTTTGATTGATCACGTTTTGTGTATATATGACAATTAAATATCAGGTTTAGATCTAGATTGATACTTTAGATCATTTACTTCCTTGCACAGAATATATCAAGTGATTTGTACATTCAATGAGATATCAAAAGAATACAACAAAAATTCTTTCTACATCGCTCTCCCCACATCCTTCCTTCTTCTCTTTACCTTCTTTCATGGTCCTCTCGGTTTCTAACACGCTTCCGCCTCAAACTGCTGCTGAAGAAAATTCCCAACTTGCAAAGGGATAAACTTTTAGGCATTACGCATACTCTCGAAGGAAGAAGAATTTAAACTCACCATGACTTCTCAGTAGGACTCCAATCTGGTTGCCGACAACAGGACCACCGGAGAAGAAGGTAGTCCCCTGGTTCCGCAGATCCAAAATTTCCCTGTGAATCTCCCTGCGCTAATCTCGGTATCCGATCAACTATTAACTCAGGCCCAACATGTGCAATGGTCGCCCACGTAGGCTCAGATCCAATTGGGGCAACCCACGATGGGCCAACCATACTAGTGGATCCCATATCCACTTTATTTTGGGCAAAGCCAAGATCCTCATCACCTATTTTTATGGGCCACTAGAGTTACAATGGGGGCCCACCAGCCTCAAATGGGGCAAGCCCAACCATTAGGATAGAGCAGATGGGCGGGTCGAGCGAATCGGGTATGGGACATAATCCCTACCCAGGATATCTCAATGCGGGTCATTCGATCGGGTCGAGCGAATCGGGTCAAGGGATGAATCCCTACCTGAATTTCATGCTCGGTTTCTTTCCCATTCCAATGGTGGCATTCACCGGGCATCCAAAATTAGGCGACCCTTTGTATGTCTCCAACACCGATGGACCAAAGCTTTGATTAATAAGCAAGCAACTGACCGGAGCATAAACCTATTTGAAGTGGTCACAGGAGCTCCGGCAGGCCTCGGTGACAAAAGATAAAGATGGGTTCCTCGACGGAACCGTCGCAATCCCCTCAGATGAACGCCTAGCCCGACACTAGCAAAAGTGTAATCAACTCATCCGAACATGGATCGAGAATTGTATATCCCAAGAAGTTGCGGCTGGGCTTCCACCCATAGAGGATGCCAAAACTATGTGGGAAAATGTATGAGAAATGTATGGTAAACTAGATCAAGCAAAGATTTTTAATCTCATGTAGGAGATCAGCAAGTTAAAACAAGGAAATATGACGGTCAAAACCTACTTCAATAGGCTATCATCTCTCTGGAATCAACTCGAAGCGGTAGAAGAAAAGCTTGAAGGGTCAGAATCTACCCTCAAGCAGTATAAATAGATCAAAGAACAAGAAAAAGCCACGTGATTCCTCATGATCCTAAACAAATCGTACCTCACGTTTCGGTCACAAATCCTTGCCATGGATCCCATGCCACCGATCGGGTGTATATTCCAATTAGCGATGCAGGAAGAGAGTCAACGACTCGCATCAACCTAACACACGAGAAATAGTGAGAGCATCGCTCTCATCGCCACCCGCGGTGAATGGAGAGATGCGGCCTCCAAGACAACCCTAGCTCATGAAAGGGAGAGAAAGAACCCCTTAGGGTTCGCGATACTAATCACGCTACCTTAAAAGGAGGGGGCGAATGGTTCAAATTCCACGTGAGGATCGGACGATTATCAAGGGGGCGAGATCGTGGCTGGATCGGATGGTGGATAGGAGATTGCATTTAAAGGAGTGGACGGCCAAATCTTCAAAATAGCAAGCGACCAAATCTTCACCACATCATCTAGGAATTTCGCAAAGAATTTTAAAGGAAAGGGTAAATTTTTTTGTGATTATTATAAATGTACTAATCATACCATTGACAGTTGTTGGAAATTGCATGGAAAATCGGTAGATAAGGAGAAAAAAATTTCCATAGCTTATCAGGTCACTAGACCAACTGGTCCAAAAATTGACCAACCTATTTCACATGGCCAGTACTAGCAACTCATGCAGGCACTATAGAAGATGGACATATCCAACAAAGGGGGAAGTTTCTCAAGTATTTCACATTGCCTAATTAATTCTATTTCCAAAAGGCATGGATTATAGACTTTGGGGCAAGTGATCATATTATATGTGACAAGGGATTTTTTTCAAATATGAATGAAAGTTTACATTCTCCTGTCTCCGTACAATTACCCAATGGCAATATTACTCATGTCAAAGCAACAGGAATAGTGAATCTCAGTTCTCATATTGTTCTCCAGAATGTGCTCTATGTCCCAGAATTCCAATTCAACCTCATATATGTGTCTAAAGCCTGTAATGAAAATTCATGCCGGTATTTTTCGATGCTGACACCTACTTATTTCAAGCCCTTTCAACCGGCAGACTAATGGGCTTGGGTAATTTTTCTGAAGAACTCTATTTATGGACAAGTTTTCCAAGTAATTTCAATTTTTCCTGCAATTTTTTGAATAAGAAATCATTATGTAATTCCACTACCAATGATAGAGATTTTACTATGCATATGAGATTGGGTCACAGTGCCTCATTTCCATATCATGAGTGTCCTATATGTCCTCTTGCAAAGCAATCACGTACATCATTTCCTTCTAGTACTTCACGGGCTAGTGAAATTCTTGCATTAATTCATTTGGACATTTAAGGACCCTATCATACAGTCAATCATGATGGTTCTCATTATTTTCTTACGATCCTGATGCAATCTAAGAATCAGGTCTTTTCTCACCTGAAAAATTTCATTTTGCTATCTAAGAATCAATTCAAGAAATCCATTAAGCGGATCCATATTGATAACGGGAGAGAATTTTTCAATCATGAATGCTCCCTGTTATTCAATTCTCATGGTATTCAACACAAACATTCATGCGTTTACTCACCACAACAAAATGGAGTGGTCGAACGAAAGCATTGCCATCTACTTGAAGTTGCTCGTGCCTTAAAATTTCAAGCATCCATTCTAGAAAGTTTTTGGGGAGACTGTGTCACCAGCAACTTATCTTATTAATCGAATGCCTACTCGAATCCTTGATGGGCAAACACCATTTGAGCTGCTATTTGGGAAGAAACCTGAATTGAGTCACCTCAAGATATTCGGATGTCTTTGCTATGTTGCAATGGGATCTCGAGATAAATTGAGCCCACGTGCATGGTGATGCATCTTCATGGGATATCCCAATCTGTAGAAAGGGTATCAAGTTCTTGAGATTTCAACAAGAGAATTCTTAGTAAGTTGTGATGTAATTTTCCATGAGAATATTTTCTGTTTTCTGAAAGTGTATCTTTAGATGAAGGCCTAGAGATAGTCTCCAGCCATCATAATTTTCTCTCTGACGAGACATCACATCAAGATCTCTCATACATACCAATAGTAGCACAGCCAGGAGTCTTGATCCTCCTCCAACTTTGGTTCCGCTAAATTCTGATACAAACTCGAATTCTTTGGAACATATTCAAGAAGATACAATAGAAGATTCCATTGCCAATGTGGAAATTCTCAACACTGCACCAACTTCCTCACCATAAACATCGCAGTTTACAACTGGAGTTGATTATCCTAGGCGATCTGGACGGGCTACAAGACCTCCAACCTAGATGAAATATTATGTCTATGCTACTCACAACTCTCCAGATATTCAGTATCTGATCTCCTCATATGTCTCTTTTCATAGACTATCTCAAGAGCATAGATGTTGTATTAGTCGTCTATCCGACGACAAGGAACCATCCAGTTATAATGAAGCCTCCACTAATCCAAAATGGCAAGAAGCCATGAAGGCAGAATTGAAGGCACTCACTGATAATCATACATGGGATCTTGTCCTATTACCACCACATCGCAAACCAATTTGATGCAAATGGGTCTACAAAATCAAGTATCGTGTTGATGGCTCTATTGAACGGTACAAGGCAAGATAGGGTTCACCCAAAGAAAAGGTTTTGACTATCACAAAACGTTATCTCCAGTTGCCAAAGACGTTATGGTACGTTCATTCTTAGCTGTTGCCGCCATTAAAGACTGGCATTTACGCCATATGGATGTCCATAATGCCTTCCTCCACGATGATCTGGATGAAGAGATCTACATGGATATTCCTCAAGGCATACAGAGACAGGAGGAGAATAAGGTATGTCATCTCCATAAATCCCTTTATGGATTAAAACAGGCATCCATACAATGGTACGCTAAATTTGCCAGCGCTCTTACAACAGCAGGCTTCAAATAATCCAAGCACGATTATGCTCTATTCTCTAGAGTTAAAGGTATGTCATCTATCTATTTAATGATTTACGTCGATGACATACTTGTTATGGGAAATAATAGAGCATCCATAGAAGATTTCAAGGAATATTTGCATGTCACCTTCCACATTAAAGACTTAGGAGCACCAAAATATTTCATTGGAATCGAAATTGCATGATCTGAGAAAGGAATTTCCCTTAGTCAGCGGAAGTTCATATTAGAGATCATAT
The DNA here is from genome assembly GCA_014182405.2 of Eucalyptus sideroxylon. Classification (NCBI taxonomy): domain Eukaryota; kingdom Viridiplantae; phylum Streptophyta; class Magnoliopsida; order Myrtales; family Myrtaceae; genus Eucalyptus; species Eucalyptus sideroxylon. The sequence goes on along the minus strand of CM024549.2, from coordinate 9,070,455 downwards.
CAAAAGCAAGCCTATCAGGATGCAAGCCATCTATAATTCCCATAGAGCAAAACACTAAGTTGACCACCGCAAACTATGATAAAGGGATATCACAAGATGATGATCCTGTTCTCAGAGATTTGACAAGCTATCAAAGACTTGTTGGGAAACTTATATACCTGACAATGACAAGACCTAATATCTCATATACGGTTTAGACACTAAGTCAGTTCATGCACCAGCCAAAGGGTTCTCATTTGGATGCAGCCTCAAAAGTTATGAAATATCTGAAGAAATGTCCAGGACTTGGGATTTTTTTATCTAAAAAATGTGACATGGGGATGACAACATATTGTGATGCAGACTATGCAACATGTCCCATTAGTCAAAGATTTGTCACTGGATATTGTATTAAATTGGGAGAATCTCTACTTTCTTGGAAGACCAAGAAACAGGCCACTATGTCTTTATCCTCAGCCAAAGCAGAATATCGAGCTATGGCCAATGCCACTTGTCAAATAGTTTGGATACGAGGATTACTTAAGGATCTTGGAGTAGAAGTGCATGGATCCATGAAATTGTATTGTGATAATGATGCAGCTCTTAAACTTGCATCTAATCCTATAATGCATGAAAGAACCAAGCATATAGAAGTGGATTGTCACTTCACACGGGAAAAGATCCAAGAAGGAGTAATTGAGACAAGAGGAATCGGGACAACGGAACAGCCAACAAACATGTTCACCAAGCCCCTATGTCAGAGACAACATGCACATCTACTAAACAAGCTGGGCGTCTTGGACATCTACGAGCCACCAGCTTGAGGGGGAGTGTTGGAAGATATGTGGATCGTCTGGAAGATATGTGGATTGTCCAATATCTTTGATTGATCACGTTTTGTGTACATGTGGCAATTAAATATCAGGTTTAGATCTAGATTGATACTTTAGATCATTTACTTCCTTGCACAGAATACAACTTGTATTATATATCAAGTGATTTGTACATTCAATGAGATATCGAAAGAATACAACAAAAACTCTTTCTACATCGCTCTCCCCACATCCTTCCTTCTTCTCTTTGCCTTCTTTCATCTTCCATCCAACACATTTAAATTTAGAGCTTCATCCATCCGATCACCTTTAGTATTGATAGGAGCCTGTAGTGATGATTCTTGGTCTGCAGGTATTTGAGGAGGTAGACAAAAATCAAAATTTAAATAGACTTTTCAAGTAAATTGACTATTTATGTATGAAAATGGGAGAATTTTGAGTCTCGATTAAGTGGTAACATTATTTGATTCCATGAAGCAAGATCCTAATACATGTAGATACAGATGGTCTAATGAGAGCAAGAGTTAAGAAGAGCAAAGATCAGCCAAACTTTTAATTATATTTATTTTTATAGTGAAGCATATCCACAAACAACTCTCCAGAGAAGAAAAATTTGTCCATTACTAATCGAGCGAAGATTAGGACGCAGATCAGATATTTATAATTGGCTTGAATACTCTGTCAGCTGTCAAATGCATCTGGTACAACTTAATGAATTTACATTCTTTATTTGGAATACGCATGAGGTATGTCAAGAGGTTCAACTGACCAAAAGCAACTATGCAAGAATTTGTTTCATTCTGACTTTGCCAAATCATCTCTTTCATCTTAGGCTATTGTCCTCTCATCTGCCATAAAAAATATAACAACTAGCTTGTCTGCATATATTAGATCATATACAGATGCCTATATCGAACAAATCCACCTAAAGATGGAGCTCCATTCGGAAATAAGATCACTATTTCATCGAGGGCTCCTTTCTTTTATTAGCATCAGCATTCCCGGTTAATCTTAATCACACTAAAAGTGTATGCGTATGCGTCTTGGTAAGCATTGGCATGTACAAAATGTATATCATGGAACTGGCTACGCATGGGTATACATATGCACAATTTTCGGTCTGACGATTTGATGATACATGAGAAGAGAGAAGAAGCCATGCAACAACGACAATATATTAAGCAACTGAATAGACTGTAGCTATCTATCTGGATGACAACAAGGTACTTCTATTGGTCATATACCAAAGCTTTCAAAAATTTCAAAGATCAGCCAAAAACAAGAGGAACGCCTCATCTTGAGATCATGGGAAATGGAAAAGTTATTTTAACAACCAAGACTTATTTGAGAATGAATACAGGGCTGTCAGCATGGTATCACATAAGTGGTGGACACAATGCAATATATATGAGAAATTTTACACACAATGTCACAACCATCTTTCAAATATTATGCATACATACATACAGGATTTTCCCGGATGAAATATCTATTACTTGCAAGTCAGTTCTTGCAGAAAGCTATTACTTCACAAGCATAGGTCTACAATCAAAACATGCTCTGATCAGCTGTAGAAACTTGAAGCTGGATGAGAGCAACATATGATAATCAGCAACACACATGATTATTTTATGAGATCACATCGGAGTCCTTGGTTGATGGAGATACACTCTGTTTTGGAACTTCCACATTCAAATTTGGAGCTTCATCCATCTGATCATCTTAGTAATGATAGGAGCCTGCAGTGATGATTCTTGGTTTGCAGGTATCTGAGGATGTAGACAAAAGTCAAAATGTGCAGGCAGATAATCCCATAGTGCACACAACGAATAGTTGCATTCAGAGTACAGATGACTATGAACACCAAAATAGAGCTCAAAAACACAAAAACATTCCACGTAAAATAGTAATGTTCCATTTATTTCATCTCTTCCAGAAACAGAATCACATGAAGGCATTATAAGTTATGAATGTGCCTAGTCACATAGAGGAGGTCTAGAATATTTCAATTGGAGTCCCGTGCTACTGCATCTGAACTTTGGTCCAACTTGCTTTGGCATCAAAATCTACTCAATGACCAACAATTAAGTAGAGAAGAACAGGGGAAAACAGAAGCTGCTTCCGCAAGCTTCTCTGCCGTCCTTCTCAGCAAAATTGTGAACATGGACTTCAAATGTGAGATTGTTGTGAAAACCACAAACAACAATCTTCAAAGTTGAAACTCTTAATACTAAATTGAATAGATGTCAATTAGCTAGAGCCAAGACTCAAAACCCAAAATTAAAGTCAAAACCCACAGCAAGAAACCTAGGCTTCTCCACCTAGGCATGTTGGGATCCATCAGATGATGATCTAAAATAATCTCAATGATATGACTCCAATCATGTCAACCTCTGCGTGGATATGTCGCACGAAAACATCATACAAGCATTCATTACATGGTGAAGATGATTTCAATTGATTCCACACAAGGAGTTTTGCTTTATATTGAACTTAGAATTCTCTTTTCCATTTCTTTTTTTCTCAATAGGTGATGAAGGGAATTCCTAGAAGTTAACTGCTCAGGTAATTCAAGAATGTAAAAAGAATAGATCAAAACTGAAAAAAGAACAATAAGAACTATGCAAATTAGAGCAACCATTGAATAAAAGTAAGAAGACTAAGTTTCTTCGAAAAAAAAGAAAAAAATTTGTGATAAAAGTTCATGGGAACGTTGGAACTGCGAGGTTGACTCCAGGTCAGAGCCATCAAAAGGTTGTAATACATCCGAAACAGGAACTGGACCCGCATATTCTGCGTGGGCCTTCTGGGAAGAGGCTTCTTCTCCACGCATAGCATCAGCTTGCCCATCACCAATTGAGTCCGGCTGGATACTTCTACGAGCCTTTTGACTCACAGTTATAATCACCATTTGACGCACCGGCACTGGAATCTCCATAACTTCTTTTCCTGCTACAAGAATAGAGAATCAGAACCAAACCACCATTTGTTTAGTAAAATCAATAAGCTAAATGCGAAAAACAAAAGACTCACCTGCTGGAGCTTGAAGGAGGTATAGGAAGAGTGCTAGGCTTACTGGAAAATAGAACTCCACGGAGAGGTTTTCCATCTATGACAGTTTCAATGGTGAATCGATCACCAAAATTCTCCGTCAGTCTCGCTTCAAATATGCGCTTACCATGCACAGGTACCACTTGCTTATGTGGATTACTTTGAGCACCTGCAATAAAGGTCCATAGCTACTTAAGGTTTGGAACATACAAGCAATGCAAAAAACCAGCATCACATCCATAACCCAATAATTTCTAGATAACTAAAAAGTCCAGTGAGAGATCTACATCTAAGCTTTATTATAATAGCAAGAGAAAACATGTAAAACAGGCACCTGTCGTCTACTTAATGGACATTTGATTTACTTGAGGAAATACTTGGACAAAGGTCCGTTGATATGCAATTCAGTTGGTATTAAGTTTTAAAGAAGTTGATCCTGATGCAGGTGCTCATATTTGTTCACCCAAGCAATAAGAACTCTCCATGGTAAGCGCATATTTGAACCAAGAGTAACAAAGAGTTTTGGCAATCGCACACCATTTGCAAATAACTATATCACAGCCAAAATCCCACGATCTCTAGATAAGTGAAAAATTCAATGGGGATCTATATCTTTATATAATAGCAAGGGAAAAATATAAAACAGGCACTTAGCTACTGCTTCATGGACATTTTAATTACTTGACAAATTCTACGGCCTCAGAGATCTCTCTAGACAATTTCGAAGAAAGTTTCCTGATTTTGTATTGAATATGGTGATTTGGTATTGAATATGGCGATTTTGTCAGTTTATGAAATAAATATTTACATGGAAAGAAACCTACGATGAAATCTCATCGAATCCATTCGCTTAAAGTAAATACATAGATTTGACCAAATACATAGCAAACACGTACACGTCACCTAGATCGTGGTACCCGAAGGGTAAGCCTTGGTGCAGCGGTAAAAGGTTACTCCATTGTGAACTATGGTCATGGGTTCGAGTCATGAAAATAGCTCTCTAGAAACTAGGGGTATGGCAACATACATGAGCCTCGATACTGGCATGATCTTTTTAATTTAAGTACTCTTACAATACAGTTCGCCAAAATTGGAAACCCAATCAACCCCACCTCATACTCATTCAATTAAGAGATATTACATGAACATGGTATAAAGCACATGTAACCACAGAAGACTGTTATCTTCCCCCAACAACATCTTTAAAACATAATACTACCCAAATTGCAGAACAACTAACCCTAGTCCTTAAATACGGTTTTCTTGACAAGCAACATACCTCATCCTTTATACCATACCATGACTTCATCGTGAACCAAGATCAAGGTAATATCTTCATATCTATAGAAGCCTAACATATTCGTAAAATCCTAACATATGGTAGAATTATCAGCGCAAGCTAGTGACTATGCTGTCAAAAATCCTAACTCTATCTCCATATTCAAAATTTCATATTTACAACCACAATTTATGCCCACACATTAGCAACATATGTCACGCTTATAACTAGGATAGCTAACGAGTTTGAGAACTCAATGACACTGTACTTTGTTTCAAAATGACCCAATACTGAGGTTCCTACAATATAAGTTCTTATTACATTACCATGATGACAAATAGGACATTTAAATACTTTTAAAAAAGGTTAACTAAACTAAAATTGAGAAATTCTCCTTTAATGTTTCTTCCAGACAAGTAATGCCTACAACCTTCTCGAAATTACTTAAGAAAAGGTGCCTAGTGCTCCCAAGAAGGGCATTTTGTCCATCCCCTCACAAACTCTCTCTCTCTCTCTCTCTTTCTCTCTGATTGGTGCTCATCAACCCCTTTAAAGACTCGGTTTCATAACTTATTCAGAATGACAAGCAACAAAGAAGCGATTGTTAGATCTTTGGATGAGTCGGGTAAATGGCAAGATCACTTGGGATGTTGATATGATTGGAAACATTCATAATAGAGAGTTGTAGTAAGTGTCTGATTTCTTTCCATGTTTTAGTGGATGCAAAGGTGAACCTTAAGGGTATTGATCATGTGAAATGCTCAGTGACAAAAAAAAAGAAAAAGAAAAGGTGTTCACCATTTATCTTATAACCGACACATGAAAAAAGAGGAGAAAGGAAAGGATGATGTCCTTGGAGATTGACACAGATGAAATTTATTATTATTATTTTTTCTTGGGAAACACCTTGGGAAAGAATCTGACTTTGGATAACATGCGAAAACAAGGACAGATTCTGTGTTGTCTCTGCAAACAGGCAGTGAACTCTGCTGACGATTCATTGATATATTTTGGTTGGTCAAGGATGCTTTGGAGTTTGGTTAGGCTGGTTGAAGGCATTCAGCCGGCAAGTGCAGAGACTGTGCAAGAAGAGCTAAGAGCTTGGTTTGGTAGACGTAAAAACAAAGAGAATAAAAGAATATTCACTTGATCCCTGTGGCCATATCATTATGCAAGTGGCCGCTTCTTCCCAAGGCACAGGGTAAAACGCATCAGTTCAACAGATTTACAAGGCGCACCCCCCCCCCCTTTTCCTCTGCCCCCAACCCGTGACACCAGCCAAAACATTAATACAATCTCATAATCATCTGCATGAAGGAATAGTGGGATAATTGAAATCAATGACCTGGGCGTAACAATGGAAAAGATTACAGAACTGGAGACAATTGGTAACACGAAATATAGTTTCAAGTCTACATAAGCAAATGTAGAATCGAATTAAATAGATTTATCTCCACAGCCATTCTTTCTCCCACCAACAAACCCTCATTCAAGAACATGGAAGTAAACATATATCAGGGCCTGACCTGGCTGACCATAGATTGATAGCGGCACAGGTTGATTTGAGCTTGAGGATACACCAAGTTGCACCAAAGCTTTATCCTGTCCTAGAGTCAAATTTTGCTCTTGGCACTTCAGCTTCAGTTTCTTCCTTGAGGGTAGCTTCTCTAACCTTTGCTCGTGTTCCCTAGTGAGTCCTAAATGCTAAAGGAAATTAACTCCAGTACAAATCTTGGGTTCTGAAACCTAAAAATGAGCATAAACTACCAAAAGAATGTCCACAAGATATAATTCGAACCTGTGTGCAAGTAATAAATATCGTCAAGAGCCTCAAGACTTCTATTGCAACCACCCACAAAGGCAAGAACCCCACTTCTTACTGGATCCAGACAGACCCCAGCCATGGAAAATCTGGCAGAAGGTCCAGCACCTGTGGTAGTCAACTTCGACCATATTGCAGATTCTGCAAAATCATGGTAACAGTCAAGCAAAAGAGATAAAGAACATGAGGATGTGCATTTCAAGTTGAAGGAACGAAAAAGCATGCTTATGTTGCTCTCTCTTGCTTTTCCAACGCAACAAAGGTATATGAAAAAATTAAAAGAAGCAATAGATGATCAGCTCAAATTTACTTTCCAAATACTTGAATGATTAAGCAAACTAAATAATCAATGGATATGAAATTGAATGAGCAAGGAAAAATGCCCTACTCGTGATACAAAAGTTCATCTACCACTCCGATGTACCACTCGCATCTCAAAAGAAAAGAAATTGTACTTGAGATTTATAACTGCAATCAAGAAAGCATTGCCTAGAAATATATTAACTAACACAGGGTTCATATAAAACAGGCCAGTAATGTGAGAACTAGAAATTTGAAACTGACATTATTACATTTCAGCAAATGCATATATCTGCATGATTTCTGTGGCAGACATTCAGAAAGCATATACAGAGCAAAAAGTACTTACCAACATCAAGCATATACAGGTCATCATATAGCTTTTGGGCCTCTGTGTATCCCCCGTAAACAAATAGAATCTTCCCAAAAGTAATAGTCAAATATCCAGCACGAAGGGGTAGCATGTCGCCGGTGGTATTCAGTTCCTTCCACATCAGAGTATCTAACAAAATGCAGTAAGGCCAAAAGAGTAGTAAATATAGGATACTCGTGGAGAGAGAAGCAAGAAACCACTATTCAGGTAAACTAATAAAGGCTACGGTTGACAGTAAACCTGCATCGAGAATGTGGACGTCAGACAAATGGTAATCACACCCATCTTCACCACCAATCACAATCATTTTGTTCTTCCACGTTGAGCAGCTATGGGTATGACGTGGTGAAGGTGGCATACCAGTGGTAATAGCCTTCTTCCAAGCAAATGTCTCTGTAGATTATGAGAAGGAAATGCATCAACTAGCATGTTTGTGTACCCAAGGAAGATAGAATACTGAACTAACCAATCTAAATCAATAAATATTTAACGAGCAATGGTAAATGATGATGCATGCTACAAGTATAGCAATTTGATAAATTGGAGGACACGACATTCAAGGAAAGTAAAGTCTTTAACCCAGCTCTCATATGCACAGACAGGGAAATTTCACAAATAGATGTCAATGGGGACTACAGGCAAATAAGAAATGTCGACTTTTAAAAAAAGCATACCTGTGTTCAATATGAAGAGATCATTGTAATATACTTCATCATCATTATCAGGAGATTTTCCATACCCACCAAATATGAACAGCCTTTTATCCACAAGTGCTGCACTATGACCCTGCCTTGCCTCTGGTACCTCTCCCCTTGTAATGGGTGATATCCATGTATGAGAAGCTACAAAATATATTCGTGAACTATATTAAAAGAAACACAACTTCTGCTGTTGCAGGTATAATGAAAAGATGCACAGATTATTAGTAGACAAGACTGTATGGCTAAGCCAGGGGCAAAAGGAGATGGTGACTGTAACTTACAAGTGTATAGTATGTGCAAATCCCCAAGAGGGTTCATTCCATCCGTCCCACCGAACACAAACAAATTGTCACCAACATTAGTGCAGCTATGGCCATCCCTTGGAGCAGGTGGCGTGCCTTTTCTCGTGGGTTGGCTCCATGTTTGCTCCACTGCAAGTCAGAAAAAACCAAATTATCAATTGAAAAAAAGGAAATCATGACATACAGGGACAAACAATGGCAGATTTATCTCTCTCTCTCTCACCAAACCCCCAGGTCACCAATTAAGACTATGGTAAACGAGATCACCTCTCATAGTTCAACAACTTCCACATGCCACACAGGCTAAGCTCCAACGGAACACAAGATCAGGAAACAAAAAGTAGAAGGCAACAAAGTTGGAAGTACACCAAAAGCCGACCCTCATTATATTCCAGCAGTAAATATAAACAGCAGAAAAATGCAAATGGGGAGAAAGTCAAAAACATCTTCAGTAATTGTTCGAAAGGAAAGAAGTAGAGGAAAATATTGGTCACAGCAGTGCCATATATTCCAATCATTGGACATATAATACCATGAAATATTCTCTTCCCACCCACACATTCAACATAAAACTAGCCACAAATCACCGATTCAAGATCCAAGCCATTGATTAAAGTAAAGCCTACAACAAGCAAAAGGCATCAGCAAGTTATAACACAACCAAAAAAAAAAAAAACCCAACAAGCAGAATTGCACCAAAAAACAGCGGGAGATCCCAGTCAGACAGGAAAAAAAAAAAAAAAAAAAAAAGAACCAATCTTTCCCTCAGCACCAAGCAGAGTATACCAATCTATATCGAAGACATTCTCCAAAAAAACGCAAACTTCGAAGGAAAACCAGAATCTCCAGAAGATAAACTCGAAGACCCACCAGTGTCAAAGACGTGAACCTCGTTGGTCTGGCAGTTGTCTATGCCAAAGCCACCGAACACGTAGAGGAACCTCCCTCCTTTGATCGCGTTGCAAGTGTGGGCCCACCTCTTTCCGGGGCCACCCGCCTCTTCGCTGGCCTGCTCTGGTTCCTGGGCTTGCGGTAACACAACTCTCTCCCACCTCATTTTGCTTTCTCGAGAATATCAAACGACAACGGTGGGGGCCGAAGAAAGTGCGAGAAAGTGACAGCCTTCGAAAGAAAAGAGTAGGATTTCGAAGTTCGAGGATAAGACAGGAGCTTTAAGGATCCAGAGGGTCTCTCTTTGGTGTCATGCAGAGGACAAGAGCATAACACCTGAACAAATGTCGACGGAGGAGCAAGAACTGTGTCTTTTGCGGAGAGCCGTTTCGAAAGACTGATTTTTGCGAGGGAACGCAAGAGCTTTCTCTCTCCCTCTCCTTTTCCTTTTTTCCTCGCCAAACGTTGTCAAGTTACAAAGAATTCTCATAATACCCTTTTTGGCTCTTTAGGATTAGATCAAGAAGGATCATATTAGGAAAAATTGCCACATATATAAACTCGTTCCAAGGCTAGCATTGTCAAAGCCAAATCTGGCAAGAAAAATATGCCGATTAATTCAATGCCTTAAAAATACCAATTGACAAAAACATAAACTCGTTCCGGGTACTAAAAGCACAAATATGGACATAAATTAAATTAAGGATAAGGGAACAAATAATATGCATGATGCTATTGGAATTTAGATATTGCCCTTTTAACTTGCATGCTTTAGTAAAGCTAAATGTTTGAAGTATATTATTAGATTTAGAATAGAGAAGAAAAATATATTGGTAACTAAATATTTGAAGCTTTAAATTTTAAATGAACTTTTCAAATAATTAATTGTTAGTCAAATTTAAAAGATGAAAATAGAGGAATTGATGAGTCTCGAATCATGAGATCATGTCGCTCAATTCCGTGAATTGAGATTATATATATAATTAAATCTTGCTAATGCTTGATAGTACCATAAATTCTTGGGTTGTTGATCGTGAATATGCTTTGGTATGAAAGTAAATAGATAAAAAAAAATTGGCCAAACTTTGCTCTCCTTATTTTTTGCTCCATCGTACATTCTAATATGTACTATTACCAAATTTTAAAAAATCTTTTCATTTTAATTCATTCCTAAATTAAGAAATAGCAATGTTGTCTTTTTTTCACTTTTTACCTTTTGGTTTTCATGAATTTTACGAAATTTTATTTAAGTATAATTTAGATTATGATCTCTATAATATTAGAAGTAAAACCTATTGTATCTAGTCGATGTTGATACTAAATATTTAACTAATTAAATTGAGAAAACATAATACGTAAAAACTTTTAAAAAATTATATATCTAGCGGACGAATTCTCCTTCAAGGTCTCAGGTATAAGGCAAACCAAGTTATCATCTCATTGAGCTATTAGGGAAGAAACAGAGAAGTGAAGATATGGATGTTAAGCTCATCCTATAATCAGTGAGGCATTTTGATGCCAGGAACTATAATGCATTTGGCTTGTTAGTCATGCTTGGATAAGAAATCTTCTGAAGAATAGCTGCCACTCTGGTGTATAAAGAGAGATGTTTAAGCTCTTAGGCAGCATTTTGTATTGCACAAGAAACTTGCAAGATGTTATAAATGCAGTTGAAGAGTTCACGCAAGCATATGTCGACCGCCGTGCTTTTATGGACCATTTCAGAAAGGCGTTGATTACCCCCTATATAGGTATTGTTTAGTTGATCTACATTCTATAATTGCGCTTCTTGAATTTGAAATCGTTGGTGGCTTTAGAAGGTGTTGTCTTGCCCAAAAATTTTGTGCCTCTTTTATCATGCAGATTCTCTAATTAATGATAGGAGGTCTTTGCCAACAGTTGGTCCCAAACACCGAGCTGCAATTAAGTCTTACCTCCTGAGATTGAAGTTATGGCCAAGAATCGACGGGTTGATCTGCATGTTGGCAATTGGATGTCACTCGTTATTTTAGTTGCATCAGTATCCTCTAGAGATTGGTTATTTCGAGAATGTTACGGACCACAGTTTCACAAGTAATGCTTGGCATCATGCCCTCAACATTCTAGATGTGGATGTGATACTGGACGAGCAAAATCTCCTGCTAGCAGAAAGTTCTCTCTAAAGGCAGAAACTCAGTATACACAGTGCAGAACCCAAGATTAGAGTGTTCCATATGTGATTGCTCTTGGTCAAGGCCCGGAAATCTATGTGGACATGTCATCGAGGTGGCGATCTCATGCAGAACTCAAGTTGTGGGAACATCATTAGCATACCCAGGTCATAGGCAGCCTCCAACCTACCGTTCTTGATCATGCCTTATGAGCAACCCGTTTGCATCAAGTTGGGAGAGTTGTCTAAAGGTGGGCCGCTGCAACCTCTTCCTGCTGAATCAAACTCGCAGCTGGCAGACTTTGTTTAGTTTTAGCATTGCAATCAGGGAATATCAGACGTGCGCCGTTGACACTCTTCTTTCATTTCCTTCGTGGCTTGACCTGATGTCGCCGAATCTTATGTTTGGGTTTTATCTTTTTCTGCCAAGCATTCTTGCCTCGATTCCTGTGTCGGAAATCCCTCCATAAATCACCTTTTTCTTCCCTTTCTGCTGGTAGATTGTTTCACCTCTTTTTTGCTGAAGTCATTATATCATCATAAGTCCTGTAATCTGGCCAATGAAAATGAAATCAGTCTTATAATGCAAATGATAATTATTCTAATCAGAAATTGATTTCTAAAAAAGAGATAAATTTTTCTATTTTAATTATTAAATGGGTTTTTAAGTAAAAATACGCGTTTGATAACGACAAAAATCTCTATTCTTGGAATAGATATTCATTTGATAATGACATTATATTTCTCTCTTCTAGGCAGCAGCGGTAGCCAGCGACTGACAGTGGCAGGCAATGGATGGTGGCCGCTGGATGGTGGATGGCAGATTGACATGGAACATTACTCTCTTACTTTTGCTCCCTCTTGACTTTCTCGACCAGAACCTCCTTTTCTTTCGTTTTTTTTTCTCTGCACGAAATACTCTTAGTTTCATCCACTTTTCATTACTCTCTTACTTCAACTTAGAACATAATGAGAACCATGATCATTAGCGAGATTGACATAAATATATTAAGAGAATCAAGTCAAGAGTGGCAAGTCTCCTCGTCAATAGCCACTAACTATGGAGTGTGGACACAACCTCACAAATTCCACCTTTATTATTAATTGAAAGATTACAATGAATAATTATCCTTAATAACTATCATTTGCTGCTACAATCCACTAATCATAACTTATATTTAGAAACACGAAAAATATGAAATTTTAACAAAGTAAAAGTCTTAATCATAAAATGGGAAGTTCAGACTAGTGGTTCCAAACCACATACTAATCATCGACCACCATAGAATATCGTGAGATAGCGGGAAGACATGGATGAATAAAAACACAAAAACTTGTTCCAGGTTCAACTTACCTAAAACCTGGAAATTATCCATGGAAACATGCTTTGTAATTTTTGGAATTTGAAACCTATCCTACATACTCTAAAACTTGGAACTAGCTAGGTTTCCACTAGTCCAATTCTCTAGTTCCAGGTTCTATTCTGAAATATGCTCAACCCTAATTTTATGGCTAATAATATAATGTAGAGGAGGTGAATACTTGATAAAGTTTATGGAATTAAACGGAATCAAGTTGATACATGTAAGCAATAGTTTGATATATGCATATGCGTTACTAATATAAAATGAGGTGCCTCTATCAAACGGTTAAGATTTGAAGAAGAGGAGACAGATGCACACAAATCTACAGTGGTTTGGGCTTAAGCTAAGCTTATGTCCGCTCTTCCTAACTCACACAATAGGCTGGATTTCATTAGTAATTCTTGGGTAGATACAAGTTATTCTGCCTGAAGTTGGTAGATCACACCAGCAATCTAAATCACTACTTTAACAGTCGTACTTTCTTCATTAGAGATTACAAACCATTACGTCACTCTCAACAAGTAAATTTGTCGAATACAAAATGGATATTGCTCTTGGAATCTTTGTAGCTTGTGTGTATTCACTTCGGCTTGTGTTGATCCTTTTTTAGTTGTCAATCTCCAAGTTAAATGTTCATTATTCTTCGAGATAATTAATTCAGAACCAGAGATCGGGTTCTCCTATGATCAAATCTCAAGCAAACTTGTTGCTTCCGAATAGAGTGGCCATATTAGGCAATAAACCCTGTCCTCCAGTATAATGGATAGTTGATCGGGTCATCCTCAGAGCGAATAAATCAGCTTTTCCAGATCTGTGATTAGCTGTCGATTTTCTTTAGATACATAATATTGGTCAGAGGAATTTTTGGGTCTTCGGATATTATGTCACGTGACCAAGGTTGATCTTCTCAATTTGATATACACAGTAGCTTCGATTAGCCTTCTGCGATTCCGCCTTTTGAGTCCTTTCACTTAGTACCTAGGGTAGTTTCAAAGGTATCAAATTATCAATTAATGCCACCTGAATAGAAACAAGATTCGCATCTTTTAAACCATAAATTATAAGGGATGGTTTGTCAATATCAAAATATCCACGCAGGTTTTCTCAACAAACAGAATTCTTCAACAGCTCGTACAACATTTTCGGGAAGTCACTGTCTTTAGTTTCATCAATGTGCTTCAAGAATGCATCCATAACAACCGCGTCAGGATGCCCCTCTTCATCTTCTGCTTTAGCAATAGATGTAGCCAAGTGCTTCACAGCCAAATCAAACTCGCCTAGGTAAAGCATGAATGCCTCCCTGCCCTTGAAGAATGGTCTATTGTGTTAGATATAAAAGGACTATAAGCTCAGTAGTTAATATTGCTAAAGGAAAAGAAAGAACACAAAGACAGAAAAGCAACAATGAGCGGATGATCAACGGTGAGATGATCAACAATGAAGAATTCGTGATAAAGACAAATGGATCGACATCAATGAAGAAGAAGCCTGAGATAAAGAGTGACACGGATCGCCAAGTCATTGGATCGCCAAGTCATAATAGATCTAAACTAACTCGTGTACTGTTATTCAGCTAAAAGAAAGAAAACAAATGTAAAACAGTTAGTTAGATTCTGTTTTTTCCTTTATGAGCTGTATTCTGTTTTCTCCGTTTTTCCTTTAAGTAGCCTTTTGATTCATTGATGGAATGATGATGAAGAGATAGAAGATAGGGAGAGAAAGAGGGAGTGAGAGCAATCAGCCATAGATGCTCTGCACTAAATTGATGAGTCTAGTTGAGATAGAAAGATAGAAACAAGGGAGGAAGAACAGAGGATTGATTGTACAGTCTTATTGGAATAAAAGTGATTCGAGTTTTTCATTCGTGGATTCTTCTGTAACTAGATTCATTTCATCTTCATCTTTATCATCATCTTCTCATGGTATCGAGCAGGTTATCACGATTCGAGGAGATCTGTTCAAGGTATTCATTGAATCAGAATAGAGAAATCGAAGATGCAGCAGATACCAGCAGTGCGGTAATCGTATTTGTATTCATAGAGTTACTGTCATCTTCTTCCTCAGGTTGGAAATAATAACAATGGCAATAAGAACACCAAAGTATCCTTTCCCAATACATGTGAATATTTCGAATTTTGTCACAATCAAACTCGCCGAAGACAATTTTCTGTTGTGGCAAGCTCAGATTCACAGATTCCTAAAGAGTCAAGAACTCTTTGGTTTTATTAATGGCGATACTTCACCACCTCCTCAAATGTTGCAGAATGAGGTTGAAGGATGCGCATATTATATTGATTGGACAAAAACTGATCAGCTGGTGTCATCTTGGTTAAGCGGATCTGTCTTTGAGCATATCTTGAGCTTGATAATTGGTGTGGAAACATCTTATGAGGTATGGCAAACGCTTCTGAATTGTTTTACACAGAAGTCAATTGCTAGAGAGTTCGAATTAAGAGGGAAACTGCAAGCTTGTCAGAAGCATGATCGAACCCTCTCAGTCTATCTCAGAGAATATAAGTCCATATGTGATTAGTTGAATGCTATAGGAAAGCCTGTGGATGAAATAACCAAAATGTTTGGTGTATTAGAAGGCTTAGGTCCTGAGTATGAGAATTTTCGAACTACCATATACTGTCTTAAGCCTCAACCAAATTATGATGAGGTAATTGCACAGTTAGAAAGGCTTGAATCAAGATTGCTGAATTATTCCAGAAATCAGTTCAATCCAAATTTAGCCTACTTTGGGCAAAGACAATCTCATATACAACTTAAAGAAAACACTGATGGAGGATATATCGCTCAAAGCTCGGATTTGTAGCTCAAAGAGGAAATTACGAGAGGAGGCCGCAGCTATGGCCGAGGTAGAGCTGCAAATAACAGAGGTCGAGTTTTTGGATATTTTGAAAGGAATCAGAATTACAAGATAGATGCATTACTTCAAGGACAAAAAGATCAACAATACAGACAAAGAAATGTCTTTTCTGGATCTAATCAAGGGTTTCGACCCTATGCCAGTTATTCTCAGAGGTATCAAAACACCAACACTTATCCTTCTTTGACATTAACCTCAAATAGAACTCTACAGATGAGAAAGAAACAGGTAATGTTAGATTAGAATGTCAAATATGCAAACAACCTGGACATGATGCACTTCGCTGCTGGTATCGTTTTGACAACTCCTATCAAGCAGAAGACATTCCAACAGCATTAACAGCATTACACATTGAAGACTCAAAAGGAAGTGAATGGTATCCAGATACCGGTGCTACAGCCCACATCAGCGCTAATCCTGGTATACTTCATACTCTTTCTAAATACAAAGGAACTGATACTGTCATGATTGGAGATGGATCATGTTTACCTGTTACTTATATTGGTGATACCTCGCCGAGAACAAAAGTTACTACTTTACCACTCAATGATGTACTTGATTGTTCCGTAAATAAAGAAGAACCTCCTTTCGTTTCTAAACTTACAGATGACTATCCTTGCTCATTTGTTTTTGACAAAAATGGTGTTTATGTTAAGGACAACTATACCAAAATGACAGTGAAGCTCGGAAGGAAAATTAGGGGACTTTATCAAGTGGATACACAAACCACAGAAGCCTTTTTCACTTAGAGACAAAGAACTGTAGATGAAGACATATGGCATCAAAGGTTGGCTCACACAAATTTTCAAATAGAGAAACATTTGCAGCATCAGAAGCGTATTCACTACAATACAACAACCAAGAATATATGCAGCAATTGTCAAATAGCTAAAAGTACAGCTTTATCTTTCCCTTTGTCAGACTCTACTTCAAGTGTTCCTCTAGAAAAGATACACTGTGACATTTGGGGACCTTCACCAGTAAGCTCTTTTCAAAAGTTCAAATACTATGTGGTCTTTGTTGATAACTTTTCACGATATAGCTGGCTCTATCCAATGAAGTTGAAATCTGAGTTCTATGAGATATTTGTCAAATTCCAGAAACTAGTTGAAAAACAACATAATCATCAAATCAAAGCTTTCCGAGTGATGGAGGAGGAGAGTTTATAAGTAGCGATTTCAACATCATTTAAAGAACTATGGCATAAAACAGCTCATATCCTGTCCTCACACACCGAACAGAATGGAATCTCGAAAGAAAACATCGACACATAGTTGAGCTTGGTCTAGCTATGTTGTATCACTCTAGAGTTCCACCGAGGTTTTGGGTAGATGCTTTTGCAACAGCTAACTACATTGTGAACAGACTACCTACATCGAAACTAAAGATGGACACACCTTATAACAAAATTCATCATACTCAGCCAAGATATGAACATCTAAGGGTGTTTGGATGTGCTTGTTATCCGTGCTTAAGACCATATGCAAAACACAAATTTGATCCCAGATCTCTTACCTGTATATTTCTGGGATATAGTGAACAGCACAAGGGGTATCGTTGTCTTGTACCTACTGACAATCGTGTGTATATCAGTAGATATGTTGTCTTTGATGAGACTTTTTTCCCTTTCTCAAAGAAGTTGGTCAGTGAGTATAGACAATATACACCTTTATACAAACAATGGGTTAAAGGAGTTAGTCTACTCGAGTCTCCAAGTACTGACTCAACCGATAGCAGTCTTCTTCACCAAACAGCTAAATTTCAGTACCATCCTACTTTGGGAGATCAGTACAGTCATTACTCATATAGTGAACATATGCCACAAAATACTTCTTTCACACAAATACAGAATGGTTACACACCAGAAGAGCAACCGCACTTACCTCAATAGAGGTCTTGCCTACTAACAAGACTTTCCGATCAAGAACAACATAGTTCAAGCTCTTCTTCTTCACAAGACACCGCTGTTGTTCATCATATGCGGACTCGCTCGGGTATTACTAAACCAAATCCAAAATATGCCTGTTTAGCTGAATATCAAGTTCCCATGGAACCAAGATCTATTAAATCAGCATTAGCTGATAAAGGATGGTATAGAGCAATGCAAGAAGAAATGGATGCTCTATATGAAAATCAAACCTGGATATTAGTCCCTAGAACTGATCAGATGAATGTGATCGGCTGTAAGTGGGTTTTTAAGACCAAACTAGCACCTGATGGCAGCCTTGATAGACTAAAGGCTCGTCTAGTAGCCAAAAGATTTCATCAAGAGACAGGAGTTAATTTCACTGAAACATTCAGTCCTGTTATAAAACATACAACTATTCGTATAGTACTATCTGTAGCCTTGATGAAACAATGGCCAATACATCAACTTGATGTTAAAAATGCATTCCTCCATGGTGACTTGAATGAGACTGTTTTTATGGATCAACCACCTGGATTCATACATCCTCAGAAATCTAAATATGTTTGTCTTCTCAAAAAGTCCTTGTATGGCCTTCGACAAGCACCAAGAGCTTGGTTTGATAAATTCAGTAAGTTTCTCCTTGAAACTGGTTTCTTCGCAGCACCTGGTGATCCTTCTCTCGTTTGTGCTTCATATTGATTCTCATACGTTTTATTATTACTCTATGTCGATGACATCATTCTAACCGGTAGCTCACCTCAACTCTTAACCACCTTGATTCGAACCTCGCCTCAATTTCATATGAAGGATCTTGGGTATCTTCATTATTTTTTAGGAATTGAAGCTACACGTACTCCTTTGAATCTATTTCTATGTCAAACAAAGTATGTTACTGATTTGCTTAAACGAGCTCATATGGCAGAATGCAAACCAATCTCAACACCTTTGTCTCTTAGATCAATAACCATGATCAATGATGAAAATCAGCTAACTGATCCTTTTGAATATAGAAGCTTAGTAGGTGGTCTACAGTACCTGACAATTACTCGACCAGATCTTGCCTTTGCCACAAATCTGCTTTGTCAAAAGATGCAACGTCCAACAGTGGCAGATTTTCATCAGCTAAAGAGAATCCTTCGATATGTTAAAGGGACTATACACCTTGGCATTTATCTTCACTCTAATAGTTCCACTAAGCTCTATGGCTACTCAGATGCTTGATCAAGGCAGGGTGTACTACTAGACGATCCACTACAAAGCTTTTGTACTTTTCTTGGCTCTAATATGCTCTCTTGGTCAGCTAAGAAACAACCAACTGTTTCACGATCCTCCACGAAGCCGAGTACCGAGCACTTGCATCAACCACTGCTGAACTCACTTGGATCAGCTTTGTCTTGCGTGACATTGGAATTTCTCTCGCATCACCAACTCTCTTATTTTGTGACAACCGATTAGCTATTTCTCTTATAGCCAATCCAATATTGCATGCTCGAACTAAGCATATTGAAGTTGATTTCCACTTTGTTCGTGGAAAGGTCTCTTCTGGGTCTATCCATGTTCAACATATTCCCAGTCACCTTCAGTTAGCTGATATCTTCACCAAGTCCCTCTCACGAATAGCTCATATTACTCTTCGCACCAAATTGGGAATAGGATCCTTATCCCTTCCCAATTTGAGGGGGGATGTTCGATATAAAAGGACTATAAGCTCAGTAGTTAATATTGCTAAAGGAAAAGAAAGAACACAAAGACAGAAAAGCAACAATGAGCGGATGATCAACGGTGAGATGATCAACAATAAAGAATTCGTGATAAAGACAAATGGATCGACATCAATGAAGAAGAAGCCTGAGATAAAGAGTGACACGGATCGCCAAGTCATTGGATCGCCAAGTCATAATAGATCTAAACTAACTCGTGTACTGTTATTCAGCTAAAAGAAAGAAAACAAATGTAAAACAGTTAGTTAGATTCTGTTTTTTCCATTATGAGCTGTATTCTGTTTTCTCCGTTTTTCCTTTAAGTAGCCTTTTGATTCATTGATGGAATGATGATGAAGAGATAGAAGATAGGGAGAGAAAGAGGGAGTGAGAGCAATCAGCCATAGATGCTCTGCACTGAATTGATGAGTCTAGTTGAGATAGAAAGATAGAAACAGGGGAGGAAGAACAGAGGATTGATTGTACAGTCTTATTGGAATAAAAGTGATTCGAGTTTTTCATTCGTGGATTCTTCTGTAACTAGATTCATTTCATCTTCATCTTTATCATCATCTTCTCATATTGCTCCTCCAAAAGTGATGAAAAGAATATACTCGTGGCGAGAAAAAAATGATAAATAAACTATTCACTTGAAATCTTTAAGACTACAGTAGACAGTGAACCTGAATCAAGAATATGGACACTAGGACAAATAGTAATCACGTCCATCTTCACCTCCAGTCACAATCATTTTGTTCGTCCAACTTAAGCAGCTATATCTATCATGTGGTGAAGGTGGGATTCCGGTTGTGTCTGCAGATTTCGAGAAGAAAATGCATGAACAACTATGTTTGTCTACCATGGAAAAATGTAATATTGAACTCTATAATGTTAACGATAAAAACTTAACGGGTAGCTGATGACGCAAGCTACAATTGGAGTATTTTTTTCTTTTTTTTTTGTCAAAAGGACAATTGGAGTATTTAGAGAAGTTAGAGGTAGAGGCAGCAAAATGGATCGTAGACCCATATATGACCCATTTAAATCATAAATGGGTCATATATGGATCAATGGGTTGGATTTAAAACCCACTTTTAACCAAAACCTCACAATCTCTCTCTTCCCTCTTTAACTTTACAAAAAAAAAAAAAATAATAAAAAAAAATCGAAATTATAATTATTTTTTATTTTAATTTTCTTTTCTTTTTCTTTCCTTTTTCTTTCTTCCTCCTCCTTACGGTAGCCAGCATGGTGACAACTAGTGATTGGCTAGAAGAGCCTCAAGCTTGCCGGCATCGGGCGAGCTTGAGACTCACCTCAGTGGCCAATCGCCGGCTGTCATCATTGCCGACGGCCGGTCAAAGAAGAAGAACAACAAAAAATAAAAAATAAAAGAGAAAAAGAAAATTAAAAATTACATTCTTAAAATAATTAAAATTCGATTTTTTAAAAATAATTATTTTAAAAATTATAAAATCCATTAAATTTGCGTTGTATAAAACTATTTTTGCAATATCATTTAATATATATAAGAAATAAGTTTTTAAGTTTAGTTAAGTGGGTTGGGTATGGATCGAGTATAGGTTGGATCAGGTATGGGTCAAAAATTTTGCATTGCAATAATTAGGTCATAGACGAGTTAAATAGGTTGGTTTGGGTCGGCTCATTTATGACCCGACCTGACCCGACCCGTTTAATGGGTCTAGTTAGAGGACACAACACTAACTGAAAATCAAGTCTTGAAACCACCTCTCATATGCACAAACAGGAGTTTTTTTGCATATAGACGTCAATGGGACTACAGGCAAAGAAGAAATGGACTTTTAAAAAGAACTACCTGTTTTCAATTTAAGTAGTCGTTGTAATGTATGTTGTCATTATCATCAGGAGATTTTCCAAACCCACCAAATATGAACAGCTTTAAACTCACATGCGCGGCACCATGACCCTCCCTCGCCTTCGGTCCCTCCCCTCTTATACTTGGTCATATGCATGTATGAGAAGCTTCAAAACAAATTTGTGAATTACGTTAAAAAGAACCCAACTCCTGCTATTGCAAGTATAATGAAAAGATACACGGATTATTAGCCGACATCGTTGTATGGCCACAGCTGGCAGAAAACCAGACGGTAAAAGTAACTTGCAAGTATCTAGTATATGCAAATGCCTGAGAGGGTTCATCTTATCTGTCCCACCAATTACAAACAAATTGGCACCAACATAAGTACAGCTACGGCTGTCCCTTGGAGCAGGTGGCGTGCCTTTTATAGTGGGTTGGCTCCGTTTTTGCTTCACCGCAAGTCAGATGAAACTAATTATGCAACACGAGAACATGACACAAAAGCTATCTTCACCCTGAAGGCGTTGTTACCCAATTGTTTAAGGCTTCTGACGTTCTATCAGTGCAATTTTTCTGGATATTTCAAACCTTCTGAATCCTTTTCCGGTTTCTTTTCTCGAACAAGACTGCTGAAACCAGAAACCTTCTTTGTACAGGACCGGCCTTCAACTAGGGGCACTGCAGCCCCTTATGGTGGATCTTCCTTGGGCTACGTGCTTCGAAGTGGTGGCAGTGACAATCGATGAGCCAGGTCCCCAAAAATTTACAATTTACTTCGCCGGCGTTTCTCTTGAAGTTGGATGAAGTTTGAATATCAACGTGTAATTAGCCTGCAAGTAGATGCTTGCCTTTTTCATGCAAAGAAGTATTATATTGTCATACTCATTTCCTGGATTTTACCCAGCTAATCATGACTTCTAGAACTTGAATGCGTGAGCTGCCTAATGCCCAGCAAACCAACTAAATTCTCAGTTTGTGGATCGCCGCGATGGCCTTAATGAGTTTGGCTTGGTAGGCTAATACGAAAAGAATATAACTTTTAGTGCTGATAGATCTTTGTTTGCTGAATTTCAAGATAAAAGCACTCTTTTCGATATTATCTGCTGTAAATAATCTTATTCAGGTTGAGGCTTACAGTATTCTGTCCCTGCACAAAAGCTAAGGATACATTTACCTTTAATATACAGCATCAACACAAAACCCTTTGTTAAAATCTTTACTGCTGAGTAGTTTATATTCTCTACAAAGCTTATTATAACCACATCAGTCAACCTTAATAAACAAGACCATCATGAATTTTTCGATAGGCCATACCTACAAACAATGAGAAGGTATTTTGTTTGTTGGCTACACCACATGGCAGTGTCATGTGGTATACCAAGCCAATCAAAAGAGAGCAAATTAAGTATAGAGAGAAGTAAGACGAGAATAATAGAATAAGGGAAATGTTAATGAGTTTGTTACATATAAAATACCTTCGCATAAACAAGGAATTTTTTCTGTCTCATCTCATGACAGAATAAAAAGAATCATACATGCCAAAGTCAAGAAGTTGCTTCATCACAAGATTCCCAGTGAACCAGACCTCAGAAGGCAGCAGACTTCAATTATTAATCAAGCAAAGATCAGGAGGCAGATCAGATCTCTATAGTTAGCTTGAAGACAATTTCAGCTGTGAAATGCATGTGGGATAACTTGATGAATGTACAGTCAGAATTGGACTACTCATGGGATATGTCAAGAAGTTCAACAGGTCAAAACTAAATGTGCAAGAACTTTCAAACTGATTTTGCCAAATCACCTCTTTCATCTTGGCTTGATTTCCTCTCATTTGCCAACGGAGATATAACAACTAGCCCGTAAGCATATATTAGATCATATACAGATGCACAAATTGACCAGATCCACCTAAAGATACAGCTTAATTCAGAAGCAGGATTACTATCTTTATTCAAAGCCCCTTCCTTTTCTTGGCATCAGGATTCCCGGTTAATCTTAATCACATTTAAAACTGTCTGCATACGCATCCTGGTACGCATAGGCATAAACAAAAAGTAAAACATTGAATGAACTACTCATGGGTATAAACATGCATGATTTTGGTCCTCCGACTACATGATGCATGAAAAGACAGATGAAGCCATGCAACAACAACAGGATATCAAGTAACTGAAATAGACTGTTGCTGTTATCTGGATGACAAGGTGGCACTTCATAGTTCATACCCCAAAGTTTTCACAAGTTTCAGATCAGCCAAAAACAAGGGAACTCCTCACCACGAGCTAATGGCAAATGCAAAAGTTGTTTTAACAAGTGCAACACATTCAAGAATGAATACATGTGTGCTAGTGTGATTCGCATAAGTGATGTAGACAATGCAAAATATATAAGTTATGTTATACACAATGTCACGGCTATTGTTCGGATAGTATATATCCCCTTGTACACAGAGGTTTCTGCTGAAAAACATTTCTATGACCTGTGAGTCATTTATTGCAAGAAACTATTATCTCACAAGCATAGGTCTGCAATCAAACATGCGTTGACCAGCTGTAGAAACTTGAAGTTGGATAAGAACGACATATCATTATTAGCGACACAGATGATTCTTATGCTCAAGTTCATTTTGTGAGATCATGTAGAGTCCTTGGTTGATGGAGATACACTCTTTTTAGGAAATTCCACCTTCAGATTTGGAGTTTCATCCATCCGGTTATCTTTTGGAATTCATAGAAGCCTGCAGTGATGATTCTTGGTTTGCAGATACCTGAGGAGAAAGACGAAAATCAAAATATGCAGGCAGAAAATTCCATAATGCACAAGGTGCATACTTGCCTCCAGAGCACAGAAAATACTCACATGATCAGAATCACATCTGAAATTTTGTTTTCTATTGAACACAGAGTAAAGAACATATCAAAACTCAAAAAGGAACAATAAGAACTCCTCCAAAACTAAGAAAGATCAAAGCAATTATTGCATAAACGCTTACAAGATCCTAAAACAAAGTAAAAAGACTCAGATCCTTCAAATCTTTTGCGCAAATTTCCAGCCTATTAAAAGTTATAGTTGTGATAAAAGTTTAACAGAACGTTGGAACTGCAAGGTTTATTGACCTTGTCCAGATCACAGCCATCAGAAGGTTGTGTTACATTTGAAACGGTAAGTGGACCAGCAGGTTCTGCATGAGGTTCTGAGGCTTCTTTTCCATCCACATCATCTGCTTGCCTGTTATCAACTGAGTCCGGCTGGATGCTTCTAGGAGCCTCTGACTCCCCGTTGTAATATCCATTTGGCATAACAGCACTTGAATCTCCGCAAGTTCTTATCCTGCTACAAGAAATGGAGAATCAGAACTAAACAACATTTGCTAAGTAAACTCGATCGGCTAAATGGGAAAAACAAAAGACTCACCTGCTAGAGCTTGAAAAAGGTATAGGAAGAGTGCTAGGCTTACTGGAAAATATAACTCCACGGAGAGGTTTTCCGTCGATGACAGTTTCAATGGTGTATTGATCACCAAAAGTTTCCTTCACTCTTGCTTGGAATATAGTCTTACCTTGGATAGGTTGTGATTGCTTGGATAAATAGCCATGAGCACCTGCATTAAAGGTCCACAGCTACTTATGATTTGGCACATACAAGCAATTTAAAAAGACAGTACCAGGTAAGTGAAAACTCCAGTGAGAGATCTATATCTATATCTATTGATAACAGGAAGCAAACACAATTAAACAGGCACTTGGCTTAATTACTTGACAAAGTTCTTGGACAAAGGTCAGTTGATTTGCAATTCAGTTCATGGTACGTTCTGAAGATATTGTTGAGGGAAACTAGCAGTCTGTGGACTCTGATGCAAGTGCTCTGGTTATTCATCCAAGCAATCAGAACGTTCCAAGGTAAAACTATATTCCAAACAAAAGTGACAAGAGTTTTGGCAATCGCACACCACTTGCAAATAATTGTATCTTGACCATAATCCCATGATTTCTAGATATGCGAAAATTTCTGTGAGAGATCTATAGCTTTATATAATTGCAAGGGAAAACATGTAAAACAGGCACTTGGCTTCTGCTTCACGGACATTTTAATTACTTGACAAATTCTACAGCCACGCGGAAATCTCTCTAGACAATTTTGAAGAAAATTTCCTGATTTTTCATTGAATATTGTGATTTTGTCAGTTATAAAATGAAGATTTACATGGAAAGAAACCAAAAATATGATCGAATCCATTAACTTAAAATAAATACGTAGATTTCACCAAAAAAGTAAATACGTAGCAGATACATAGATGTTACCTAGATCATGATACCCTAAGGGTGAGCCTTACTTAAACATGTAAACCTATCAAGGGTTCGAGTCACAAAAATAGCCTCTCTGCAAACTAGGGATGTGGCGGTGTACATGAACCCCACCCTAGACCCAAGCAATGTGGGGAAGTGTTGTGCACTGGAACAGACTTTTTTTATGCAAAGTTTCAGCTTTAACTCTAAGCGAAAAATTGTCAATATAAAAAATTCACACTGTAAGTTCTTCACATTATATCATGAGCAAAGTCCTCGTTTTGGGAAAATTTTCGGTCAAAAACTTGAACAACAAATATTAACATGGTTCTTATTGTTACTGGGATGGCCATGCCCCTTCCAAACCACAATGTTGGTTTGATTTTTTTAATTTGGGTACTCTTACATTCCAGGTGGCCAGAAATGGCAATCCGATCAACCCCACCTCACATGAACATGTTATTGTACATTTTTTGATTTCATTTAAGCTCTTAGGTCCATAGAAACTATTAGGGCCAGTGTTGATTACTTTATTGAACAGTTATAGACAACGTTGCACCTTATCAATATAAAGCAAATGTGACTAAAGAAGGCTTGTTACTTTCTCCAACTACTTATTCTTAACATTCTGCAACCCAGATGGGAAATCAACTAACCCTATTCCTTTGGTATGTTCCTTGGCAGGCAACATAACTCATTCTCATTACCATACCATGACTCAAAGCGAACTCCAATCTAAGTACCATCTTCATATATAAAGAAACCTGACATATCTATAAACCTCAATATTCGATGAAATTATCTGTGCAAGTTGGTGAATATGCTTTTAAAATCATTATTCTATTTAATATTCATAGCCTTGAATTCATATTTACAACTGCAATTTATGGCCACAATAGCAATATATGTTGACACTTTTAACTAGAATAGGAAACAAGTATGCGTACTCAATGAATCAGTTCTTTGGTTTAGAAAATGACTGAACACTAAGTTTCCTGCAATACAAGTTCTTATTACATTATCTCAGTGACAAATAGCACATTTAAATACTTGAATAATTTTTAAAACAATTCAAACTTAAAAAACTTTTATTTAACGTTTTCTTTCAAACAAGTAATGCACACAACTTCTTGAAATTCCTTAAGGAGCTTAGTGCTCTTGAGAAGGCGAAAGGAAAGGATGGTTTCCTTGGAGATTAAGATGGATGAATTTTCTTTTTCTTTTTTTGCTTGGGAAAAGCCTTAGGGAAAATCTGACTTTGGATAACATGCGAAAATGAGGTCAGATTTTGTGTTGTCTCTGCAACAAGGCAGCAAAATCTGTTGATGATTTTTGGATATACTTTGGTTCGTCAAGTTGGCTTTGGATTTTGTTAAGTCAATTGAAGGCATTCAGTCCGTAAGTGCAGAGACGGTACAGAGACATGCGAAAACGAGGTCAGAATATATCATAAATCATGTTGCCACTTCTTATCAAGGCTCAGGTTAAAAATACATAAGTTAAACAGATTTATAAACCGCCCCCTCCCTGGGACACGACCGCAGCAACAATACTTATACAATCTCATAATCATCTGCTGGAAGGAATAGGGGGATAATACACAATCGATGACCCAGAAGTAACAAAGGAAAATATTACAGAACTGGAGACAATTGGTATCATGAAAGATACTTTCAAGTCTAAATAAACAAATGTAGAATCAAATTAAATAGATCTATCTCCACAGCACATTTCTCCCACCAACAAACGTCATTTAAGAACATGGAAGGAAACATATATCAGGGCCTGACCTGGCTGACAATAGATTGATTGCGGCACAGGTTGATATGAGCTTGTGGATACACCAACTTGCACTAAAGCTTTTTCATGTCCTAGAGTCAGATTTTGTTCTTGGCACTTCAGCTTCAGTTTCTTCCTCAAGGGTAGCTTCTCTAGCCTTCGCTGGTGTTCTCTAGTGAGTCCTAGATGTGATATAGGAAATAGACTCAGGTAAACATATTGGATTATGAAAACCTGATGATCAACATAAACTACCAAAAGAATGTCGACAAGATATAATTTGAACCTGTGTGTAAGTAATACATATCATCCAGAGCCTCGAGATTTCCATTGCAACCACCCACAAAGATGAGAACCCCACTCCTTACGGGATCCAGACAGTCCCCAGCCATGGAAAATCTGGCAGAAGGTCCAGCACCTACAGTAGTCACCGTGGACCATATAGCAGATTCTGCAAAATCATGGGAACAGTCAAGCAAAAGAGATAAAGAACATGAGGACTCGCATTTTAAGTCAAAGGAACGAAAGCAACATTCCCTTGCTGTTCCAAGGCATACGAAGGAATAGGAAAATATTAAAAGAAGCAATGGATGATCAGCTCAAACTTTTTTTTTTTTTTTCCAAAATACATCAATGATTGAGCAAAGTTAACTAATCAATTGGATATGAAATTGGACGGACAAGGAAAAAGGCCCTATTCTTGAAGCAGAAGTTCATCTAGCACTCCAATGTACCACTCGCATCTCAAAAGAAAAGAAATATACTTGAGATTTATAACTGCAATCAACAAAGCATTGCCTAGAAATATATTAACCAACACAGGCTTCATATAAAACAGGCCAGTAAGAATGTGAGAAGTAGCAATTTGAGTCCGCCAATATTACAAATCAGCAAATGTATATATCTGCAAGATCTCTGTGGCAGACGTTCAGAAAGCATACATGGAGCACAAAGTACTTACCAACATCAAGCAGATACAGGTCATCATATGGCTTTTGGGCCTCTGTATATCCCCCATAAACAAACACAAACTTCCCAAAAGTAATAGTCAAATATCCAGCACGAGGGGGTAGCGTGTGGCCAGTGGTATTTAGCTCCTTCCATATGAGGGTATCTAACAAAATACAGAAAGACCAAAAGACTAGTAAAAAGAGGATATTCGTCGAGAGAAAAAAGCAAGAAACTGCTATTCAGGTAAACTAATAAAGGCTACAGTAGACAGTAAACCTGCATCGAGAATATGGACATCAGACAAATAGTTATCACATCCATCTTCACCACCAAGCACAATCATTTTGTTCTTCCAAGTTGAGCAGCCATGGGTATGACGTGGTGAAGGAGGGATACCGGTCATCATGGCCTTATTCCATACAAATGTCTCTGAAGATTATGAGAAGGAAATGCATCAACTAGTATGTTCGTCTACCTGAGGAAGATAGAATACTGAACTAACCAATCTAAATCAATATATATTTAACGAGCAATGGTAACTGATGACACATGCTACAAGCATAGTATTTTGATGAATTGGAGGACATGACATTCAAGGAAAGTAAAATCTTTAACCCAGTTCTCATATGCACAGACACGGAAATTTCATAAATAGATGTCAATGGGGACTACAGGCAAATAAGAAATGCCGGCTTTTAAAAAAGCATACCTGTGTTCAATATGAAGAGATCATTGTAATATACTTCATCATCATTATCAGGAGATTTTCCATACCCACCAAATATGAACAGCCTTTTATCCACAAGTGCTGCACTATGACCCTGCCTTGCCTCTGGTCGCTCTCCCTTGTCATGGGTGATATCCATGTATGGGAAGCTACAAAACACATTCGTGAACTACATTAAAAGAAACCCAACTTCTGCTGTTGCAGGTATAATGAAAAGATGCACAGATTATTAGTCAATCCATCCTACAAAACATATCCATGTATGGCTAAGACAGGGGCAAAAGGAGATGGTAATTGTAACTTACAAGTGTATAGTATATGCAAATCCCCAAGAGGGTTCATTCCATCCGTCCCACCAAACACAAACAAATTGTCACCAGCATTAGTGCAGCTGTGGCCATCCCTTGGAGCAGGTGGCATGCCTTTTATCGTGGGTTGGCTCCATGTTTGCTCCACTGCAAGTCAGAAAAACCAAATTATCGATTGAAAAAAAGGAAAATCACAACATGCAGAGACAAACAATGGCAGATTTATCTCTCTCTCTCTCTCTCTCACACACACACACACACACCTAACCCCCAGGTCACCAATTAAGACTATGGTAAACGAGATCACCTCTCATAGTTCAACAACTTCCACATGCCACACAGGCTAAGCTCCAACGAAACACAAGATCACGACACAAAAAGTAGAAGGCAACAAAGTTTGAAGCACACCAAAAGCCGACCCTCATGAAATTCCAGCAGTAAATATAAACAGCAGGAAAATGCAAATGGGGAGAAAGTCAAAAACATCTTCAGTAATTGTTCAAGATGAAAGAAGTACAGGAAACTATTGGTCATAGCAGTGCTTGGACATATAATACCATGAAATATTCTCTTCCCACACACACATTCAACGCATAAAACTAGCCACAAATCACCGATTCAAGACCCAAGCCATCGATTAAAGTAAAGCCAACGACAAATAAAAGGCATCAGCAAGTTATAACACAACCAAAAAAACAAAAAAAAATCCCAACAAGCAGAATTGCACCAAAAAAACACCGGGAGATCCCAGTCAGACAGAAAAAAGAAAAAAGAAAAGAAAAGAACCAATCTTTCCCTCAGCACTAAGCAGAGTATACCAATCTATATCGAAGACATTCTCCAAAAGAAACGCAAACTTCGAAGGAAAACCAGAATCTCCGGAAGATAAACTCGAAGACCCACCAGTGTCAAAGACGTGAACCTCGTTGGTCTGGCAGTAGTCTATGCGAAAGCCACCGAACACGTAGAGGAACCTCCCCCCTTTGATCGCGTTGCAAGTGTGGGCCCACCTCTTTCCGGGGCCACCCGCCTCTTATCTGCCCTGCTCTGCCTCCTGGGCTTGCGGCAACACAACTCTTTCCCACCTCATTTTGCTTTCTCGAGAATATCAAACGACAACGGCGGGGGCCGAAGAAAGTGCGAGAAAGTGACAGCCTTTGAAAGAAAGTAAGTAGGATTACGAAGTTCGAGGATAAAACTGGGTCTTCAAGGATGCAGAGGTGTCATGCAGAGGCCAAGAGCATATAACACCTGAACAAATGTCGACGTAGGAGCAGGAGCTGTGTCTTTTGCGGAGAGATATTTTGAAAGATTGATTTTTGCGAGGGAACGCAAAGAGCTTTTCTTCTCTCTCTCTCTCTCTCTCTCTCTCTCTCTCTCGCTGTCTCCTTTTCGTTTTCTCCTTGCCAAAACGTTGTCAAGTACAAAGAATTCTCATGATACCCTTTTTGGCCCTTAGGATTAGATCTAGAAGGATCATTTTAGGAAAATTTGCCCCATATATAAACTCGTTCCGGGGCTAGCATTGTCAAAACCAAATCTGGCAAGAAAAATATGCCATTTAATTCAATACCGAAAATAAGTCCTTAAACTGCTCCCCCCTAATAGACCATCCCAGGGGGACTCCTCCTCACAAGCCATTTACAGGCAAGTGAGGGGAGAGTAGTATGGGATAATGGTCCCATTGGGAAACCCGGCCAAGCCCTTTACGGGTTAGGGTCCCACCTCTGATCCCCGTGAAACCTTCCCTGATAACCAATCCGGGCGTGATTCAGGGAAATGACGAGGCCTGAGCAGTGGCACACTGCTCGGGGTATCAATTGACAGAAATATGGGTACTAAAAGCTCATATATGGACATAAATTGAATTGAGGATAAAGTAACAACGAATTTGTATTATCATTGGAATTTAGATATTGCCCTTTTAACTTGCTTGCTTTAGTAAGCCTAAATGTTTAAAGTAAATTCTTTTTAAAATAGAGAAGAAGAAAATATTTTGCTTACTATTTGAAGCTTTAAATTTTACTAAATTTTAGACAAACTTTTCAGATAATTAATTGTCAGTAAAATTTAAAAGATGAAAATGGAGGAATTGTTGAGTTTTCGAACCATGCTATTACATCACTCGATTCCATGAATTGAGATCATTATATATATATATGTAGAGACACACACATAATTAATGAAATCTTCCCTAATGATTGATAGTGCTATGAATTCTCAGGTTGTTGATTGTGAATATGCATTGATATGAAAGTAAATAGATAACAAATTTGGCCAAACCTTGCTTTCTTTAATTCTTGCTCCCATCATACATTTGTATCTATATAGTGTGTGGTATTATGCAAATTTTGAAAAAAAATTTCATTTCAAGCTGTTCTTAAATTAAGAAATAATAATGTTGTCTTTTTGTCACTTTTTGCCTTTTGGTTTTCATGAATTTTGCAATATTTTAGTTAAGTATATTTTAGGTCATGATCTCTATAATATTAGAAGTAAAACCTATTGTATTTGGCTGATGTTGATACTAAATATCTAACTAATAAAATTAAGAAAACACGAAACATAAAAGCTTAAATTTTTTTTTTTATCTATTTAGTGGATGATTTCTCCTTCAAGGTCTCTCGTATAAGGCAAACCAAGTTATCATCTCATTGAGTCGTTAGGGAAGAAACAGAGAAGCGAAGACTTGAATGTTAAGCTCATCCTATAATTAGAAAGGCATTTCGATGCCAAGAACTATGATGCCTTCGTCCTGCATGGATAAGAAATCTTCTAAAGAAAAGCTGCCACTCTGGTTTATAAAGAGAGATGTTTAAGCTCTTAGGCAGCATTTTGTTTTGCACAAGAAACTCGCAGGATGCTATAAATGCAGCTGAAGAGTTCGTGCAAGCATATCTCAACCAACGTGCCTTTATGGACAATTTCAGAAAGCATTGGTTACCCCATATATAGGCATTGTTTAATTGATCTAAAATCTAAAATTGTGCTTCTTGAATTTGAAATTATTGATGGCTTTAGAAGGTGTTGTTTTGCCCAAAACTTTTGTGCCTCCTTTATCTTGCAGATGTTCTAATTAATGATAGGAAGTCTTTGCCAACAGTTGATCCCAAACCCCAAGCTGCAATTGAGTCTTACCACCTGAGATCGAAGTGATGGCCAAGAATCGACGGGTTGATCCGCATGTCAGCAAACTGAATGTCACTCTTTATTTTAGTTGGATCAGTATTCTCTAGAAACTGGTTATTTTGAGAATGTCGGACTAGAGTTTCACAAGTAATGCTTGGCATCAATCCCTCAACATTCTAAATGTGGATGTGATATTGGACGCAAGAATCCCGCTTGCAAAAAGTTCTCTCTAGAGATAGAAGCTTAATATACACATTGTTGAACTCAGGGTAAGTATAATAAGAGTACCATAACTTTCGTACAGTGCTCACTTAAGTGTCATAACTTTTTTTTCGATCACTTGAGTACCACAAATTTATAAAATCAATCACTTAAATGCCATTAACAAACTGTCTTGTCAGAAAATCCAACGTGGGCGTAGGTTGTCCTACATGGCGGGCTAGCACTAATGTGAATAAATATTAAAAAATTCAAAAATAACAAAAAAAATCCACATCGAAATGAAAATTTATTTAAAAAATCCACGTAGAATGATTTGCCATGAATGGTACTCAAATGATCAATTTTACTTCGATGTGGCACTTAAAAAGTTATAGTACTTATGTGAATTCCATAGAAAAATTATGACACTCATGCTATCTTTATCCTATCATTTTTATGTATAAGTAAAAAGGTTGGGAATGGCAAATGCAAGGTGCCTTGCATTAATTAATTCTTTATGAAACATATTAATAAAATGTGGTACCATATGTATATAACTAGGTAATTTTCATAAATGAGGCCCATTGCATATAAAACAAAATATTTTAAATTTAATTTTCAACAAATGTGTAGGACTATATTGACAAAATTGAAAAGTTAAAACTGAATTGACATATGCACTCTAGGTATAAGACTAGATTGTTAATTTTTCCAAATATTTAAATAATCTCTCCTTTAATGAACACATGTATAAGCATTTTTTATATATGCATACTAGGGCTTTGCATGGTAACAATTCCATTTCTTTGTTTTTTCTTTTTTTTTTTTTTTTTTTTTTTTTTGCTCCTTGGAATTGAAAATAAACATAAATTTATTTGATAACGTCAGTTAATTTTTTTTTATTTCCCAGAATAGAAAAGTAGTCAATGAATAGATTTGGAACAGAAACAAAAAATAGAAAAAGTAGTTTCTTATCATCGGAAACAATTTCTAGAAATATGTCATCTTCTTTCTTTTCTTTCTTTTCTTTTCTTCTTATTCCTCATTGTTGGCTACGGCCCGCAAAGGAAGAAGAAAAGAAGGAAAAAATCAAAATAATGTTAAAAAATTAAAATAATTCTACGTCATAAAAAAACTTGTGAGTTGTACCAAATGCATTCATGTTCTTTTTCTACTTCGAAAATAGAAATTTTGTACAGTTATCAAACGCATTATTTTACTTAAAATTGTTTTAGAGAATAAATAGAAAAGAACTATTTCTGAGAATATATATATATATATATATATATATATATATATATATATATATATATATATCTAGGAATAGAAATATTACTAAATGCATCCTAAGAGTGCAATAACTTTCGTGTAGCACTCACTTGAAGGCCACAAATTTGAAAAATCAATCACTTAAGTGTCATTGGTGTTTTGCCCTACTAGAATATCTGATGTGGATATCAGTCATCTTACGAGGCATCACAGGCGCTGACGTGGACAATTAATAAATAAATAATTTTAAAAAAAATATAGAACAATTTACCAAAAGTGGCACTCAAATGATCAATTTTACTCCGAAGTGACACTTGAGTGAGAAAAATAAAGTAATGGCACTCAAGTGAACGTAGCATGAAAGTTATGACACTTTTACTGTTATTATCCTATGGTTGCTCTTGGTCAAGGCCCAGAAATCTATGTGAACATGTCATCAAGGTGGTGATTAAGGGTGAGCATCGATCCGAGGTCAACCCGAGACCGACCCGGACTAGCCCAACCCCGCTGGTCCTAGTCCGGTTCCTCAGGAGATTGGGCCGATCATTGGTCCTAGAATTCTTGAATCAGCACTATACAGTCGGTCCTTGGTCCTCAGAATTATGGGTCAATCCAACCCGGACCAACCCTAACTATACATACATACATACATACATACATACATACATACATACATATATATATATATATATTTATTTATTTATATAGATAAAACCTTAAAATAAACGACGTCAACTATATTAAATAGCTCTTTAATGAGGTATTCAAGTAATTTTATATTGTTCTTTAATAACTTAGGTTTTTAATGTCTTTTACGGTGTCAATAGTCATAATTTACAAAGGAGAAAAATGTTTTTGTGAGGAGACCTCACGGTGTTCAAAAATGCACCTTATGATGTCATCCTCTAGTATTCATTTTCTTTGTCCTGTTTGTCCTATTAGTCTTCAATTTGCTAAAATTGAATAAAACAACTTCTACACTCATCACTCGACACTTACCTTGCTCGTTTTGAGTCACTCGTGCCGCTCACTGCTTGATGCTCACTTGGCTTGTTGCTCCCCGCTCAATATTCGATACTCATTCTATTTGACGCTCACCCCACTTGACCTTCATTGCTTGCTTTTCTTAGCTGATTTTGCTCATCATCGAACCCATTGGGTAGATACGGTCCTCGGTTACCCTTTCAAGGAGTACAAAAAATGAAATAAAAAATTATTAGTTAGTCTTTGGTTAACCTTGAAATCAGACTAAACTTATGGGTCAGTCTGGTCCTTAATTGTTTTTTTAAGGAGTACAAAAAATGAAATAAAAAATTATCAGCTGGTCCCGGGTTGACCCTAGAACTGGACCACACCCATTGGGTGGGTCTGGTCCTCGATCCCAAGCTCAATAGGGTCGGTCCTCAGTCCCAAAAATTGAGGACCAACACTATAAAGGTTAGTTCTAGGGTTATGGGGTGGACCGGCCCAACCCGAACCATGTTCACCCCTAGTGGTGATCTAATGTAGAACTCATCAAGTTGGAGGAACATCATCAGCATCCCCAGGTCATAGGCAAGCTCCAATCTATCGTTCTTGATCATGCCTTATGTGCAACCTGTTTGCATTAGAATAAAGGTTTGGGAGAATAGTCTGAGAGTGGACCACTGCGACCTCTTCCTGTTGAAGCAAACTCGTAGCTGGTTGACTCTGTTCAATTTTAACTTTGCTTTCATTTCCTTCGTGCCTTGACCTGATGTTGTCGGATCTTATGTTTGGGTTTTATCTTTTTCTGCTAGTTACCATTGCCTTGGTTCCTGTATTGGAAATCCCTCCATAAGTCACCTTTTTCTTTCCTTACTATGAGAAGAATGTCTCGCCTCTTTTTTCTGAAGTCATCGTATCATCGTAAGTCCTCTAATCACGGCCAATGAAAATGAAACCTCTCTTAGTCTCCTTTGCTTCCTACTCGACTTCCTCGGCTAAAACTTCCTTTTCTTTCGTTTTGTTTTTTTCCCTACATGAAATACTCTCAGTTTCATTCACTTTTCATTACTCTCTTACTTGAACTTAGAACATCGTAGGAACCTTGTGTCATGCCCTGAATTCCCAAGCACACAAACATCCCTCAACAATAGATTAATTGCGCTGTCTCAAGATGCTTCGTCGACCAATTCTTTCTATCTTTCGATTTAAATGCAAGCAGGAGCATTTGATAAACACCCAATCAATCATCATAATAGGGATGGTATAAACACAACAAACATCCCCAACAGTAGTACGTTCATTCATGAACTGTTAAGCCTAAGAAACTTAATAATTACAAGCATTTCTATGACCACTTCCTATCAATCATCTAAAAAACTTTCAGGGGTCAGGGTTGACTTAAACTTTATTCATGGCAAGGTCAGTGGAAAAATGATGCATCTCACACCCACCACAAGTGCACCAGATGTTTCTCCACATTATGGCCCTGAAAAATGGAAAGTTCTTTTAACAATGACTGGTACCCCAAAGTCACAGATCTAGAAATTAGCCAAGCACAAGAGGAACTCCTCGCAACGAGATCATAGAAAATGGAAAGTTCTTTTAACAATCAAGACATATTTAAGAATACATACATATTCTTCAAAAATCTTTTCCATGAATTTTCAGCCAAGTAAAAGTTAAATTTGTAATAGAAGTTCAAGTAACATTGGAACTCTAATGTCGACTGACCTTATCCAATTCCGTGCCAAGAAAAGGTTGTGTTATATACGTGTTAACACCTAAATTTTGGCAACTCAGCATAAAAATTAGGGATTTAATTTTATCCCTAAAAAAATATTGGAATTAAATTGCGTAGCATTATTATTTTTATTATTGCATTTGCATCGGACTGGTGACAAATGGATTTGAATAGATAGTTCTGAACTTTAATTTGACAAGTTGGATAAAGCCCACAAAGAGAGCAAATTAGCCAGAGCCCGTTATTATTATTATTATTATTATTATTATTATTATTATTATTATTATTTTATGATCGAAAATTATCTTGTGAGGAATAGATATTTGATATTTTCGGTAGTATGGCGGTGGATTTTTCAATACCACCGGGTGTGTTTGATTCAGCATTCCCAGGGGGACATTCAGCCTCCAAAATCCCTTGAGGAAATGTTAGACCATTTGACAGCCATTTTGAAGTAGTTTTCAAGTGGAAGTCGAATTGGGAAGGCTGAAAGTCCAATGCTAGTAGGGACTAACTTTGAGCTTTCAGCATTTGGCCAAATGCTGAAATTTCCTTTTCCAAAATTATCATCACTCATCCTTCAAACTTATTATTTTCCCATCGTTATTATTTTTTAAATCCCAAAATAATTCAAAAAAATAAAAATTACATAAATGCTAAAAATATTAATATATTTTGGTCTTTTTAAAATACTTATTTATATATTTGATTTTTTTAGTATTATTGTCAAAATTTATATTTAAAAATTTGCATACATTATTTTTTTTTTTCCAATTTTAAACAAATAAAAATTAAAAACTCCAATGATGGGTTTGGACTTGAAAAAAATTATATATATATATATATGATTTTTTTAGCATTATTGTCAAAATTTATACTTAAAAAGTTGCATACATTATTTTTTCAATTTAAAAAAATTAAAATTAAAATATTTCGACAAAAGATTGATCTTTTCTTTTATAAAAAATTATATATATGATTTTTTTATCATTGTCAAAATTTATATTTAAAAAGTTCCATAAATTATTTTAGGAAAAAAGCCACCAAAAACCCCAAACTTTCCCTCGAGTGACAGATTTACCCCAAACTTTATTTTGTGACGTGAAAAACCCCGAAGTTTGCTAAGCATGACACATTTACCCCAAACTTTTATTTGTGACACAAAAAATCCTAATCTTTCATTTGTGTGACACATTTACCCTAAATTATAAGGGCATTTTGTTCTTTTTATTTTTAAAAACTTTTTTTCCTTTTTTTTTTTTTTTTTTTCTTCTTCTTCTTCCTTCCCTCCGCCGGCCATGGGGAGTCGGCGGAGGGAAGCCGGCATCCGGCGAGGGCCGCCCTCGTCGGCGTCGGGCGAGGGCCTCCTCGCCGATTTGGCGAGGGCATCCTCGCCCGACGCAGTGAGGGGCAGCCCTCGTCGACGTCGGACGAGGGCCTCCTCGCCAAATCTGGCGAGGGCACCCTCGCCGACGCCGGCGAGAGCACCCCTCGCCGGATCTGGCGAGGGCACCCTCGCCCGACGCCGGCGAGGGCACTCCTCGCCCGACGCAGGCGGGGGCCCTCGACGGCGTCGAGCGAGGGCCTCCTCGCCGGATCCGGCGAGGGCACCC
Organism: Eucalyptus sideroxylon; assembly: GCA_014182405.2. NCBI lineage: Eukaryota > Viridiplantae > Streptophyta > Magnoliopsida > Myrtales > Myrtaceae > Eucalyptus > Eucalyptus sideroxylon. The sequence goes on along the minus strand of CM024549.2, from coordinate 9,032,120 downwards.
TCGCCCGATGCCGGCGAGAGCACCCCGCTAGAGTCGGGCGAGGGAGGCCCTCGTCCGACCCGGTTGAGGGCCTCCCTCGCCCGACGCCAGCGAGGGCAACCCTCACCCGACGCCGGCGAGGGCAGCCCTCGCCGGACGCCGGCTCCACCATGGCCGGCGGAGGGAAGAGAGAGGAAGAAAAAAATCAAAAAGAAAAAAAGAAAAAGAAAAAACAGAACAAATAAGACGAAAATACCCTTAATGGGGTAAATGTGTCACAATTAGCAAACTTCGGGGTTTTTCACGGCACAAAATAAAGTTCGGGGTAAATCTATCACTCGGAGCAAAGTTTGGGGTTTTTGGTGGCTTTTTCCCATTATTTTATTTCAATTTCAAGCAAACAGAAATTAAAAAATTCTGATGAAGGTTTTGGTCTTTTTTGAAAAGAAAAATATTATATATGGATTTGATTTTTTTAGTATTATTGTCAAAATTTATATTTACAAAGTTGCATACATTATATTTTTTCAATTTTAAACAAATGAAATTAAAAATAATTAATATTAATCACTCAAAAGGCTTTTCAAATGTGTTTTCTACCAAACGGCATTGCTTTCAAAATTATTTCTCAAAGCATAATTTATCAAACGGCCTTTGCATTTGCCAAAAGTCCTTTAGGCTAAACTACTTTACATTTTCTCAATGGGCTTTCAAAATGCCAAACCAAACGCACCCTAAGGCTTGTGGCTTTTGGGCTTCCTTGGGACTGTCGTTCCGCTCCTCATTGCACCACCGACTGAGGTGTTGCAGCTACTGTGTCCACCTCCAACCATGACAAGGAGCCGTTACAACACTTGCCTCTATCCCCCATAGCTAGTCGAATGCTACCAAAATCCGATCCAGACAGCCAAGTCCAAGTTGTGAGCTTCGCCAAGCATCACTATATCGCATCGCAAGTAGCCATTTAAAGTCGAAATTCGGAATAGGTAAAAAACAAAAAACAAAAATTAATTTCCGAAAATTCCGTTTCCTTATTTGATATATCCATTAATGCACATGACTAAAATTCCCGATATGCTAAGATATCCGTAATCTCGAGTAGTTTTCTAAGTTGGAAAATTTTCCTAATTTCACAATGTGCATATGATTGACAATTCGATTTCATGCTCGAAATATGATTCGCAATCGCACAGAAAAATTGCAAATCCGATAGATACGATTTGTGATTTTGTTTAAAATTGATCAATCCGATCTCATGCGCGAGATACGATTTGTCAATTTATAGATATCAATCTTATCTTGCCTGATTTGCTGTTGTGTTGTTTCAATCGATTTTGTTTCCATAAAAGAAAACTCAAAAAAATTTATTTGAATTAAGAATAGGTTCATTCTTGTTTTAGGGTTATTTTGCATATCTAGAATATGAAATTTATTTATTTCGAATTTAAAAATATATAAAAAATTAATTTATGATGTTTTTTTTTTTTTTTTAATTTAGGTTGCACGTTTAATTATGTGACATTTTTAACTTCAAATTTCATAGAAATGAAAAAGGAAAAAAAAAATTAGGGCATTCTTTGCATGTCATTGCATATTAGGATAAGATTGCATGTTTAATTTTATTTTCTAGTTAATTATAAGTTTAGATAAAAATTTTAGATAAATTGCATTTTAGGTTAAGAATTACCAAGTTAAGATAACATTCTAGTTTAAATTAAGATTTGGCATAACCTAATTTTTAATATAAGTTGGATGATATCTTAATCTAGGTAGATAATTTTTGCAATTTTCTTATTTTCGAATTTCATGTAAAAGCCAAAAATTGTCTTAGAATAAATTAATTTCATTCTCTAGGATAGATTGCATGCTTATTAAGAAAACACAAAAATATCATTTTGTTATGTCATATCACTTCATGATAGTTTAGGTCATATAGTTTAGGTCATATTGCTATGTCATATCACTTCATGATAGATTAGTAACATTGCATTGCATAAAATATCATTCTCATTAAATAAGTGAAAACAAAAAAAAAGTAATTGCATATTAATTAGAAATCATATCTAAGATTGTCAATGTGAATTCTGATCTAACATTGAGATGTTTTCGATGCCATGAGATAAGTCTTGCAACTTATTTACTGCTTTATATGGGTATTAAATTGGTGGTTTGTGTACCCACACGATCACTTCACATGTTAAAGAAGTAAATTAAAATCAATTCAAACTGCTTGCAAAATATTTTTTAAAAATAAAAGAAAAAAGTACCGAAATGGCATTAGAGAAATCTAGCGTAATCAAGACCTCAAACTAACAAATCTCTGGTACTTTACTTGGGTTTCTAATTGACCCATTGAAAATAGATTAGTGATGACTCTTAATTGAAAAAGCAATGGCATGTTAAGAATTTAAACCTAAGTCGCGAATTAGTATGAACTTGAGAGAATCCAAGCTAAGTTTAGGCTTAGTAATCTACTAGCCAAATCATAGGTGATTCACTTAATGTGAGGTTGCGACAATGCGAAACAACAACTAGACGAGCAAGTTCTGCGTGAGACTCTTGGGAAGAGGCTTCTTTTCCCTACACGGTTATCAGCTTGCTCATCATCGAAAGACTCTAGCTAGATACTTATAGAAACCTTGGCTCTCTCTTGAATCCCCATAAGTTCTTTTCCTGGTACAAGAATAGTGAATCAGAAAAGTGAACCAACATTTATTAAGTCAAATTGATCAGTTGAATGAGAAAAACAAAAGACTCACCTGTTGGAGTTGGAAAAGATATGGGGAGAGTGCTAAACTCATTAAAAGATAAAATTTCATGGAGAGTTTTTCTGTCTATGACAGTTTCAATGCTACGTCGATTTCCAAAATTCTCTATCACTCTCCCCCGAAATATTTATTTGCCTCGGACGGCTTTTGATTGGGTGAATGGATATCTTTGAGAACCTGCATTATAGTCCATAGATACTCACAATTTGGCACATACAAGCAATTAAAAAATAATCAGCATCACGACAATAATCCCACGTTCTCTAGACAAGTGAAAACTTCCATGGGAGATCTATCGCTCTATACATTTGCAAGGGAAACATGTAAAATGAGCAATTGGCTTTTGGTTTGTGAAATTTTAATTACTTGACAAAATCTATAGCCGGAAATCTCTCTAGATAATATTGAAGAAAATTTCCTGATTTTGTATTGAATATGGTGATTCCTTATCAAATATGGTGATTTTGTCGATTTATGAAATTAAGATTTACATGGAAAGAAACCGACAATGAGATCAAATCCATTTACTTAGAGTAAATACACATATTTGACCAAAAAAGTGAATATGTAGCAAGTACGTAGATGACTTCTAGATCATGGTACTGGAAAGGTGAGCCTTAGTGGAACAGTAAAGGGTTACTCAATTGTGACCTAAAGTCACGGGTTCAAGTCACAAAAATGGCTTCTCTGGAAATCGGGGTACATTAACTCGTGACCAACTGATTTTCAGGTTCTGTTTTCGATTGAATAAATTGGGTTTTTCATTGACGTGCTTATAGTTATTTTCCATGAATTGACCACTCAAGAGATAACTAACCTATCAGGTGAAACCGTTAAGGAATATAAACGCAATATACGTGAGAATTCAACTAAGAATCGACTGCTCAACCGTGCTAATCTACGATGATCATTACGGCACAGTCGAAAATCTATCAGAGACCGAAGATAGGTCGATTCAACCGAGATGTGTGATTAAGTGTGAGTGATTTCACCTAATTGTCAAATTCTCGTTGATCGATACTAAACCGATTTTTCTATCGTTTTGGTACCTTGTGCCCATATTTGAACTCGAGATTTTCACGACAACCAATAGTCACCAATGTGTCGAAAATGTATGCTGTGGCTCGAAAATAATCAATCACGGGTCAATTGCACCAAAAATTTCTAAAAGCTACTTGGTAGGTTAGGTCATGCTAAAATCATGTCAAATTGAAATTAACCACGAATTTGAACTCGATTTCAGAAATCGAAAGTTCTGTCATATCACAATTTGTTTTAGGAATGTCGACTAATCATTCGAAGAGTTTTTGGCGAGCTTGGGATTTTTACAAAAATCAATTCAAACAATTTGGAAAAGAAAGGAAATTCGATAGGCCATTTGCAAGTGGATTTTTGGCGTCCAAAGTGAGCTATTCGGCGAAGGAAAATTATGGAAATTGTATGGGCTTCCTCCTCAGCAAAATTGGTCATCAAATTGGAGAGATTTGTTAAGAAATTGAATTTCAAACATTTTGGAAAAAAAGGAAAGAAATTCGGATGGTAGAGAAAGTGGTCAATTTTGATTTCCAAAATTGGTGATTTGTGGGAGTTTACATGCCAAGTATATTAGCATGGAGATTTTTGGGGACCAACCGGATTGAAATGGAAGTCCAATTTGTGAAATTCGTAGGCTAGAGGGGCTGTCTCATTTTGGTCTTCATTTGGACTTCAATTGGGGTAAGTTGGTGTTAAAATTGGCCTTGGGTGACCAATTGATATTGTTGGATGAAGATGGGCTGAAGATAAGGGGGGCAAGGGGATGAACTTATGGATTTTTAGGGGACCAAGCCTTAATTAAGTAGATAAGTTTGTTTGACTTTTGCCCCCCTCTCCCCAAGCTTCTCTCACACACTGTTGCTTCCCCTCCGTCGCCGCTTCTACGTCTCTTTCATTCCCTTCGAAAAGTCCACCTCTTTCATTTCCCTTAGCTTGTCACATGCCAACTCATTTTTCTCTGCCCCATCTTCGACCGACTCCTTCTCTCTCTCTCACTAGCATGCTGGCTCACGACCAGCGTCTCTCTCCGTGTCCATGACACTCCCTCCCCACCATTTCTCTCTTTCGCTACCTCATTGCCTCACACCATTGGCCCATAAGTCCTCCACCATCACCTGTCCTCCACTAAAAGAAACCTTCACAGCTCCACCATCTTTTGCCTCCATCTCCCCCAACAGCAACCGAAACAGCTCCTTGCAGCTGCCACGAAGCCACGTCTCTAGGCTCAATCAACTGCTAGCCCCCACATACCGAAGTCAGCTCGCCAAACTCAGCCACACGTCAACCCATTTTCACCAAAGCTGACTTCTTGATTTGTTGACCACGCATGTCCATCTCCATGTCTGAAGCAGCCCACGATTTCAACCCGTCTGCTTCCTCCTTCTCTCGCTCAGCCAGCCACTCGAAGTCAGCCGCGAGTAGCCTGCACGCCAGTCCGCATCTCCACCGAATCCACCGCGGAACAGCCACTATCCAGCCACCTCCAAGCCGCACTGCAACAACTCTAACCAACCGAACCAAGCTACGACCAATAGCTCCCTTTGAGATCAGCAGCTAGGGACGTGAGCCTAGTAAGGTTTTCGAGCCCTCCTAAGATCCCATTGGCACCGCCGCAAGCCCGAGTTTCAGCCACTACAGTCGCTGTGGATTCATCGGCCCGCAAAACCAGTGAGTTTACTCACTAAACTCTGCTTAGAGAGTTATTTATGCTTAATGTTTGATTAGTTTAAGTTAATTAGGGATTATGTTGTTAGTTAGAACAAATTAGCAAGTTAATTACTCGTTTATGCATGTTAGGTGGTTAGACAGGCTTAATTAGTGACTAGCTAGATTGTAGTATTTATCTAAAGTGGTTCGAAAATTTTCTAGGCCCGTTTCGGTATTTAATTAAGCTTTTCCAGCCTAAGTTTGCATTTATGGCATTTAAATGTATTTATTTAATTAATTTTGTTATTTATTTAATTATTTATTATTTTCCGAAAATTAGAATGGGATAATTGGTGATTGAAATTTCATATTGATTGCAATGATATAATTGCTTTATTTAATTGAGTGCTAGTTTGTGCAAATTGAGTGAGATTTGAAATCTTGGGAAATTATCCCGAAATTGAGTATTTTCGGTATTTAATTAGGAAAGACCGTGCATCGGTTTACAACGCTAAAAATGTGTTTATGTACTACAATAAATGGTGGGATTTTTAAAAAGGAAAATATGGAATTTTGGCTAAGGCCGATCGTGTACCCACACACAATTATTTTTATCAGGTATGATGAAAATAGAGAATTTTTAGTTGGTGAGAACAGTATAGTATATTAGCCTGCGGGCCTTGATATATCAGTTTCGGTAAGTAGTATACTCTAGCAGCTTTGATGAGTATTATAAGTACCGCACATCTTTGGTGAGAATTATAAGTATCACACAGCTTTTGTGAGAATTATAAGTTATCACACAGCTTTGGTGAGCAATTAGATATATAGCAGCTTTACTAAGCATTATTATATGTCTATTATTAGCTTCAGTGAGCATTATTACCATCTATTATCAGTTTAGGGTAAGCAATGCTTGAATCAATCGAATTTTATGGATGGTATTGATGGTATGAGATCAAATGGATCGATTGATCAATGATGTGATTTAAATTGAAGTGATTGGTTGATTATATGAATCATACTGTCTTGCATGAATGAACTGAGGCAAAGGTAAGTCATCTATCTTGTGTGTGCTTAGGCAGCCTTTAGACGTATTTCCTTCTTAGTTGGAGTTTAGGGGGGGAACTTGCTAAGACATTGTCTCACCCTGTCGTGGGCTCAACTTTTCAGGTCCCTAGAGTAAAGAACCCAGAGCTTGAGGCAAAAGGGTTAGGAGCATGTATAGCTCAAAGTTCTTTTTGGAAATAGACCTCATGTACTTAGATATTAAAGTTGGCCTGTGTTGTAAACCAATTTGTTTATAAAAGCTGGGTTGATTGATTTGAAATTTGTTGTCTTACTTTTCTATTACACGTTTGTCGTGATTAGGGGATTAGTAATTTGCTTCCACATGTGCATTAAAATGAATGGGTCGGTGACACGTCCTAAGACATCACAAATTTTATCGACCACCAAGGGATGGGCACATGCTCGAGGTTCAGGGCGTGACATTAACTTCTTCCTATACCCATGTAGTCAAGCCAAGCCATTGATACATGAACCCCTTCCTAGTTGTTATTAAGCACCTGAAACAAACTTGAACGGGATGACAACGAGGTGTTTTTTTTTTTTTTTTTTTTACCAAGGATTTGCCAGAGTATGCTCTTGTTAACTTATGTCGATTCGGGGTCTCACGAGCCTACGAGGTGGAGGCCCAATAGTGACTATATTTCGGGAGAAACTAGCTCAGCAGTCCACCACTAGGGCTCTCCACTTAAATCATGGAGCCGATAGGGAGTTCAAACCCAAGACTTCCAGAGAGGAAAGGCAAGCCCTCAACCATCTCAGCCATGTGTGGGTGGGTGACAACAAGGTGTTTCTATAGTCACATCCTAAAGTTTTCAAAAATCTTAAGGATTTGCCAAAAATAAGAGGAACTCCTCATCTTGCGATCATGGAAAATGGAAGAATTATTTTAACAATCAAGACTTATTTGAGAATGAATAAATGTCTATCAGAAGGGTATCACATAAGTGGTGGACACAATGCAATATATATTGATATTTTATACACAATGTCAATTATGGCAAAAGCTATTTTTTCACAAGCATAGATTTACAATCAAACCATGCTCTGATCAGCTATAGAAACTTGAAACTGGATGAGAGCAATATATGATATTTAGCAGCACATATGATTATTTTGTGGATCAAATCAGAGTCCTTGGTTGATGGAGATACTCTCTTTTGGAACTTCCACATTTAAATTTAGAGCTTCATCCATCCGATCATCTTTAGTATTGAGAGGAGCCTGTAGTGATATTCTTGGTTTGTAGGTATCTGAGGAGGTAGACAAAAGTCAAAATTTAAACAGAATTTTCAAGTAATTGACTGTTTATGTACGAAAATGGGAGAATTTTGAGTCTCGAATAAGCGGTAACATCATTCAATTCCATGAATCAAGATCCTAATACGTGTAGATACGGATGGTTTGATGGGAGCAAGAATTAAGAAGAGCAAATGTTGGCCGAAGTTTTTTTTTTATATTTATTTTTATAGTGAAGCATATTTACAATCAACTCTGGAAGGATTCACACCCAATGCCGACTATGGCAACTGAGACTCAAAATAAAATCACGAGAGAAGAAAAATTTGTCCTAGTCGAGCGAAGATCAGGAGGTAGATCAGATCTTTATAGTTGGCTTGAAGACTCTGCCAGCTGTCAAATGCATTTGGTGCAACTTGATGATTGTACATTCTTTACTTGGAATACGCACGAGGTATGTCAAGAGGTTCAACTGACCAAAAGTAACTATGCAAGACCTTGTTTCATTCTGACTTTGCCAAATCATCTCTTCAATCTTGGCCCCTTGTCCCCTCATCTGCCACAAAAAATATAACTAGTAGCTTGTAAGCATATACAGAAGCCCGCATCGAACTAATCCACCTAAAGATGGAGCTCCATTCGGAAACAAGATCACTATTTCGTTGAGGGGTCCTTTCTTTTCTTTGCATCAGGATTCCCGGTAAATCTCGCAGTAAAAGTGTTTGTATTTGCATCCTGGTAAGCATAGGCATATACAGAAAGTATATAAAGGAACGTGCTACTCATGGGTATACACACGCACAATTTTGGTCCTCGGACTTTATGATACATGAGAAGACAGATGAAGCCATGCGACAACGACAATATATTAAGCAACTGAAATAGACTGCGGCTGTCTATCTGGATGAAACGGAGGTACTTCCATTGTTCATATACCAAAGTTTTCAAAAACTTCAAAGATTAGCCAAAAACAGGAGGAATTCCTCATTTCAAGATCACGAAAAATGGAAAGTTATCTTAACAATTGAGACTTTCGAGAATGAATACAGCTTTGTCAGAATGGTATTACATAAATGGTGGACACAATGCGATATATATGATATTCTATACACAATGTCACAACCATCATTCACATATTTTGTATACGCACATACACAGGATTTTTCTGAATAAAATATCTATTATTTGCGAGTCAATTATTGCAAAAAGCTATTATTTCACAAGCATGGTTCTGCAATCAAAACATGCTCTCTGATCAGCTGTTAAAACTTGAAGCTGGACGAGAGTGAAGCTGGACGAGAGCAATATATGATAATCAGCAACACAGATGATTCTATTCTGAGATCAAATCAGAGTCCTTTGTTGATGAAAATACACTCTCTTTCATCAGTTCCACATTCAAATTTGGAGTTCCATCCATATGATCATCTTTGGAATTAATAGGAGTCTGCAGTGATAATTTTAGGTTTGCTGGTATCTGAGGAGGTAGACAAAAGTCAAAATATTAAGGCAGATAATCCCATAGTGCCCACCAAGCATAGTTGCATTCAGAGCACAGAAAATATTCCAATTATCAAATCACATTATGATGACTATGAACACCCAAATAGAGCTTAAAAAACACAAATGTTCTGCATAAAACAGCAAAATCATATTTGGGGGATCAATTTTTTGTTCCTTTGCTTTTCTTTCACCTCTTCCAGCAACAGAATCACATAAAGACACTCTTAGTTATTAAAGTGCCAACTTGATTGTCACATTCAGGAGGTCTAGAATATTTCAATTTAAGTCAGTCCCCTGCTTCTGCGTCTGAACTTTGGTCCAACTTGCTTTTGGCATCCCATTCTACTCAATAACCAACCATTAAGTAGAGAAGGACAGGGAAAAACAGAAGCTGCTTCCCCAAGCTTCTTTGCTTGTCTATCTCAGTAAGATTGTCAACATTATCCTTCAAACGTGAGATTGTTGTGAAAACCACAAACGACGATTTTCAAAGTTAAAACTTCCAATTCTAAATTTAATAGATGTCAATTAGCTACAGCCAAGACTCGAAACCCAAAATTAAAGTCAAAACCCCACAGCAAGATGCCCATGCTTCTCCAGCTAGGCAAGTTGGGGTCCATCAGATGATGATATAAAATAATCTTAATAACATGACTCCAATCATGTCAAACTCCACGTAGATATGTCACATGAAGACATTACACAACTATTCAATACATGGTGAAGATGATAAAAACTAATTCCACATCTGAAATTTAGAGTTCTCTTTTCCCCTTTTTTTAATCGTAAGTGATAAAGAGAATTCTTGGAAGTTGACTGCTCAAGTGGATCAGGAATGTAAAAAGAACAGATCAAAGCTGGTAAAGGAACGATAAGAACTCCTCAAATTAGAGCACTCATTGCATAAGCGTTTATAAGTTCCTAAAACAAACAAAGTAAGAAGACTCAAAATCTTCAAAAATCTATTTCTTGACCAGCCTCTTAAATTTGTGATCAAAGTTCAAGAGACCGTTGGAACTGCAAGGTTGACTGACCTTCTCCAGGTTAGAGCCATCAAAAGGTTGTGAGACATTCGAGACAAGATCTGGACCATCGGGTTCTGCATGGGGCTCCTGGGAAGAGGCTTCTTTTCCATGCATATCATCAGCTTGCCCATTAGCAACTGAGTCTGGCTGGATACTTTTAGAAGCCTTTGACTCACAGTTATAATCACCATTTTTAATAACAGTACTTGGATCTCCATAGGCTCTTCTCCTGCTACAAGAATACAGAATCAGAACTAAACCAACATTTGTTAAGTAAAATCGATAAGCTAAGTTGGGAAAACAAAAGACTCACCTGCTGGAGCTGTAAAAAGTTACAGGAAGAGTGCTAGGCTTGCAGGAAAATATAATTCCATGGAGAGGTTTTCCATCTATGACGGTTTCAATTGTGTATCGATCACCAAAATTCTCCGTCACTCTCGCCTGAAATATTGATTTGCCTCGGACAGCTTCTGATTGTGTGAATGGATAACGATGAGAACCTGCACTAGAGTCCATAGCTACTTATGATCTGCCACATATAAGCAATTCATAAAAACAGTATCACGACCAAAATCCCACGATTTCCAGATAAGTGAAAACTCTAGTGGGAGATCTTCAACTATATATAACAGCAAGGGAAAACATGAAAAACTGGCACTTGGCTTCTGCTTCACGCAATTTTAATTACTTGACAAAATCTACAGCCTCACAGAAATCTCTCTAGACAATTTTGAAGAAAATTTCCTGATTTTGTATAGAATATGGTGATTTGGTATTGAATATGGTGATTTTGTCGGTTTATGAAAAAAAAGATTTACATGGAAAGAAACATACAATGAGATCGAATCCATTTACTTAAAGTACATACATATATTTGACCAAAAAGGTAAATACCTAGCAAATACGTGGACGTCACCAAAATCGAGGTACCCTAAGGCTGAGCATTAGTGGAGCAGTAAAAGGTTACTCCATTGTGACCTAAGGTCACGGGTTCGAGTCAGGAAAATAGCCTCTCTAGAAAGTAGGATTATGGCAGCATATGAGAACCCCTTCCTAGATCCATGTAGTGCAGGAGAGTCTTGGGCACTGGGATGCCGATTTGTTGCCTAAAGTCTGAGCTTTAACTTCAAGATAAAATTATTTCTCAATTAACACAAAACAAAAAATAAATTTTTCATATTATATCGTAAGTGAAGTCCTTGTTTTGGAAGATTTTATGGTCCAAAACTTTAACACAAATAAGTTCATGGTTCATTGTTATCTTTTGGAGCTAGATAGATGAATTCGTGGTTAAAGTTAACTAAGATGGTGTTTATGGACATAACACTTATCGTTGGGGTCTACATATTGTTTGATAGAGTTGAAACAATCAGATTGAAGAAGTGTTGATAAAGCAACAAAATCGGTTATGACTCCCTTTCAATATAGTTTCAGCGAAGTTGTGCCAAATATGTCCAGCAAATTCACAATATCACTATACTTTGCCTAAGCACATGGTAACTCTACTAGTTCTAACTCTATTTTAGAAACTAACACAAGGTGAAAGTTCAAATTCAAATTGATGTGGAATCCCATCGTTGAGAAGTTTGCAAAGAGGCTGGTGGGGTGGCAAAGCCTTATCTTTCCAAGGGATGAAAAACCAGAGAGTACTTGAGCTTGCTAGTTTACTTTCTTTCTCTCTTTCCCATTCCAGTGTCTGTGGTGGAAAGATCGGGGCATATTCTGAGGAAGTTCTTGTGGGGCAGTACAGAGGAAAGACACAAATATCACCTGGTGATACTGGTCTGGTCAATTTACTTATATCTAGAGCCAGTTTTAAGAGTATGATCTTGGTCCTGTTGTAACAATGCTTCGTCTGAAAATGGCCTGAAGACACGGAGACAACTCAGACAAGTCATAACAGAAAAATGCGCACAAAGCAGAGAGGATGGATCTAAAAGTATGGGAAGGGTCAACATGCAGTGGGAGTCTGGAATTGGAAAAGCAACTCTAGGATTCTTCCATGCAAAATATTATATTCATTCCTTAGTGGGATTTTTATTCTATTTTTGCATTTTGATTGGTGCCCATCATCACGTTTAAAGACAGTTCATAGCTTATTCAGAATGACAAGCAACAAAGAAACGATTGTTCAATCTTAGATGGGTCGGGTAAATGGCAAGATCATTTAAGATGTTGAATTGATTGGAAACATTAATAATAGAGTTGTTGGAAATGTCCGTTTTCTTTCCATGTTGTAGTGGATGCAAAGGAAACTTAAGGGTATTGATTCTGTAAAAATGGTCATTGACAAAATATAAAGTGTTCACCATGTATCTTATTGCCGGGGCATGAAAAAAGAAGAGAAAGGAAAGGATGATTTCGTTGACGATTGATATGTATGAAATTTTTATTTCATTTTTGCTTGTGAAGCGCCTTGGGGAAGAAACTGACTTTATATAACATGCGAAAACGAGGTCAGATTTTGTGTTGTCTCTGCAACAAGGCAGCGAAATCTGCTGATGATTTATGGATATACTTTGGTTGGTCAAGGAGGCTTTGGATTTGATTAGGTCGGTTGAAGGCATTCAATCTGTAAGTGCAAAGACTGTGCAAAGACATGCAAAAACGAGGTCAGAATATATCATAAATCATGTTGCCACTTCTTATCAAGGCATGGGTCAAAAATGGGATAAGTACATTAGAAGTGTCAAAAGTTATCTATGGCGCTTAATTTGATGCCAAAAGCTTATTTTGGATCATTTAAGTACTAAAAAGTTTTTAAAACGATCATTTTAGTACCAACGCCGATCTGATTGACTGGAAATCCGACGTGAGACTTTTTTATTAATTTTTGAAGCTGATGTGACTTGCTGGAGAGTACAGTCAACATCTAAACAATATAACAATGCCGTTTGGCGTATTTCCCCCGAGTTAAAACTCTAAATCCCCAAATTGAGAGAGAGAGAGAGAGAGAGAGAGAGAGAGAGAGAGAGAGAGAAGGCATGGTAGGTGCTTCCCTGTCGTCTTCTTCCCCGAAGAACCACATCAACACCAGCACTAGCAATGACACCAGCAGTGGCACTGGCACCAACACCAGCACTAGCAGTGACACCAGCAGCAACACTGGCACCAGCACCAGCACCAGTACAACTCTGCCTCCAATTCATCCAACATTGTCAACAAGCCTAAGCTCTTGTCCTCCTCCTCTTTCTCCTTCCCCCTTCAGAAGGACCCACTTTAGTTGCTCCCTAAGCAAAGCCCAATCCATCATCTCTATTTGCGCCCTCCTTATTTCTCTCGCCCTCCTCATCTTTGCTCTCTCCACTTTCGACCCCCCTTGTTTGTCCTCCTCCCCTATCATCGCCTCTTATTCTTCTCGTTGCTTCTTGCCCAAGAAACAACCTCAGCCTCTCCTCACTCACCTAGTCGAGCAACTACGATGGAGGCTGAGTGACAATGGCCGAGCAATGGTGGCTGAGCAACGGTGGCCAAGCAAGCTAGGTCAGTATTGGGCAAGCATCACACAAAAAAACTCTAATTTCAATCCCCATATGAGCTATGCGGCGTTGTTTTTGTGAGGCCATCCACATATGACGGCAAAACAACGTTGTTTTCTTAAGGAGAACAGAATACGACGTCGTTTAAAAGCCATATTGATTTTTTTTTTAAATATAAAAGCCACATAATCATTTTGATTGAAATCACCGGTGGCACCAAAATGATCGTTTTTCCTCCGATTTGGCACTTAAGTGACCCGATGGAAACTTTTGACATCAAAGTAAATATCACATACAACTTCTAGCACTTCTAGTGTACTTACCCTGGTTAAAAATACATAAACAGATTTACAAACCCCAACCCCCTCCCAAAAAAAAAAAAAAAAAAAAAAAAAAAACCGTGGGGCCACAACCACAGCCACATTACTTATACGATCTCATAATCGTCTGCTGGAAGGAATAGGGGGATAATACACAATCGATGACCCAGGAGTAACAAAGGAAAATATTACAGAACTAGAGACAATTGGTATCATGAAAGATAGTTTCAGGTCTACGTAAACAAATGTAGAATCGAATTAAATAGTTCGATGTCCACAGCATTTTTCTCCCACCAACAACCGTCATTTAAGAACATGAAAGTAAACATATATCAGGGCCTGGCCTGGCTGACCATGGATCGATTGTGGCACAGGTTGATATGAGCTTGTGGATACACCAACTTGCACCAAAGCTTTGTCATGTCCTAGAGTCAGATTTTGTTCTTGGCACTTCAGCTTCGTTTTCTTCCTCAAGGGTAGCTTCTCTCGCTCAGATCCCCTAGTGAGTCCTAGATATGATATAGGAAATAGACTCAGGTAAACATATTGGGTTATGAAAACCTGGTAATCAATATAAACTACCAAAAAAATGTCAACGAGATATAATTTGAACCTGTGTGTAAGTAATACATATCATCAAGAGCCTCGAGATTTCCATTGCAACCACCCACAAACACAAGAACCCCACTCCTTACAGGATCCAGACAGTCCCCAGCCATGGAAAATCTGGCAGAAGGTCCCACACCTGCAGTAGTCACCATGGACCATATCGCAGATTCTGCAAAATCATGGTAACAGTCAAGCAAAAGAGATAAAGAACATGAGGACTTGCATTTTAAGTCAAAGGAGCGAAAGCAACATTCCCTTGCTTTTCCAAGGCATATGAGTGAATAGGAAAGAATTAAAAGAAGCAATGGATGATCAGCTCAAACTTTTTCTTCCAAATACATGAATGATTGAGCAAAGTTAACTAATCATTGGATATGAAATTGGACGGACAAGGAAAAAGGCCCTATTCTTGAAGCAGAAGTTCATATAGCAACCCAATGCCCCACTTGCATCTCAAAACAAAAGAAATATACTTGAGATTTATAACTGCAATCAACAAAGCAATGTCTAGAAATATATTAACTAACACAGGCTTCGTAAAAAACAGGCTGGGAAGGATGTGAGACATAGCAATTTGAGTCTGTCGTTATTACAAATCAGCAAATGCATATATCTGCATGATCTCTGTGGCAGACATTCAGAAAGCACATATGGAGCAAAAAGTACTTACCAACATCAAGCAGATACGGGTCATCATATGGCTTTTGGGCCTCTGTATATCCCCCATAAACCAACAGAAATTTCCCAAAAGTAATACTCAAATATCCAGCACAAGGGGGTAGCATGTGGCCGGTGGTATTCAGTTCCTTCCACATGAGGGTATCTAACAAAATACAGAAAGGCCAAGACTAGTAAAAAGAGGATACTCATTGAGAGAAAAGAGCAAGAAACCACTATTCAGGTAAACTAATAAAGGCTACAGTAGACAGTAAACCTGCATTGAGAATATGGACATCAGACAAATAGTTATCACGTCCATCTTCACCACCAATCACAATCATTTTGTTCTTCCAAGTTGAGCAGCCATGGGTATGACGTGGTGAAGGAGGGACACCGGTCATCATAGCCTTATTCCATGCAAATGTCTCTGAAGATAATGAGAAGGAAATGCATCAACTAGTATGTTCATCTACCCGAGGAAGATAGAATACTGAACTAACCAATCTAAATCAAAAAGCATTTAATGAGCAGTAGTAACTGATGACGCATGCTAAGTAACTGATGACATTCATGGAAAGTAAAGTCTTTAATCCAGCTCTCATATGCACAGATGGGAAATTTCACAAATAGATGTCAATGGGGACTACAGGCAAATAAGAATTGTTGACTTTTAAAAAGAGTGTACCTGTGTTCAATATGAAGAGATCATTGTAATATACTTCATCATCATTATCAGGAGATTTTCCATACCCACCAAATATGAACAGCCTTTTATCCACAAGTGCTGCACTATGACCCTGCCTTGCCTCTGGTCGCTCTCCCCTTGTCATGGGTGATATCCATGTATGAGAAGCTATAAAACATATCCGTGAACTACATTAAAAGAAACCCAACTTCTGCTGTTGGAGGTATAATGAAAAGATGCACAGATTATTAGTCAACAAGACTGTATGGCTATGCCAGGGGCAAAAGGAGATGGTAACCATAACTTACAAGTGTATAGTATATGCAAATCCCCAAGAGGGTTCATCCCATCCGTCCCACCAAACACAAACAAATTGTCACCAACATTAGTGCAGCTATGGCCATCCCTTGGAGCAGGTGGCATGCCTTTTGTCATGGGTTGGCTCCATGCTTGCTCCACTGCGAGTCAGAAACAACTAAATTATCAATTGAAAAAAAGGAAAATCACGACATACAGAGACAAACAATGGCAGATCTCCCTCCCTCCCTCCCTCCTAATCACGACACACAGAGACAAACAATGGCAGATAGATCTCTCTCCCTCCTTCCCTCCCTCTCCCCTCCCTCCCTCCCTCCCTCCGCTCCCTCCCTCCCTGCACTCCCTCTCTCTCCCCCCAAGGTCACCTCCCTCCCTCCCTCCCTCCCTCCCTCCCTGAATATGGTAAATGAGATCACCTCTCATAGTTCAACATCTTCTACATGCCACACAGGCTAAGCTCCAATGGAACACAAGATCACGACACAAAAAGTAGAAGGCAACAAAGTTGGAAGTACACCAAAAGCCGTCCCTCATGAAATTTCAGCAATAAATATAAACACCAGAAAAATACAAATGGGGAGAAAGTCAAAAACATATTCAGTAATTGTTCAAGATGAAAGAAGTTCAGGAAAATATTGGTCATAGCAGTGCCATATATCACAATCACTGGACATAGAACATCATGAATTTTCTCTTTCAACCCCCACATTCAATGCAAAAAATTAGCCACATATCACCGATTCAAGAGCCAATCCATTGATTAGAGTAAAGCCAACAACAAGCAAAAGGCATCATCAAGTTATAACACAACCAAAAAAAGAAAAATCCCAACAAGCAGAATTGCACCCAAAAACACCAGGATCTCCAAATCAGACAGAACAAAAGAAAAGAAAAGAATCAATCTTTCTCTCGGCACCAAGCAGAGAATACCAATCTGTATCGAAGACATTCTCAGAAAAATTGCAGACTTTGAAGGAAAAGCAGAATCTCCAGAAGATAAACTTTATGACCCACCAGTGTCAAAGACGTGAACCTCATTGGTCTGGCAGTTGTCCATGTCAAAGCCGCCGAACACGTAGAGGAACCTCCCTCCTTTGATCGCATTGCAAGTGTGGGCCCACCTCTTTCCGGGGCCACCCGCCTCTTGGCTGCCCTGCTCTGGTTCCTGGGCTTGCGGCAACACATCTCTCTCCCACCTCATTTTGCTTTCTCGGGAATACCAAACGACAACAGAAGGGGCCAAAGAAAGTGCAAGAAAGTGAAAGCCTTTGAAAGAAAAGAGTAGGATTCGAGGATAAGCTCAGGGATTCAAGGATCCAGAGGGTCTCTCTTTGGTGTCATGCAGAGGGCAAGAGCATAACACCTGCACAAATGTTGACGTAGAAGCAAGAACTGTGCCTGTTGCGGAGAGCCGTTTTGAAAGATTGATTTTTGCGAGGGAAGGTGAGAGCTTTTCTTCTCTGTGTCTCTCTCTCTTTTTTCCTTTTCTCCTTACCAAAACGTTGTCAAGCACAAAGAATTTTCTTAATACCTCTTTTGGCCCTTTAGAAAAAGATCAAGAAGGATCATATTAGGAAAAATTGCCCCATATATAAACTCGTTCCGGGGCCAGCATTGTCAAAGCCAAATCCGGCAAGAAAAATATGCCATTCAATTCAATACCAAAAATATCAGTTGACAGAAATATGGGTACTAAAAGTACAATTATGGACATAAATTGAATTAAGGATAAAGTAATAAACAATATGCATTATGTCATTGGAATTTAGATATTGCCCTTTTAACTTGCATCCTTTAGTAAGCCTAAATGTTTAAAGAACATTATTAGATTTTTTTCTTAGTCATATAAGTACATTATTAGATTTAGACCAGAGAAAAATGAAATTATTTCAGTAACTAAATATTTTTTAAGCTTTACATTTTAAACAGTCTTTTCAAGTGATTTATTGTTAGTAAAATTTAAAAGATGAAATTGGGGGCATTACTGAGTCTTGATTCATGCAATAACATCACTCAATTCCAAGAATAAGAATTTTAAATACATACCGCTACAAATGTATGATGGGAGCAAAAGTTAAGGAGAGCGAAGTTTGGCTCAAATTTTTTATTTATTTATTTTCATAGCAGATCATTTTCACAATTAACAACCCCAAAATTCACAATATTTAATGAGATTTTATAATTACACTATTAACCAAGTTTTAGATAATCTTTTCATTCCAATCTATTTCCTAAATAAATAAATAACATATGCTGCCTTTTTATCACTTTTTACCTTTTGTTTTTATGAATACTATGATATTTTCATTCAGTATATTTTAGGTTGTGATCTCATAATAGTAAAAGTAAAATCTATTGTATCATATTGATGTTCATACTTAAAATTTAACTAATAAAATTAAGAAAACATGAAAAATAAAAGTTTTAAAATTTTATTTTATAATTTCACCATTCTCTTGGTTCGATGTGCTACTCTAGGCATCATCTTGTAAATTGATATGTAGACAAAATCCACCTAAATTTCTAAATACTGTGTAAACGCAATTGACACTAAATAATCACATATCTAGTTTATGAGCTATATTTTTGTCCAACCACAACTAATGGCAATTGGATGACACTTCCTCCAGATACTCTTGTGACTAGTGGATTATAAATTGCGAACATCGTCCACATGCAAAATTAAACAATTATAAATATAGGTGATGTCCGTGGCTATACCCCACCAATAATTATTGTCATCAGCATCCATTTTAGCTACAAATAATCAAAGATTATCCCAAATGCATGGTTCACTAGCATTTAACATTTTTATCATAATACGATTCGGTGTATACATTAATATGGTTTTTGGTAAAAAGAAAGTACCACAGTAAAGCTTAAGAACTATAGGAAGACCAATTACAGAACCTAAATCTTGTGTTTCATACCAATAGGAATTTAACACAAAGATGAATAATAATCATCTGTAAACCAAGGAAAACATAATTTTTTTCTTACAAAAATGTGTGAATATAGCTTTTCTGAGAATGGCTGTATGTTTCTAGTAAACAGACCCATGTAAATAACTTACTATGCTTTGGGAAGAACTTCCAAGAAATATGACAGTCGCAGGAGAAGCTCACTACTAGATAAATAAATATTCTTTGCATATCCTTATACAACCTGCACGATTGGCCATCTTGACAGATACCTTCACATCAAAGTGCTCAGCTAACGGAGGGAGCAACAATGACTATTAGGCTCATACTTCCCAGTGCAGAATCAACAAAAGATCTCCGCAAATATTTCGGGCCTTGCATGCAGCAAACATATACCAGCGACATCTAAGAGCTATTGTCAACTTTGAACTGTGCAAAGATTGTCTAATTGTGTACATCAGTAATGCTCCAGCCATAGCAGTCACAGTGCACATACCTTTCGCACAAATTAAAGAGCTCGTCATCCGTTGTTATGTCATCTCTTTCAGCATTCGATAAATCTCTGGAGCCGTTTCTGCCGGCTGCTATATAAGTTTTTAGCAACACCTTATAGGCAATCACCTTGACACCCACTTCATAAAAATGAAGAAGAATGGTGGGAAAAACAAAATCACTTATCCATGCCGAAATCAGCATGAGCAGCAGAAGATTTAAAACCGCCCTTTCCTGAGTCGGCTCATGTGATGGATGCAACTGCAGCTCTTCCCAAGTCAGCCAATCCCAATATCTCACTGTCTCCCTGAACCAACCAAAAATATATGATAACAACTTTAACAAGAATTCTGGTCCAAAATTTCCCCCAATCTAACCGTACAACCAAATCAAAGGTACATAATTAATTAGAAAAAAGTAGAGCACGGGATATTATCCATCAAATAGAAAAATCAAAGCACCAAAGTAAGGTATCTACTTATGCTGAGGCACAAAACCACAAATGGTACAATTGTACCTAACATATTTCAGAAAAGGGTCCCCATCATAAACATAAACATTAACAAAAGAGAAGCCATCCTTCCATGAGAAATGCATAAGAGTTACAGTCCTTCTATTGTTAAAGCTTCAAAATGAATGTAAGGAGTTCTTTAAAATCAAATACACAGAAGCATTAAAAGGTCAGGAAAAGTAAAACATTTAACAGAAGGGAAAAGACCACAAAATTCCCAAACTATGTCCATTGTGACAAATTTATCCTGAATTTTTTTTGTGACATCACAAATTTTAAATTATGCTCACTGTGACAAATTAATCTTAAACTTTATCTTGTGACACAAAAAACCCCAAAGTTGTACCTAAGGAACACATTTACTCTCTGTCAAGGTTCTATAAGATGATTTTTCGGCCAAAATAATGTCATTTATTTCAACTAAGCCATTGAGTCGCCAAGTCAACACCGTTTGCTTTATGACGTCCAAGAATGCGAATTTTTAACAATTTTCATTGATAGAACTTTGACGGAAGATAAATGTGTCACACAGCTACCATTTTGATATTTTTTGTGTATCGGAAAAAAGTTGAGGGCAAATGTGTTACGGTGGACATAGTCTGGGTTTTTTTATTTTTTTTATTTTTTATGGCTTTTGCCCTTGATAGAAAAGGCCCATCATATATCAAAGGAAATAAGAAGATGAAAAGGTACTAGGTCGTACCTTGTACTCCAAAAAGTAAAGTCCAATCATGTTATAGATCGTACACTCCATAGTCATATGGCTGAAAGAGGTTATCAGCGTGTGGAGACGATCGCTCTTAAAGTTGTCTAAGGAAATCTGCACTGAAGAATCATAGGCTCACTTGGATTGAGAAATGAAAATTTATAATTTAGACCAGCACCATCTCATCTAGTTTTATTGGAGACCTTTAGTTCTAGGACAGATATCTTTCTGTAAATTTTTCGTCATAAGCAATCTGCCATAGCATATAAACAGCAACATTTGCAATTATCAGCCCCAGAACCACGGTGTCAACTGTTAACCTTTCAAACCATAATTTCCTGCAGATGGAAAGACAAAATACCCTTGAAAATTGTGCTTTAGCTACATGAACATACAATCAAGTGAACTTCAATCATAACCTAGTGTTTGCAACAGATGATCGAAACCACAAAATTGCACCGGATAGTCGAAACCATAAAACAAAGGAAAGTCAAGGAATGCTAATTTGTACGACTCTAGAAAGCAGCTTATGCAGTAACCCTCACCTTCAGTTAAGTTTATCATGAGGGCCAATAGAAACAGTAATGAAGCATTCTGCTAAAGTGGCCAAGAACTCAAATTCTCATTGATATATGGCAGCAGATCAGGTGGTTACCATACCCCTGCATGAATCAAACCCTGCAACCACTGGGAGCACTCTTCACTCGCAGCCTCTTCTTGAACTTTTATCTTTAGAGAATCAAGAATGCTGACCAAGCGGTGACTGACCTCACCAACTTCCATGACCCCGACCACATAATTCTTGCAACTTCGTGCAAACTAGCCAGAGCTTGCCTCTTCATTTCTGGTCTTCCCCAATCTTCGTCCTTGTTGACAAATATTTAACACAACCTCATGTCCTCCTTACAAGCCCAAAACCTGGGCTTTGAGACAACAATGGCATAACCAAGAGGAAAAAAAAACAGT
Organism: Eucalyptus sideroxylon; assembly: GCA_014182405.2. NCBI lineage: Eukaryota > Viridiplantae > Streptophyta > Magnoliopsida > Myrtales > Myrtaceae > Eucalyptus > Eucalyptus sideroxylon. The sequence continues at coordinate 9,010,189 of CM024549.2, read as the reverse complement.
TTTGCACATACCCGAGGGATTCTTGACATGGCGATGGATCTTTGTCAAGACCATGTCCAAATTTCTCCGCATAAATAGCTTCCCCCCATAGGAATGTACCATGTAATTCTCAGCAAGGCCATGGCAATCCCTGACTGTAAACATCAATTCTTGAACCATGCCTGCAAGCTCAGTGCTCTCATCAGAGATGGCCAAAGCAGAAGATATCTCCATCAACTTGTTCTGAATGAGTTATCATCTCAAGGTGACAACTATGATTGAGTGAGAGAGGGAGGCATACAAGGAAATCAACTCGATGGTGTGTTTGCAGGTGGGGTTTGGGTTGGCTGATTCTTGGAAACTCTGTTCTTAAAGTGAATGTATTTGAATTTCTTCTTCTGCTTCTTCTTCTTCCCCCATTTCTGCATCTATTAGTTGTTGTGGGAGAAGAACAATTTGCGGAGTTAGTGTCTGCAATTTGAGAGGGGATCAAAGAGGATGAGAATCTTTTAATTTTTGGAAGAGGCTGAATCAGCTTGGGTATTCGTTCATGTTAGCACAAGAATTTGAGTATTTGGACTGTGGTGTCATGTAAAAATGTCGGTCCATAAAACTGTAAGACAGTGACAAACACAATCAAATTGAATGGCAAATGATAAATTCATGTTCCAGACCTATTCAAGGTTGCAAATTTCCTTTTTTGTACTTAGCAAATTGAACATTTCCTTGGACGGATACAACTCTCTTCTCTGCATTGGCTTACCCTCAAACATAAACATGGCATTCCAATGTCAAAAGGCAGAAATAACACAGATACGAAAACGGACGCTTAGCTCATAGTAATTTTTGGTAACAAGAAGCGACAAAGGGAGCCGACTCAACCGGGGTGGTGGCGCAGTTGGCTAGCGCGTAGGTCTCATAGCTTCTGAGTTATCCTGAGGTCGAGAGTTCGAGCCTCTCTCACCCCATCACATCCTTTTACAACATCTTTCCTTAACAATAAAAAAAAAAAAAAAAAAAAACAGAGCCGTCTCTCTTCATTGGTTTCATTGCTTCGCACAAACAAAAAGAAAGTGCAGAGGATACATTACCAACGTCGCCATTAAACAGAACCGAACATGTACCGGATATGATCTAAACTGAAATATTGAACAGCCAGCGTTAACCCATTGTCTAATCCCTCCTTTACAATACAGTTTAACAAGAAAAACAGATAATCCACATATATCCATCACACAGAGACACCCAAATCTTCAAGTGTAAGAAAGTTATCAGGATTTACCCATCGCCCTTGAGATCGGAGTGCACAAACTCCACTGCCGTGCTTCCACCACTGGCGGCCAAGTTCTCCGGCGAAGACAAGATCCCGTCGTGGTTGCTGACGCCGACGCAGCACTCGAAGAGACAAAGAAAGTCCCCAGGAATACGCCCACAGCCGCCAAGACCGGAGCTCGTGGGGGGCGGACTCCACTCCCGAACCTCCACCGCCGGCGGCCGGGTCAGACTGTCAGAAGTGGCAAGTTCCAACGGATTAGGTATTTTTCAACAACTTTTATTTGTGTTAGTTAAATACACCATCGTAGAATCAATGATCTGTTATAATTAGGAAAGTGAAGAAACCATTTTAAAACTTATAAAATTCAACTTAACATATTGGGTAATAAGTAGTGATATCAATGTGAAGAGGACTAAAAAGTCTCTTCTATACTATTCTGCATGACAAGAAATAATATATATACTTATATCTATATATCACAAGGGAGACGTTCAAATCTTCAAGTGTAACAAAGACATCAGGATTATATCCATAACTCTCGAGATCGGAGCGCATGGGCTCCTCTACTGAGCTTCCACCATCCATGGCCAAGTTCTCCGGCAAAGTCAAGAAACCGTCACGGACGAAGTCCTCAGAGAGATTAAGAAAATCGTCAGGATTGAACCCGCAATCGTCAAGATCAAAGCACGTAGGGGTGGACTTTAATTCCGAACTTTCGCTGCCAACGGCCAAGTTGACCGGTGAAGTCAAGAAACCGTCACGATCACCATTACGGACGCAATTCTCGAAATGAGTCAAAAGTGAAGGACAAGGAGCTTCGAAACTCTCTAAAAGCGAAAGGATCTCGTCGTCGTATGAAATTTCGTAATCATGACCAACTCCAACTCCAGAATCACCACCAACATCAGCCTTAACCGATGGGTTGTTCTCCAAATCCTTCATCTTCTTGCGCACACAATTGAGAACGCCCTCGTATTTCATAATCAGGGACAAGAAGTCTGCCTCCGTCACACAAGAATCGCACTTTTTCTTGATCCAGTCCACCCACTCCCTTACACTCGTTGGTGGTATCACATCGGCATTGCAATGAAGATAGTCGGAGACTTTCTCTTCGACTGAGGGGTCACCAAAAGAGTAGAGCTTGTCCGTGGTGGAGAAGACAATGACAGCGGTGCGAGCGTCAGTGAGTTCGCAGAGAGTGGAGGCCTTCTTGAAGAGGCCCTCATGCCTCTTCGAGAACGTTACGTGCAGCGGGTCATCAATCTTGGCAATTTCTGTTCGCCGACACCGAACCATTGGTGGAGTTTGCAAACGTCTTCTACGTGGAGAGAGAGTGTGTGTGGGGGCGCCCGCCTAAATGAGTTTGCAGGTTTCTTGGTTTTCTTGGACGGGGACAAGGTGAGGAACGAGTTTGCATGCTTCTTGAGTTTCTTAAAGAGAGAGGTTGAGGGAGAGAGTGAAGAGGTTTGTAGTATGAAGTGAGAATAGCATGGAGTGATTTAGAAAGATTGTGCTTTGAATTTGATGTTTCGTGATGTAGAAAAGAACAAGGTAAGTATATGTATTTATAGGCCAAACATAAACATCAGTTGAATATTGCAAGTGATGCGCTCCGCACAAACTATCCTGAACATCAACTTCAGTGGAATATTGCAGCAATATTCCACTGAAGTTGATGTTGATGTTTGGCTTGGTTCTTTTCTGTCCTGCAGCGCTGCAATATTATATTGTGTTGATATTGCAGCAATATTCAACTGAAGTTGATGTTGATGTTTGGCTTGGTTATTTTCTGTCCTGCTGCAATATCAACACAATATAATATCAAAAGTGCCGCTGCAATATTAACTGAAGTTGATGTTGATGGTTGGCCTGGTCCTTCTGCAATATCAACACAATATAATATCGCATGCGCTGTTGCAATATTATATTGTGTTGATTTTGCAGCAATATTCAACTGAAGTCGATGTTGATGTTTCGCTTGGTTCTTTTTTGTCCTGCTGCAATATCAACACAAGATAATATCGAAAGTGCCGCTGCAATATTAGCTGAAATTGATTTTTTTTTTTTGTCAGTCCTACTCTATTCCTACTCTACACTCACTCTCAGACTTTTGCTCTACCTCTTACAATATTAACTGAAATTGATGTTGATGTTTGGCCTGGTTCTTTTCTATCCTGCTACTATATTCAACTGAAGTTTATGTTTGGCCTAGTTTGTGCGGGGTGTTGATGTTTGGCCTGGTTCTTTTCTGTAACGAAAATAGTAATCTTGATGTTGACTTCTTTGGGTCATAGCATTGACCATGCTCGTTACCAGTGGGAAACCTGATGTTGAATTAATCCACACACAGAGGGAGATGGAAATTTCGAACGCAACCAATCCAACTTCAAAGCCGCTCTTACGTGGCGTTAGACCAAATTCATAAGACCTGTCCAAGATCAATGCTGGCTAAACAAAGAAATTTTAACGCATTTCGTTTTTTTAAATATTTTTTAGCATTCAGGTGTTACCGTCCTTTTCTTTTCTTTTCTTTTCATCAATACCTCTCTAGTTATAAATTTCTTGTAACATGTGACTGTGTTTTTGTTTTTTCGTTCTCTTTTTTCTCTTCTTATCTTGTATTTAATTAAATCTCGTAATTCGAAGAACGTTGGGGGTTAATGTTAAAAGGAATTGATCGGGCAAATTACCAATTCCACTGATCATGAAGGTAGAGTATTTAATTAACACAAATAAAGAGTCCGAGCACCTAATTGGACTATCTACATAAGTCAATTTGAAAGGACTAAATATCATATTTGTCCCGAAATTTTCAACAGCCGGCTCTAGAATTACTACGAGAGCACTGACACTCATGACCGGTGCAGATTAATTCTCTAGCTCAAAAAAATTCTCCTCCAAATTGGACAATATTTTACCCTCAAAATGCAGCATATCTGTGACTATCAATTTACCTCAATACGTCTTCCAGCTTTACATTTAATACATAGTGAATTTGAAACGAACTGAAATTTGATGACTACCGTGGGTAGCATTGACGATAAGAGAAGAAAAAAGGAAAGGAGAGTAGAAAAAAGGGGCATGCATTTCGTCAGACTACTTATTTCATGAAAAACGAACGATTTGAAAAATATTTTTCTTAAAAAGATTTCTTGAATCACTTTAAATAATTAATTGATCAGAAATATATTCATTATCGATAATAATTTATATCTAAATAATTTCATTGATAATAAGAAAATATCTTTTGTTTATTTATTTGTCTAAGCGATACAAGCAATCGTTTTTAGGAAAAATATTTTCTAAATCGTTTATTTTTCGTGAGACAGACGGAGCTTAAGTGATATGCTCTTATTTTTGTTCTTTTGTTTATTTTATTTTTCCAGTCACGTCTTGCCCACTTGATACATCCCGAGTTGAACCTCATGTTTGGTGGATGTGCCGGGAGGAGGTCAATCCACAAAAAGAGGGCGTGCATATCATCGGCCGTATATTTCACGAAAAATAAAAAATTTGAAAAATATATTTTTAAATATAATTACTTATATCGCTTGAAATAATTTTTTAGATATCGCGATCGTTGGCAAGTTCAATAAGGCGGTTCAGCACTGGCTCAATATCCTCGATATGGGAGCGCTTGGGTTTGGAATCCAATCGCTCCAATGTCGCTGGGTCGTCCTCCAAATCCTTCGACTTCTTGCACAGGCAGCAGAGGATGGCCAGGCACTTCATGCTCCAGGAGTGGCAGTCCGCCTTTGTCTTGGGAATTTATGACTTCGGTGGCATAAAGGAAAAGAAAATAATAATAATAAAAAGAAATGAAGAGAAATCCCGAAATAACTTGCAAAAACTTGCAAAGTGATCTTTGAAGGGTTGGGTAGGGGGCTGCGACTGTTTGGTTTGGACAGGGGCAGGCCTTTGCTAATGGAAGGCTCAATGATAATCACAGGAATTAAAAGAATACAATAATAATTAAAAATTTGCTTGATGCGAGTTAAGGTCAACTTGCTCAATGCTACCCCGTAAGATCACTTGTGGTCCTCCTCAACTCTAACCTGGAAAATATAATTTAAAATAATTATGGAAAATTTGCTTAATGCTGCTAGGTAAGAACACTTGCGGTCCTTTACAACCCTAACCAAGAAAATATAATTTATAATAATAATAGAAAATTTGCTCACTTGAGATTACTTTGGTCCTTTACAACTTTAACGCAGAAAATATAATTTATTAGGTGAAACCCAATAGATTAAAATAATAATAGAAAATTCTTTTTACCATACATGATTGCCGCTGAAAACCCATGGCGTCAAAGTCAAAACCCCCCAAAATCCTTCTTAATTATTATTTTGGCGCTATAAGTACGGCCTACAGGTACTGCTTCCTTCGTGCTGTTCGTGCATCGCAGCGCCCCACCGTCTTCTTTCCTCAGGCCCCTTCATTCTCGTAGAAACTGAGACCATGCAGAATCGTTCACCACCCTCTCTCTCTCCAAGAAAACCAACAAACGCGCCCGCCCGCCCACTCTCTCCCTCTCCAAGTAGAAAACAATTGCGAACTCCACCGTCGATGGCTAAGCGCCGGCGAACAGGAATCGCCAAGATCGCCGACCCGGCCAAGCGGCGCGTGACGTTCTCGAAGAGGCGCGGGGGCCTCTTCAAGAAAGCCTCCGCTCTCTGCAAACTTACCGGTGCCCGCGCTGCCATCATTGTCTTCTCCACCACGGGCAAGCGCTACTCCTTTGGCAACCCCAAGGTCGAAGATATAATCTCCGATTACCTCTGTTGCAACAGCGAGTTGATGCCGCTAAAGGGTCTGAGAGAGTGGGTCGACTGGATTGAGAAGGAGCGTGATTCTTGCGCGACAGAGGAGAACTTCGACTCCCTGAGCGTGAAGTGCGAGACCATTCTCGGTTGTGTGCGCAACAAATTGAAGGATTTGGACAATAACCCATCGGTTAAAGCCGTTACTGGTGGTGATTCTGTAATTGGAGTTGGTCGTGATTACGAAGTTTTGTATGATGAGGACGATATCTATTCGCTTTTAGAGAGTTTTGAAGCTCGTTGTCCTTCACTTTTGGCTCTCTTCGAGGAGTTCACCGGCGATGGTGACTGCTGCGGTTTCTTGACTTCGCCGGTCAACTCTGCCGCCGCCGATGGAAGTTTGGAAGTGAATTCCACCCCGACATACTCTGATCTTGAGGGCTGTGGCTTTGATCCCGACATCTTTCTTAATCTCTCCGAGGACTTTGTCCGTGACGGTTTCTTGAGCTTGTTGGAGAACGTGGGCATTGGTGCTAGAAGCTCAGGGGAGGATCCCACGCGTTCCCCATCTGGAGGGCTATGGATATGATCCAGACGACTTTATTGCACTAGAAGATTTGGATGTCTCTCTTGTGATATAAAAATGAGTACGTGTGTCGTTTCATTTGCTAAGTACACTTCAACGGGGTTCAATTCGAAACAGTTAGAATTTTATAATTTTTAAACAGTTAGAATCTTTAATGGCGTCACTTTGGCTGTTAATGGCAAGAGGAATCGATTGGACGGATCCAAGGAAAATCGGAAGGGCCCATAAAAGGGCATGGATGAGGTGCACTGCTTGAAGAACGCGTTCTTATTATGGTAACTTAACCCCTCCCACTTTTTTTTTTTTTTGGTGACATAATGAGATGTACTTTACTAATTTAGAGTGTGTTTCTGCTCTTTTTTATTCTGTTCTCGAAAATAATTTCTAAATATGTGAAGTTCAAGAGAGATATATCTTACGCTCAAAGATTTGATGTCTGTGATGTATTTATGGATATCTGTGTTTTTTCTTGCTGTACTGAATTGTAAAGGAAAGACTGGATAATGGGTTTCAACGCTGGTTTGTTCAATTTTCCAGTTCAGATCATGTCCGACTAACATCGACCTTGACCGATGGAATATTCTCTCTAATTTCTGGAGCCCGCAATCGCAAACGGCCTCATTTTTTATTTGTTTTGGTCAAACGGCATCGTATTTCACAATTGAGGAGTTGACGTCGTCCTCCATAGCAATGGAAGATAAGCTTTCAAAATTTGTTTGAAAATTTATCGATGGAGAACTTGATAAACCTCATTTTTTTTTTTTTTTGGCCAATGAGATAATAAAACTTCGCTCAGGACGTGGGATATGCCCTTTGTCTTTCCACTAACAACACTTGATATTTTAAGAAGTTTACCCTTCATTTTAGATTAATTAACGAGCTCAACATATTTTCTTCCAAATCGGATGATTATATAACCCTTGTAATGCGACATATTTGTGATTTATCATAGTTTTGAAATTAGACAACATATACGAAGGTGGAAAGTATTCAGTTGGAGGGATCTTCGAAGCAACCATAGAGACCCGTCGTCCACTTCTAGGGGACCGCCCCCGCTGGAGGGTATGGAGCCATCGGCATCCGCATTTGCATCATTGGTGGTGGAGGCAATTTTGGTCATTGCCACCCGTGTTATTCGGGCACATCTTCGGGTCTCAAAACTCTCTGCCTGAAAAAAGAGAATAACGATCGAGAAGAGAGAGAAGAGGGAAGAACCCTACATGCACCATTGTGGTTTTCGTCGGTCGTTATATATAAGCGGTGGGCATTGTGACGTAGTAGTGTGGGCATAATGACAGACTTCATGATTCAAATTGAGCTAGACTGATGTAGAAAAATGCCTAAATTAAGGGGTAGCAAATCTAACACTAGAGCTTACATGTTAAATTAGAAGGCTAATCCATACTGAACATACAATCATCAAGACCGGAGCTTTCCGGGCGGTCAACGTTGCAGATGCGAGACTCAGCAAAAATCTCATCCATACTGAACTCCCGATCATCAAGACCAAAGCTCGTGGGGTTGGACAGACCACCGATGGTCGAGTTTTCTGGGCGGTGACCGTCGCCGGTAAAAAGTCCAGAGAAATTATGGAGCTACTCACAATCACCAAGACCGGAGCTTGTGGGGTTGGACAGACCACCGATGGCCGAATTTTTCGGGTGGTCACCATTGCGGGCGCCTGACTTAGCTAAAGCAAAAATTATGCGTGTCTGTAAGTAATTAGAGAGAGAGAGAGAGATCGGTTTATCGGGTTCAACTAAGAGCCATGTCGTTATAGATAATGAGCAATGGTTCCACTGGATTTCATAGAAAGCATCCTCCAATGATCATTACGGGTGTGCATGGCAACATTTCTATTCCGGGAAACTATTTCTTTTTAGAAATAGTTTTTTTCTATTTCTACTCTATAAACAATTTCTGAATAAAATAATGTGTTTGATAATTATACAAAATTTCTATTATTGGAATAGAAAAAGAATAGAAATCCATTTGGTAAAATTTTTATAAATTTTTGCATTTATTTATTTTTTCTTCTTATTCACGGATCGCGACCGACCGCCGTCGCACGGCCGCTGCACGATCGCCGCACGATCATCGCACGACCACCGCACGACCACCGCCGCACGACCGCCGACCGCCGCCGCCGACCGCTGCCGCAGGATTGCCACTTCAATGTAGATTTTATGGGTATGGTCGACTTATGTCAAGGCAACGACTTCATGAACTATGGCAAAAAGGAAATGTCCTGCTTAGGAATCGGTCACTTTTTCTCCACATTCGTGGGGTCCAGCTAATATTTAAATTTGCAAAAGATCAAAGAAAAGAACCAAAAAGTTGGTGGGGGTGGTCGTCCAAGTTAATATTATAATACTAGTTTAATTTTTTTCTCAAATTATAGGATATAACTATGCATAATTCTACATTTTTTTATTCGTACTTTCACCAAAAAAAAAAAAATTCTACACTTTTACCATTCTCATGGTTCAATGTGCTACACTAGGCATCATCTCGTAAAATTATATGTAGACAAAACCCACCCAAATTTCCAATCAGTCATGTAAAACGTGATTGGCACTAAACATTCATATATTTAGTTTATGAGCTATGTTTTCCTCCAAGCACAACTAATGGCTGTTGGAGGACTCTTTCTATGAGATCTAGTGGAACCATCACTCATTATCTTAAAAGCTTGAGTTGTTAGATAAATGCATGATTTAATAATTAAATATTTTAATACTCCCGTCACACTTAATTTGGTTTTTTTGCCTAGTACTAATTGTTAGAGAATATTATTAGATATTAGGGATATTATTTAATATTTCATGGTTTTCTAGGGTAGCAAATTTCCTTTCCTCTACATATTTTTCGGATATAAACACCCTTCTCTAATAATTTCTGATCTTTTTTATTTGGTAACTGCTCTATTCCCGAGAATAATTTCTGATCTTTTTTATTCTGTTCTCGAAAATAATTTCTAAGTATGTGAAGATTGAGGGCGACGGGTATATCTTACGCTAAAAAATTTGATGTCTGGGATGTATGTGTCAATATTTGTGTTTTTTCTTGCTGTACTGAATTGTAAAGGAGAAATTGGATAATGGATTTCAACGCTAGTTTGTTCAATTTTCCAATTCAAATCATATCCGACCAACATCGACCTTGACAGATGGAATATTTTCTAAAGTCTCAAATTTCCGGAGCCCACAATCGCAAACGGCCTCATTTTTTTTTTGGTCAAACAGCATCATATTTCACAATTGAGGAATTGACGTCGTCCTCCATAGCAATGGAAGATAAGCTTTCAAAATTTGTTTGAAAATTTATCGATGGAGAACTTGATAAACCTCATTTTTTTTTTTTTTTGGCCAATGAGATAATAAAACTTCGCTCAGGACGTGGGATATGCCCTTTGTCTTTCCACTAACAACACTTGATATTTTAAGAAGTTTACCCTTCATTTTAGATTAATTAACGAGCTCAACATATTTTCTTCCAAATCGGATGATTATATAACCCTTGTAATGCGACATATTTGTGATTTATCATAGTTTTGAAATTAGACAACATATACGAAGGTGGAAAGTATTCAATTGGAGGGATCTTCGAAGCAACCATAGAGACCCGTCGTCCACTTCTAGGGGACCGCCCCCGCTGGAGGGTATGGAGCCATTGGCATCCGCATTTGCATCATTGGTGGTGGAGGCGATTTTGGTCATTGCCACCCGTGTTATTCGGGCACATCTTCGGGTCTCAAAACTCTCTGCCTGAAAAAAGAGAATAATGATCGAGAAGAGAGAGAAGAGGGAAGAACCCTAAATACACCATTGGGGTTTTCTTCGGTCGTTATATATAAGCGGAGACCTGGTTTAGCTCGTCTTCTTCTTTAAATTATGCGTGTCTGTAAGTAATTAGAGAGAGAGAGAGAGATCGGTTTATCAGGTTCAACTAAGAGCCATGTTGTTATAGATAATGAGCAATGGTTCCACTGGATTTCATAGAAAGCATCCTCCAACGACCATTACGGGTGTGCATGACAACATTTCTATTCCGGGAAACTATTTCTTTTTAGAAATAGTTTTTTTCTATTTCTACTCTAGAAACAATTTCTGAATAAAATAAGGTGTTTGATAATTACAAAATTTCTGTTATTGGAATAGAAAAAGAATAGAAATCCATTTGGTAAAAATTTTATAAATTTTTGTATTAATTTTTTTTTCTTATTCACGGATCGCCGACCGCCGTCGCACGGCCGCCGCACGACCACCGCACAACCGCCGCACGACCGCCAACCATCACCGCCGACCGCTGCCGCAGGATTGCCACTTCAATGCCCACTAACTTGTGCATCTTTATCCCTCGCAAAAGCCCTCTTCTGTAGCTCCAATTAAAAAAAATGATAGGAACAAAAGAGCTTGCTCCTAGACAATGATTCCTTAATTAAGGCGCTATCGTAACATTTAAGAATGCCCTCTTTTTTTCTTTTCTTTTTTTGGTACTTTTTTTTTTTTGGGGTGAATTTTCCTAGCTTTCCACTTTATTATATCATCACTTCAATTGGGCTCTGGCAGATGCAAAACCTCCTCAGAGAATAATTATCTGAGGGAAGGTGTCCTTGGGGAAAAAGCTTTGCCCCTTTTTGGCCACCCTAAAAGAGAAAAGATTGATGCATGTGCGAATTCTCCTTTTCTTATTTAAGACAGATTTTTGTATCTCCTTTTTGTCTCCAAGTCATCATCAAATCCTCGTTGCTGCCAATGAATGGGAACAAACTGAGATCTGCCTCGAGAAGAATCTCTGAGGGGGACGCAGGGTAATGGAAATTCCAAACGGGACAAAAAGTACGACTTCAAAGCCGCTTTTACACATTTAGTGAATTTTTTTTTATTTTCTAGTATTTGGGCGTTCCTAATGAAATTAATATAATATAATTTATATTTATATTTATATTGTGTTTTGATGAAAATATCCTTAATTAACCACAATTTTTTGCCGATTGATGAGCTGACAAGGTTAAGTCCTTATTTGAAACAACTATAATCACTCCATGCTTTTTTTAGATTAATGTGGCCACTTTAGGCTTCTATTTAAAACAAAATTTACTTAAGGTCTTTATTTGAAAAAAAATGATAGCACTTCGGAACTTTATAAGAAATTTACATTTTGCTCTGTCGTGAGCTAAACTTGGCATGGCATAGCTGATTCTAAACAATTTTGATTGGGTTGATACCGAAGACAGGGGGCAACATTAGCGCTCCTTCTCTTTCCTCCATAAAAACTCCAGAACGCCATAAAATTACTAAAATCTTTCTTTTTCCAGTTGACAAGCACCAGAGTACAAGGCAAGGCCAACGGTGGCCCGACTTAACTAAACAGTCGGCTCGTGCGGGGTCCCTTAGTATCTCTTAATTTGGTAAAGAAGAATTATCCTTTTTATCGAAGGTCGTCATCACCTTAATTTGGACTTAAGCAAAGATTGCATTCTGTCAACTCTTCCTTAGTCTTGGACTCACGTGCCCTTGAATTGGCCTAACTTTTTTCTTATTTAAGATTCTTTCCTTGATCACAATAGTGGTGCACTAGAGCACCCACTTGCCTCTCGCTTTTGGATAAGCACAAATCAACATATTCATACCCAAATTCATCAAAACACAATCTTTCAAGAATAGAAATGCGTTTGGCAAAAATTTATAAATTTTTGTATTTATCTGTTTTTCTTCTTATTCACGACCGCCGACCGCCACCGCACAACCACCGCACGATCGCCGCACGATCGTCGCATGACCGCCGACCGCCGCCGCACAACCACCGCACGATCGTCGCACGACTACCGCACGACTGCCACACCATCGCCGCACGACCGTCGACCGCCGCCGCACGACCGCTGCACGACCACCGACCGCCACCGCACGACCGCTACACGATCGCCGCACGACTGCCGTACGATCGCTGCTCAATAACGTTTCACCCCCACACTTATTAACAACTACAAGCATATCGTCAATCGGGGCACGAGGACCCCTCTCCTGAGCTCAAATAGCCGACCGCCGAGTTCTACGGCGAAGTCATGGAGCAATCGAGGTTGGAGAGGATAGTGATATCCTCGAACTGATCACAAACCTCATCGAAACCCAACCCACAAACCTCGGGATCCAGGCGCATGGGGCTGGAATCGATTCCCGAACTTTCACCGCCAAAGGCTGAGTCGACCAGAGGAGTCAAGAGATTGTGATCATTCAAAACTTCAGGATCACGACCAAATCCAATTCCGGAATCATCACCGGCATGGTCCTTAACCGATGGGTTGTTCTCCAAACCCATCCGCTTGCTACGCAGAAAGTTGATGGCAACCTGGTGCTTCATGATCAATAAGGTGCAATCCTCCACTGTCGTGCAAGAATTACACTCTTTCTCCGCCCAGTCCAGCCACTCGTTTGGACACATTGGCAGCTCCTCGTCGTCCCGGCGACGGAGGCACTCGGAGATTACCTCTTTGAAGGAGGGTCTGCTGAAAGAGCGTAAATTGCTAGTGGGGGAGATTATGGCGAGGGTGACAGGATCGCCGACGAGTACATGGAACTCCTCGTTATTAGTCAATTGCTCATCCGTCATCATCTCTGCCGTTTGCATCTGTTGTCCCCACGCCCATCGCTGGTCATCGGTTGTCGACCATCACCGTCATTTTTTATTTCAGGAATAAACTTCTACTCCATAAATAGGTTTGGAATAGAAATCAAAAACAAAAATTTTTTACTTTTGCTCATCCGTCATCACCGGCTGCCGTTCGCCATCTATTGTCGCCACCGCCCACCGCTGGTCACCAGCTTGCCGACCGTCGCAGCCACCGCCGGAGAAGGAGAAATTTTGTTTCGTTATCAAATAAATAGGGAAAGCTAAAGGGCTGATTCCTACATTCTCAACGAGGTTTGATTGTTTCATTGGCCGAAAAGGAAAGAAGTTTATGAAGTTCTCCACCATTAAATCTCGAAACAAGTTCCCAACGTCCATCTCCCATCGTGACGGAGGAGGACATTGTCGAGTCCTTGATCGTGAAGTACGCAGCCGTTTGTGATTGTGCACACAAGGTGGATACAGAGAATTACAGACATTCACAGTGGGAATAGTAAACAAGTAATGGCAACGTTTCTATTCCAAAATAACTATTTCTTTTCAGAAATATTTTTTCTATTTTTATTCCGGGAACATCTTTGAGTAAAATAAGGTGTTTGGTAATTATACAAAATTTCTATTCTTAGAATAGAAAAAGAATAGAAATGTGTTTGATAAAAATTTATAAATTTTTGTATTTATCTATATTTTCTTCTTATTCACGGACCGCCGACCGCTGACCGCTACCACACCACCGCCGTACGATCGCTGCATGATCGTCACACGACCGCCAACCGCCGCCGCACGACATCGCTCGATCGTTGCACGACCGCCGCACGACCATCGACTTCCACCATACGACTGCCGCACGACCACCGCCGCAGATTGCCACCCATAGCCCACCGGCCGCAGGAGGGGGCGATGGCTAGCGAGCTGTGGGCAGCAGTCCTAAAGCAGCATTCAACGGTGATGATCGGCGGTTATGCGGCAACAAGTGGCGGTCGTGCGGTGGTTGGCGATGGCAAGCTGCCGGTAGACTGTGGCAGTCATCGGTTGGTGGGCTACGGGCGACGGCAACCGTCGGCGACAATCGGCTGCCGATGGTGGCCGCGGTGCAGGGAGGTGGCCAACGGTTGGCGGGCGGCCAGCGGTGACCACAACAAGGAAGAAGAACAAAAGAAAAATAGAAAAGAAAAGAAAAAAAAAAAAACTTATTTCTAGAAATTGTTCCCAGGAACAATAAGCTACTTTTTTTTTTTTTTTTAATTTCTCGTTTATGTTTCAAATCTATTCCCCAGCCACTTTTCTATTCCAGAGAATAAAAAAATAAGTTGGCGTTACCAAATAGATTTCTGTTCATTTTTTGTTACGGGGAACAAAAAAACAGAAATCGGGAGAAATAGAAACGTTACTATGCAGGCCCTAAGATGCTCAACGAGAGACGGGGTAACGACACGGAAAGGATTTGATGACTTGAACCATTTATTTCTCCTGTTTCATGCATATATATTCCGTCTATTATATTAAATTAGACTTTGTCCGCATAATATGCACTAGGTATTCCACTTGTAAAATGTCGAATTTTAGAAAATTAGGGACACGCTTAGGGAACCACTAAATTCTCCACGTGCTGCGCGGGTGACGGTCTGTATTTTAATTCCCTCCTTCCTTTTGGTCACTAAACCTAATTATCTTAACACAACGGGGGGATTGATCATTTGATTCCCTTAAATCGTGTGCCCGTTCGGGATCGTCGGTTTTGTTCTTTTTTGGAAATTTCGAAAGCCACAAATACAACCTTGAAGCCGCCTTTATGCATTTGGAAAGCCACAAAATTCGATAATTAATCCGGATGAACGAAGCGAACCCCGTCATTTTACATTTCCGGTGGTCCCCCCGTTAGAATCCTCGGCCTCCAGGTTACATGATCCATCCGCTTTGAGCCATGTTTTTTAAGGATCGTCATGGTCACACGTTCACACGTCGAATCGTCAGCCTTTCTGTCTCTTAGTAAAACCCTCCGGGCACCCACGGCCCGTCGTGCTCATCGCTTTAGAAACGTTCTCGGCCGCCCATATTATCATCCGCTCATTGCCACGGGATCGGCATATATCCAACAGCTCAGTTACGGCGATGTACTCTCGCGAGGGTTGACCCTTCTATTTGTGTTCTCATTCCACCTGCTTGAATCCGACCTTCGCGTGCTCTCTTGTTCTACCAAATCCAAGAGAAGGGGTGGGTTGGTGTTCACACAGGGTTTTCGGCCATCCATTTCAGGGATATGTCCTGACTCACTGATTTTGCCGATCCCCGAGGCTTTTCATCTTCTGCATCTCATTTCAATTTATGTCTTGGACTCGTTATAATGAAAACAGGTGATCGAACATTAAAAGAGACCGAATAAAATAATAAATCAAATATCGAATTTACGTAATTCAATCGGTATGACTTATGTCCATACGATAAGCATTAAAGAATTATGCTAGGTGTGTCCAACTTCTACTTTCGGTACTTTTTTTTCTCTTTTATGAAAATAATTCATGTATTTAAAGGGCAAGTCATGGGAAAACGGAACGGGGAGGCTGGTTCCTCTTCTTCTTTTTTTAAAACCCATTTTATTTCTCCGAGCATTAGGGGACAGTCAACCTTGGTTTCATTAGACAACCGACAGAGACGACGGAGGAAATTAACAGCGGGACTTAGGACGCTACCAGCACAATGCACTTGTTGACCGTAAACTCTCAATGCGATTTCCTATTTTGGTAGATCATTTACTCGTCGCCTGTCCTCCCTTCATTGTGGATTAATTGTCTCTACAGTCAGATTACTTCACCTACTTTTTTCTCAACACATTATCGTATCCTCTTTAGTGCTCTAGTCATGCCAAATTTATTGGGAACGAACCGATATACGTCAGGAGTGGAGTTTTGTAATGAAATTATCTTCTTTTTATTTTTATTTTTTTCTGTATTTTCTAGTATTGGAGGCGTTACTGTCTGTTTCTTTTCGTCTAGGCCACTGGAGTCGTAATAATTCCGTTGTTTTAAATTCACTGGGATTAAAGACAAGGCTGGAGGAGACATTGCGGCAAACTAAATATATCACAAACACAACGCATTTTCGAAAGGATTACATTGGCAAATTATCAAAAAGACTTAAGACTAAATTGATCAAATTGAAAAGTTTAAGTCTAAGACTTTTTTGAAATATATGATTACAACACCAGACTTGTTGGTCCAAAACAATTATCTTTACAGGCAGTTTGTACATGACTGATTCAGAAAGTTTCCTCGGATTGCAGAGGACAAAGTGTCACTTCCATTGCCGACGCTCATGCATCAACAGGGCCTCCCTTTTTCTTTGACCAAAGGACCAGCACTTTGTCGGGAACTTGATAAGTTACATAGCCATAATTTATGATTTCTATTATTTAAAAGGACAATTCAAAAGACGCAAGCTATTCTAAATTCAGAATTAGTATACTCATGCTGCTACACTAGCAAGACTGCTCACTCCCGACCTTCGCCAAGGGAATCTCTTCACAAACTATTCTAAGTTCTATTTTAGGAGAATATACGTTGGTGATACCGCATCATTGACGATGTGGTGTCACATCCAATCGCATATTTGATGCAATCATGCCTTGCGCAAGTTATCCTATCACTATACATCAGTCTTGATGACACTACAACATATCAATCATTTGTGTAAATTCAATTGAGGGATTAACTGACCAAAATGTTGATCATAATAGAAAGAGCGAAGTACTTCAACGAAAAGACTAGGTGATCGTATAGAAAATTAAAAAGCAAAAAAAAATTATGCATACCTCGATTATCCTCAACACATCCTTGCCGACCAGAAAAATTACCTAACAAGTAATAAAAATTTGATTCAGAGAGATTGAATTTTACCAAACTCTCTCTCTCACAGAGATCTTACAGTGAAGTTTTTTCATAATAAAATTACGATTTGCAATCTGCCATAGCATAAAATCAGCAACATTCACAGTTATCAGCCCCAGAACCACATTGTCAACTGTTAGCCTTCCGGACCATGATTTCCAGCAGATGGGAATTGCGCTTTAGCTACGTGAATTTACAATCAAGTAAACTTGAATTATAACCGAGTGTTTCCACAAATTTGTACGACCCTAGAAAGCAGCTTATACAGTATATCTGACCTTCAGATAAGTCTGTTGTGAGGGCAAATAGAAACCCATGAAGCATTCTGCCAAAGTGGCCAGTGACTAAAATTTCTCATGGGTAAGTTGCGGCAGAGCAGGCGATCACCACACCCGTGCATAAATAAAACCCTGCAACCACTGAGAGCACTCTTGCAGCCACTTCTTGAACTTCTTTCTCCAGAGAATCAACAAAGCTGACCAAGAGGTGAATGACCTCACCAACTTCTGTAATAGTAGATGGGTGGGCCCCAAAAGAAGAAAAAGGAATGTTGAAAAGTCAAAGAAAGAGACAAAGGTAGAAGCTAAGCAAAGAGAGAGGAATCGAGAGTTTTCGGCAGAGAGGGAAAAGAGAAGAGAGAGAGAGGGAGAGAGAGAGAGAAAAAAAAAAAAGCAAAAAGAAAAAGGAAGATATAAAAAGGAAGGAACCCACGTTCGGGCACCAGAAAGAAAGGAAAAGAAAAAAGAAGAAGAAGAAGAAGAAGAAGAAGAAAAAAAAAGGGAAGAAAGGAAAAGGTTTTGACACGTGCACGCCACGGATGCTTCGCCAAGCCGACTCTACTCCATAACGCAGCACCCGGTAAGGGATTAGGCCCCTCGTTCGTCCAATTGAAGTTATTTATGAGTTTAGGGCTCAAATTCGGAATTGTTGAAAAATCAAGTGGCGAAGTCCAATTTTGGAGTCGTTGAGCCGTGTATTTTCATGGGAATGATAGTTTAGGGTGTTGTGAAGCCGTGGGATTTTACGGATCGTGATTTGAGCTTGTGGTTTGTCCGAAACAAAATTTCAAAGTTTCCCGCGCGCAGTGAACAGAATGCGTCCAGCAGCTTTGGGGCCGTAGTTTGTCATCTTTCGGCTTGATTTTGGGATGGTGAAGTTGAGATTCTTGTTATATGTGTCAAGGGCACTCTATTGACTATAAATTCGTTTGGATCGGGGTTCGGAGGAGGAAGTTAAGGCATGATCAAGTGTTGCGTTTAATTTTCATGTTGCGAACGACTTGAGCAATTGCTTTAGTTATGCGATTTGTTAGCGCGTAGAAGTCCTTTTGTTAGAGTTAAGGCATAAGTTAGTCATTTCGTAGTTAAGATAAGAGTTTTATTAGATTTTAACATTATTCCTCGATTATTTCATAGGGCCTTGAGTTCGACGATGCGAGTATCGTTTGTCGTTTGGTCGTAGGCAACGAGGTGAGTGGTTCTATATCTTCTTTGGTTTTGAAAAATTCATGTCTTAAAGTATATATGTATATACATTGAATTGAGGAGAGCATTTTTATGCATAAAAGTCAGATCGAGCAATTGCTACTCTTTGATTGATTATGAATGTTTGAAAAGCGTATTGCTTTGCGATTGATTTATGGAAAGGCTTATAATGATTTGAGAAAATTGATATGAAATGGATGATGGGTTATGCTGCAAATGTTATTTATTTAGTTTAAAATATTGATTTTTGAATTGGATTTCTGGTATTGGATGATGATTATTTATGCTCAATATGACTGTGAACCCAGTGAGGGGTTTTTGGGGTATGCATACCAGGTTTAGGATATCCTTCTGGGCCCAGCCATCGGCTTTATAGGTGGAGACCTTGCCAAGGGGAAAAGCTTGGTCGCCTTGCCACAAGGCATTGTGTCGTGACCATGGTGGAATATTGAGCAATAGATTAATCAATGGATGGACCATTGATATGCAATATTTGATGGAAATTCTATATGTGATATTTGATGGAGAGATTATTCAGTGGATTTGACCCTTGATACTTGACTTTTGATGGCGATTAATCATATTAGTATGAAGCTCGATGATATCAAATAACTTTTATATGATTTGATATGTATTTTATATTAAGTTGGCATTATAAGGTTTGGTATTGCTTTGTATACACGCATAGTGGTTGTTCGATCTGCTTAGAAGATATGTACTACTCACTGAGCTATTGTTGTTCATTCCACTCCTCCTTTAATCTTTTCAGGTTCCTCGATTAACGGCGAATAGAGCGAGTGCGCCATCAGTGGGAAACTTTTTAGGGAGTTCTATTTTGGGTATGATCAAGGAAATGGTGTACATATTCCTTGCTTATGGTTGGATTGTCTGAGTTCTAATTGTATATTTATTTTTGATGGATTATAGAAACTCGATGTTGCAACCAATCTTTTGGTCTATCCGATATGTATATATATGGTTTGATATATATATAAAAGATGATATCAGGTTGTTGGTTGTGTTGAGGCTGCGTCCTTCGTGTGGAAGGACGGCCGTGTCATCCCCATTCTTTGTGTTTTTGGGGTGTGACATCTTTTGGTATCAGAGCCTAAGTTTTGATCTTTTTGGATGTGGTTATGGGACGCTGTGTGAGGTTGTGTGATAGATTTTATTTTTTTCGTTAGTCTTTTAGATTCTAAGGTGTAGTTTCATTCTTGGATTCAGGTGATCATGCGTATCGACTCCGAGACTCTTGCCTCGCTTCGTAGAAGCAGCAAAGGCAAACGAGTCGCTACCCCTGATGCTAGAGACATGCCTCAAGCTTCTCGAGGTGCGTCGTTGAGAAGGAGACTTGAGGACCGCTATGATAGGAGTCCTGACTTGCACGAAGTCAGAGAAGAGGATCAAGAGCCAACCCGTTCAACTGAATTTGAACAAGCAATGATCCATTGGTATCGCCAAGCAAAAGAATTGACTGGAGATGGAGCGACTGGCTCAGGTACTTTTGCCCAATTTAGAAAAGCGAAACCACCCACTTTTGATGGGAAAGCTGATCCTCTCGCGGCTGAGGGTTGGATTAAAAAGATTGTGGGATCTTTGAAGCTGAAGAGGTTTCCGAGGATCGAAAGGTTAAATTTGCCACCCAATACCTGGAAGGTGAAGCAGAGTTTTGGTGGGATGGAATGAAGCCAAGTCTTGGAGGTAGGGATGTTATTATATCATGGGAGGACTTTAAAAAGGCGTTCAATGGTCAATTCTTCCCAAAGTCATTCCAGGCAAAGATGAAGGGTGACTTTGTACATATATCTCAAGGTGACTCCACAGTTTTGGAGTATTCAGTCCGCTTTAATCAGTTGAGTAGGTTTGCAGAGCACTTGGTAGCAAATGAGGAAGATAAGGCCGACCATTTCCTAGGAGGGCTCCGACCTGAGATTAATTCTGCACTTGCACCTTTTATGTTAACAACCTATAAGGATGTGCTAGAGCGAGCAATCAAAGTGGAGCAAAGCATTTTGAAGCACGGCACTCGGGAGCGCCTCGGTCAAAAGGTTTAAGCCCACCAATGTACAAGGTAGCCATACTAATGTTAGTGGAAGGCAAAGAGGTTTCAAATCGGCCGGGACGGTTTAGAAATCCGAGTAACCAGGGCCCCTGCAATACATGTGGAAGTTATCATCGCGGTGAGTGTTATCGGAAAACTGGAGTATGCTTCTTATGTGGGAAAGTGGGACACATGCGGTGAGATTGTCCTACACAAGGGAATCCTCCTTTTGACAAGAGATCATGTTATCTATGTCGGCGTCAAGGGCACCTATCACACCATTGTTCCATGCGGAGGAATACCCCTTTGGTTGGTAAGCCTCAAGAGAACCAGCAAAGACAAAGTACAAGTGGAAAAGTTTTTGCGATGACGAAGGAGGATGCGGCAGCATCTAACGCAGTTGTTGCAGGTAATATTTTTATTGCCTCACAATGTGCTTATGCGTTATTTGATCCTGGTGCTATGCACTCATTCATTTCAACTGAATTTGCAAAGAAGCTTGATGTGTTGCCTGACCCTCTTGAATGTGAATTGCGTGTCGATACTCCTACTGGCGATTTCTTAGTTGCTTATCATGTGTTCAAGAGATGTTTGATTCGGATTAATAATGTTGAAATGCCTGTGGATCTAGTGGAGTTAAATATTCGAGATTTCGATGTTATTATAGGGATGGATTGGTTATCTACCTATCGTGCTACTGTAGATTGTTTTTCAAAGAAAGTGATATTTAGGCTTCCAAATCAACCCGAATTCTCTTTTTCAAGAAGTTGTCAAAACAGTTTTCCAAGGTTGATCTCGGCCTTACAAGCGAGGAAACTTTTGAGAAAGGGTTGTTGTGGTTATTTAGCTTGTGTAAAAGACACAAGCAAGGTTGTAGTGAAGTTGGAAGATGTTCCTGTTGTTAGAGAGTTTCCAAGTGTGTTTCTCGAGGATTTACCAGGCTTGCCTCTTGATAGAGAAATCGAGTTTTGTATTGAACTGATGCCCGGTACAGCACCGATCTCTAAGGCACCATATCGGATGGCACCCACTGAATTAAAAGAATTGAAAACGCAGCTGCAAGAGCTTTTGGACAAGGGTTTCATCAGACCCAGTGTTTCGCCTTGGGGAGCTCCTGTTCTATTTGTGAAAAAGAAGGATGGTAGTATGCGGCTTTGCATAGATTACCGAGAGCTTAACAAGGTAACAGTTAAAAACAAATATCCTTTACCCCGAATTGATGATTTATTTGATCAACTTTAGGGAGCTCAAGTATTTTCCAAGATCGACCTTCGTTCTGGGTATCATCAGTTAAAGATAAAGATAGATGATGTGCCTAAAACCGCTTTTAGAACAAGGTATGGCCATTATGAATTTCTCGTCATGCCTTTTGGATTAACAAATGCGCCTGCTGCCTTCATGGACTTGATGAACAGAGTGTTCAAAGAATATCTAGACAAATTTATTGTGGTGTTCATTGATGACATCCTAGTGTATTCGAAGAGTTCAGAAGAGCACGAACAACACTTGAGGTTTGTCTTGCAGACTTTGCATGAAAAGAAGTTGTATGCCAAATTTAGTAAGTGTGATTTTTGGCTTGATCATATAGAATTCTTGGGTCATGTGATCTCAAAGGATGGCATATTAATGGATCCAAAGAAGGTTGAGGCAATTGTTAAGTGGAATCGTCCAACTAATGCTACAGAAGTAAGAAGTTTCCTTGGGCTAGCCGGCTATTATAGGCGATTTGTAGAGGGATTCTCAAAGATTGCAGGTCCACTTACTCGTCTAACTCAGAAGAAAGTTAAATTTGAATGGTCAGACCAATGTGAATGCAGTTTTCAAGAATTGAAGAGACGACTGGTTTCGGCTCCTATTCTAACTCTACCTTCTGGAAGTGGCGGCTTCGTAATCTATTGTGATGCATCCAAGGAAGGTTTGGGTTGTGTTCTTATGCAAAATAGTAAAGTTATTGCCTACGCTTCTAGACAATTGAAATTGCATGAGAAGAATTACCCCACTCATGATTTGGAGTTAGCGGCTGTTGTGTTTGCCTTGAAGATATGGCGGCACTATTTGTATGGTGAAAAATGTGAAGTCTTTACCGATCACAAGAGTTTAAAGTATATCTTTACTCAGAAAGAACTGAACATGAGGCAAAGAAGGTGGCTAGAACTTTTGAAGGATTATGACTTGTCCATTAATTACCATCCGGGTAAGGCTAACGTAGTAGCAGATGCTTTGAGTCGCAAATCCTTTGGAAATATGGCAACTATGCTCACTTATCAGAAACCCATTCTTGAAGATATGAGGAAGTTAGACTTGGAGGTATTAGTGCGTCAGCTTGGTGCTCAGTTAGCTAACCTTCAAGTGCAACCTACGTTGATTGACAGAATTAAGGCTAAACAGAATGAAGATCCCCAATTACAAAAATTTAGAGAAAGTGTAGAAGATGGAAGACAAGCGGATTTTAGTTTACATGTAGATAGATCCTTGAGGTTTCGTGGGCGACTGTGTGTTCCTGAGGACTCAAACCTGAAAAAGGAGATCCTGCAAGAAGCTCACAACGCTAGATTTTCAATTCATCCGGGAAGCACTATATAGGGACTTAAGAGAAAACTTTTGGTGGATCAATATGAAAAAGGATATTACAAAATTTGTCGATCAATGTTTAGTTTGCCAGCAAGTGAAAATTGAGCATCAAAAACCAGGTGGACAGTTGCAACCTCTAGAGATACCCAAATGGAAGTGGGAGCATATTACCATGGACTTTGTAGTTGGCCTACCGAGGACGCCAAGTGGTAAGAATGCTATATGGGTGATTGTTGATCGATTGACTAAGTCTGCTCACTTTTTTTCATATCGATTTGGCCTTTCAATGGAAGATATGGCAAAGCGATATGTTAATGAAATAGTGAAGCTTCACGGAGTTCCAGTAAGCATTGTTTCTGATAGGGATCCTAGGTTCGTATCTAACTTTTGGAAGAGTTTGCAATGAGCATTGGGCACTAAACTCAACTTAAGTACAGCTTTTCATCCGCAGACAGATGGACAGTCAAAGAGAACGATCCAGACATTAGAGGATATGTTGAGATCATGCATCATTGACTTCGGCGGTTCTTGGGATGAACATCTACATTTGGCAGAATTTTCTTATAACAACAGTTATCACTCTAGCATTAAGATGGCACCCTTTGAAGCTTTATATGGCCGAAAATGCAGAAGTCCTATTTGTTGGGATGATTTTGGTGAGAAAAGACTAACTGGCCTCGAGTTCATTCAGCAATCAGAAGAGAAAGTTAGGCTGGTTCGAGAACGTCTCAAAACGGCTCAAAGTCGTCAGAAGAGTTATGCGGATCTGAAAAGACGCAAGTTGGAATTTAATGTGGGGGATCATGTATTCTTAAAAGTTTCTCCTACGAAGGGTGTAATGAGATTTGACACACGTGGGAAGTTAAGTCCAAGATACGTGGGACCATTCTTGATCTTAGAGAAAATTGGTAAAGTCGCTTATAAATTGGCTTTGCCACCAGCGCTATCAGGTGTCCATAATGTGTTCCATGTTTCTTTGTTGCGGAAATATGTGCCAAATCCCGATCATGTGCTAGACTTTACACCATTGAGATTACGAGAGAACTTGACATATGAGGAGCAGCCTATTCGCATTGTCGATAAGAAGGATCAGTGTTGCGGCGGCGAACTATTCCTTATGTAAAAATACAATGGCAAAATCACACCGAGAGAGAGGCTACTTGGGAACTCGAGGAGGCAAGACATAAATACCCTCACTTGTTTCATGATTGAAGTACATGCAGATTTCGAGGACGAAATTTTTTTAGGAGGGTAGAATGTAATAGTAGATGGGTGGGCCCCAAAAGAAGAAAAAGGAATGTTGAAAAGTCAAAGAAAGAGACAAAGGTAGAAGCTAAGCAAAGAGAGAGGAATCGAGAGTTTTCGGCAGAGAGGGAAAAGAGAAGAGAGAGAGAGGGAGAGAGAGAGAGAAAAAAAAAGCAAAAAGAAAAAGGAAGATATAAAAAGGAAGGAACCCACGTTCGGGCACCGAAAGAAAGGAAAAGAAAAAAGAAGAAGAAGAAGAAGAAAAAAAAAAAGGGAAGAAAGGAAAAGGTTTTGACACGTGCACGCCACGGATGCTTCGCTAAGCCGACTCTACTCCATAACGCAGCACTCGGTAAGGGATTAGGCCCCTCGTTCGTCCAATTGAAGTTATTTATGAGTTTATGGCTCAAATTCGGAATTGTTGAAAAATCAAGTGGCGAAGTCCAATTTTGGAGTCGTTGAGCCGTGTATTTTCATGGGAATGATAGTTTAGGGTGTTGTGAAGCCGTGGGATTTTATGGATCGTGATTTGAGCTTGTGGTTTGTCCGAAACAAAATTTCAAAGTTTCCAGCGCGCAGTGAACAGAATGCGTCCAGCAGCTTTGGGGCCGTAGTTTGTCATCTTTCGGCTTGATTTTGGGATGGTGAAGTTGAGATTCTTGTTATATGTGTCAAGGGCACTCTATTGACTATAAATTCGTTTGGATCGGGGTTCGGAGGAGGAAGTTAAGGCATGATCAAGTGTTGCGTTTAATTTTCATGTTGCGAACGACTTGAGCAATTGCTTTAGTTATGCGATTTGTTAGCGCGTAGAAGTCCTTTTGTTAGAGTTAAGGCATAAGTTAGTCATTTCGTAGTTAAGATAAGAGTTTTATTAGATTTTAACATTATTCCTCGATTATTTCATAGGGCCTTAAGTTCGACGATGCGAGTATCGTTTGTCGTTTGGTCGTAGGCAACGAGGTGAGTGGTTCTATATCTTCTTTGGTTTTGAAAAATTCATGTCTTAAAGTATATATGTATATACATTGAATTGAGGAGAGCATTTTTATGCATAAAAGTCAGATCGAGCAATTGCTACTCTTTGGTTGATTATGAATGTTTGAAAAGCGTATTGCTTTGCGATTGATTTATGGAAAGGCTTATAATGATTTGAGAAAATTGATATGAAATGGATGATGGGTTATGCTGCAAATGTTATTTATTTAGTTTAAAATATTGATTTTTGAATTGGATTTTTGGTATTGGATGATGATTATTTATGCTCAATATGACTGTGAACCCAAAGTGAGGGGTTTTGGGGGTATGCATACCAGGTTTAGGATATCCTTCGGGCCCAGCCATCGGCTTTATAGGTGGAGACCTTGCCAAGGG
Source organism: Eucalyptus sideroxylon (assembly GCA_014182405.2). NCBI lineage: Eukaryota > Viridiplantae > Streptophyta > Magnoliopsida > Myrtales > Myrtaceae > Eucalyptus > Eucalyptus sideroxylon. The sequence goes on along the minus strand of CM024549.2, from coordinate 8,984,356 downwards.
GAAAAGCTTGGTCGCCTTGTCACAAGGCATTGTGTCGTGACCATGGTGGAATATTGAGCAATAGATTAATCAATGGATGGACCATTGATATGCAATATTTGATGGAAATTCTATATGTGATATTTGATGGAGAGATTATTCAGTGGATTTGACCCTTGATACTTGACTTTTGATGGCGATTAATCATATTAGTATGAAGCTCTGATGATATCAAATAACTTTTATATGATTTGATATGTATTTTATATTAAGTTGGCATTATAAGGTTTGGTATTGCTTTGTATACACACATAGTGGTTGTTCGATCTGCTTAGAAGATATGTACTACTCACTGAGCTGTTGTTGCTCATTCCACTCCTCCTTTAATCTTTTCAGGTTCCTCGATTAGCGGCGAATAGAGCGAGTGCGCCATCGGGGAAACTTTTTGGGAGTTCTATTTTGGGTATGATCAAGGAAATGGTGTACATATTCCTTGCTTATGGTTGGATTGTCTGAGTTCTAATTGTATATTTATTTTTGATGGATTATAGAAACTCTGATGTAGCAACCAATCTTTTGGTCTATCTGATATGTATATATATGGTTTGATATATATATAAAAGATGATATCAGGTTGTTGGTTGTGTTGAGGCTGCGTCCTTCGTGTGGAAGGACGGCCGTGTCATCCCCATTCTTTGTGTTTTTGGGGTGTGACAACTTCCATGACCACCTTCACAAATTTCCCATCTTCATTCGCATCTTCATGAAAACTAGCCGGAGCTCGCCTCTTCATATCTGGGTCTTCCTGGATCTTCGTCCTTGTCCACAAATCCTTGACATAAAACCCCGTGTCCTCCTTACAAGGCCCAAACCTGGACTTGGAAACAACAATGGCATAACCATGTGGGAAAAAACCAGTTTTGGACATCCCAGATAGATTCTCGACAACGGAGCTTTGTCAAGACCATGTCCAAATTGCTCTGCATAAATAGCTTCATACCATAGGAGTGCACCCGTGCATTTCTCAGCTAGGCCATGACACACCCTGACTGCGACCATCATTTCTTGAACCACGTGTGGAAGCGCGGTGCTCTCATCAGGGATGGCCAATGCAGAAGATGTCTCTACGAGCTCGTTCCGAATGAGTCGCCATTTCCCTATGACGACTTTGATCGAGCGAGAGGGGGAGGCGTATGAAGAAATCAACTCAAGGGCTTGCCACTTGTCAGCAAGGGGGTGGGGGTTCGGGTTGGCTAATTCTTGGAAACTCTGTATTTGGAGTGATTGTATTTAAATTTCTTCCGCTTCCTCCTCTTCTTCCCCCGTTTCTGGATCTACCAGTTGTAAGAACAATGGGTGAAGACGGTGTATGCAATTTGAGAGGGATCGAAGAGGACGAGTCTTTATCCTTGATTTTTGGAAGAAGCTGCATCGGGCTGGCGTGTTCATGCATGCCAGCACAAGAATTCGAGTATATGGACTGGGATTTCACGACGGTTCATAAAACTGTAAGACAGCGACAAACAAAGTCGAATTGAACGGCAAATGGTAAATTCACATTCCAAACCCATTCAAGGTTTGCAAATTTCTTCTTCATACTTTGCAAATTGAACATTTCCTCAGACAGATACAACTCTCTTTCTCCGTATTGGCCTCGTTCTGGAACATAAATATGGCATTTCAATGTCAAGAAGCAGAACTAAGACGGTCAGCTCGCTTCATTGGTCCTCTCTCGGAAGTAACCCAGAAATCACGAGCAAAAAGAAGCAGCAGAGGATCCATTACAATATCACCATCAAACAAATCCAAACGCGTATGGGATGGGACCTGAACTGAAAGATTGAACAACCAGCGTTGAAACCCATTATCCAATCTCTATTTTACGATGCAGTTTAACAAGGAAGAACGCAGATATCCATATACATACATCGCAGAGAGACACCCATCAATAGTCGAAAATGCTGCTAAAATAAAGGACGAGAAACATCACACACGTACATAACACTCATATTTAGACATCAAAACTTTCAAGTGCAGCTAGGATGTCGTCGTCATTATTCTCATAGCCCTCAAGATCGGAGCGTGCAGATTCCTCTCCTGAGCTTACACAGTTAATGTGAAATCCTTTACAAGTAAATCGATCTCGTCATACTTCAGAACTTTAGGATCACGACCAGCTCCAACTCCAGAATCATCACCAGCACCGGCGTTAACCGATGGGTTGTTCTCGGCCCAGCCCACCCACTCTTCTGGACTCACTATGGAGGTTCTCGTAGAATACCTCTTCGACCGAGGGAGCGCCGAACGAGCAGAGCTTGCCCTTAGGGGACATCATAATGACGGCAACGTGAGCGCCGGTGAGCGAGCTGAGAGCAGAGGGATCCTTGATGAGGCCGCGGCTCCTCTTCGAGAACGTCCTGGCGCGCTTCTCCGGGTCGTCGATCCTGACAATTCCTTTTCGCAGGGAGGGGAACCATTTTAAAGGAGGCGGAGTCCTGCTTTGCCGAGCAAGAATCACGCTCTTTCTCGGCCCAGTCCACCCCCTTTTTTGGACTCATTGGCAGCGTCACGTCGTCCTTCTGGCGAAGGTACTCGGAGAATACCTCTTCAACCGAGGGAGCGATTGGGAGCGATACTTTCGGTTTTCAATCTTTGCGATTTGCGTCCGCTGGGGCCGGACCATTGACGATGAAGGACTTGGAGAGAGAGAGAGACTGCTGGGGCGGGGCCGGGGCCGTTTCTGGTTCTCCTGGAGGGAGAGCAAATATTTCAGTCCATATATGCAGCAAACATATACCAACGACGACAAAAATCTCTTGTGAACTTCGAATCATGCAAAGATTGTCTATTAGTATACGTCAGTAATGCTCCCGCCATAGTAGTCAAGGTGCACACACCTTTTCACACAGATTAGAGCTCGTCATCCGTTGTTATGTCAGCTCTTTTAGCATTTGATGAATCTGAGGAGCCATTTCTGCCGGCTGCTCTATAAGTTTTCAGCGGCACCATTGAGGCAATCACCTTGAACACCCACTTCATAAAAATGAAGAAGCACGATGGGAAAAAAAAAAAAAAAAATCAGTTATGCAAGCCAAAATCAACATGAGCAGCGGAAGATTTAAAACTGCCCTTTCCCGAGTCGGCCCCATGTGATCGCTGCAACTGCAGCTCCTCCTAAGTGAGCCGATCCTGATATCTCACTGTCTCCCAGCACCAACCAAAAGTATATGATTACAACTCCAGACTTTCTCGGTCCAAAAAAATCTACACCAGCTTACAGGTTGTTTGTACACGACAGATTCAAAAAATTTCCACAGATTGCAGAAAACAGTTCCCGACGCTCATGCACGCACATGGCCTCTCTTTTTCTTTGACAAGAAGGCCAGCAATTTGGGGCGCGTTTGGTTGTGTTTCTTTTAAAAATTGTTCCAGGAACAGAAATAGAAAAAGTATTTACTGTTCCGGAGAACAATTTTTGAACAAAAATACGCGTTTGGTAAACTTGTTCCGGAATAAAAATAAACAGAAACATGTTTGGTAAATTTGGATAATCTTTTTATTTCTTTTATTTTTTCTATTTTTTTCTATTTTTTTCCTTTTTTTCTTTTTTTCTTTTTCATTTTTTTTTCTTTTGGCCGTTCGCCGGCCAAGGCCTTGGCCGGCGACCGGCGGCGAGGCCGAGCTCGCCCGGCGGCGGGCGGGCGCGGCCTCGCCGGCCACCGCCAGCGAGGCCGAGGCTCGCCGGCCGGCCGGGCGAGCTCGAGGCGGATCTGGCGAGATCGAGCTCGCCCGGCCGGGCGCGAGGTCGGCCTCGCCGGATCTGGGCGAGATCGAGCTCGCCCGGCCGGCGCGAGGTCGGCCTCGCCATGGCTGGGCGAGCTCGAGCTCGCCCAGATCCGGCGAGGCCGACCTCGCCCGGCCGCCGGCGAGCCTCGGCCTCGCCGGATCTCGGCGAGCTCGAGCGTCGGCCTCGCCGGGGACGGCGAGCGTCGGCCTCGTCGGGGACGGCAAGCGTCGGCCTCGGCCTCGGGGGGCGGCGAGCATCGGCCTCGCCGTGGGGCTGGGCGAGGCCGCCGCCCCCGTCGGCCGGTCGCCGGCCGTGGCCGAGGCCGGCGACCGGCCTCGGCCATGAAAGAAGAACAAGAAAATAAAAGAAAAAGAAAAAAAAAAAAAAGTGTTTCTGATTTGTGTTCCAAAAAACAAGTTTTTTTTGTTTTTGCTTTTTTTCGTTCCTTAACAAAAGAATAAAAGGAACAAAACGCACACAAACGCGTTTCTGTTTTTTTGTTCCTGGGAACAAAAAAACAGAAATTTTTGTTCCTGGAACAGAAATGAGGTGCAACCATGCAGGCCCTTGTTGGCAACTTAATAAGCTACATAGCCATAATTTGTGATTTCTATTATTCAAAAACACGATTCACAAGTTGCAAGCAATTTTAAGTCAAAACTAGTATGCTGCTATACTAGCACGGCTGCTCATTCCCAACCATTGCCGAGGGCATTTCTTCACAAACTATTCTAGGTTCTAAGTTACGAGAAAACATATTGGTAATACCGCATCATTGACGGCGTGGTGTCACACTGAATCACATATTCCCAATTGTCAATGCACACTTGATATCATCATTGCAGTAGATACTTTTTAACAGTATTAGATGCAATCATGCCTTATGCAAGTTATCCTAAAAGTGCAGGTTTCGAGGCTATTCCCTAAATCTAGCCCAGGATATTCGGGAAAATACTATCACACACTTAAAGCACCAAGAAGCATGCTTTACTTCTGATCATGTCAATTGTTTCGGATTATAGATAATGCACCTCGAAATAATGTATGAAAGATAGGAAGTGCTATTTCATGTTTGGGGTCTGGAAACTGCAATTGCCTATCTCAGAGTAAAGCACGTTGTTTCTAGACCACTTAACATAGTCGACAAACTAACATTCAAAGACTTGGCATAAACTTAATGTCGACAGGACGTGACCGGTGGATTTACATAATTATTGTTCATCTCAATAGTAGTTGCTCTATTTGTACGTACCAATCCTGGCATTCTGGAATGGTCTATCCTGAACATTCCTTGACCCTGCAAAGTTTGAGATAATAATAATTTGCGTTAACTACAAGCACAGAAAATAATTCTGCACATATTTACATAAATTCAGTTTAACTTCAACTGCGAATGCATGAAAGCATGGTACACAATATTGAACCACCAAGAGCCCCAGCCAGATACAACTTTAATAAGAATTTCAGTCCAAAATTTCACCCAATCTAACCGTTCAACCGATTAAAAGGTACATAAGTAATTAAATAAAAGTAAGAAAAATCTAACGACCATAGTAAGGTATCTACTTTTCCTGAGGCACAAGACCACAAACCTCTCTCCCTCTCTCCCTCTCTCTCTCTCTCACAAACACACACACACACACATATCTCACCTTCAGATAAGTTTGTTGTGAGGGCAAATAGAAACACATGAAGCATTCTGCCAAGGTGGCCAATAACTTAAATTTCTCATGGACAAGTTGCAGCAGAGCAGGCGATCACCACACCTGTGCATAACCCTGCAACCGCTGAGAGCACTCTTGCAGCCACTTCTTGAACTTCTTTCTCCATAGAATCAACAAAGCTGACCAAGAGGTGAATGACCTCGCCTACTTTCATGACCACCTTCACAAATTTTTCATCTTCGTTCGCAACTTCGGGCAAACTAGCCGAAGCTTGCCTCTTCATTTCTAGGTCTTCCTCAATCTTCATCCTTGTCCAAAAATCCTTGACATAAAACCTCGTGTCCTCCTTACAAGGCCCAAACCTGGACTTGGAGACAACAATTTCATAGCCATGAGGGAAAAAACCGGTTTTGGACATCCCAGAGAGATTCTGGACATGGCAACGGACCTTTGTCAAGACCATGTCCCAATTGCTCTGATAAATAGCTTCACACCATAGGAATGCACCCGTGCATTTCTCAGCAAGGCCATGACACCCCCTGACCGCAACCATCATTTCTTGAACCATGCGTGGAAGGTTAGTGCTCTCGTCAGGGACGGCCAATGCAGAAGATGTGTCTACGAGCTCGTTCCGAATGAGTTGCCATTTCCCTGTGACGAATTTGATCGATCGAGAGGGGGAGGCGTATGAAGAAATCAACTCAAGGGCTTGTTACTTGTCAGCAGGTGGGGGTTCGGGTTGGCTAATTCTTGGAAACTCTGTTTTTGGAGTGATTGTATTTCACTTCCTTCTGCTTCTGCTTCTTCATCTTCCCCCGTTTCTGGATCTACTCGTTGTTGTGGAAGAAGAACAATGGGTGAAGACAGGGTCTGCAATTTGAGAGGGATCAAAAAGGACGAGTCTTTATCATTGATTTTTGGAAGAAGCTGAATCGGGCTGGCGTGAATTCGAGTATATGGATTGGGGTTTCATGTAAAGGTGACGGTTCATAAAACTGTAAAGACAGCAACAAACAAAGTCGAATTGAACGGCAAATGGTAAAATTACATTCCAAACCCGTTCAAGGTTTGCAAATTTCTTTTTCATACTTTGCAAATTAAACATTTCCTCAGACAGGTACAACTCTCTTTCTCTGCACTGGCCCCGTTCTGGAACATAAATATGGCATTTCAATGTCAAGAAGCAGAACTAAGACGGTCAGCTCCCTTCATTGGTCCGCTCTAGGAAGAAACCCAGAAATCACGAGCAAAAAGAAACAGCAGGAGATGCATTACCAAATCACCATCAAACAAATCCAAACGTGTATTGGATGGGATCTGAACTGAAAGATTGAACAACCAGCGTGGAAACCCATTATCCAATCTCTACTTTACGATGCAGTTTAACAAGGAAGAACGCAGATATCCATATACATACATCACAGAGAGACAACCATCAATAGTCGAAAATGCTGCTAAAATAAAGGACGAGAAACAGCACACACATACATGACACTCATATTTAGACATCCAAACTTTCAAGTGCAGCAAGGATGTCGTCGTCATTATTCTCATAGCCCTCAAGATTGGAGCGCGCAGATTCCTCTCCTGAGCTTACACAGTTGATGCGAAATCCTTTATAAGTAAATCGATCTCGTCATCCTTCAGAACTTTAGTGTCACGACCAGCCCCAACTCCAGAATCATCACCAGCACCGGCGTTAACTGATGGGTTGTTCTCGGCCCAGCCCATCCCCTCTTCTGGACTCACTATGGAGGTACTCGGCGAATAAGCGAGCGCGTCGCCGTCCTTATGATGTCCCCAAGTACAAGCTCTGTTGACGAGGCCGCGGCTCCTCTTCGAGAACGTCCTGGCGCGCTTCTCCGGGTCGTCGATCCTGACAGTTGCTTTTCGCAGGGAGGGGAACCATTTTAAAGGAGGCGGAGTCCGCCTTTGCCTCGCAAGAATCACGCTCTTTCTCGGCCCAGTCCACCCCCTCTTTTGGACTCATTGGCAGCGTCACGTCGTCCTTCTGACGGAGGTACTCGGAGAATACCTCTTCGACCGAGGGATTGCCGAAAGAGTATAATTTGCCACTATTGGAGACAATGACGAGGGCGACGTGAGCGCCGGTGAGTACGTGGAGATCCATGGCTTTTTTAAGGAGGCCACTGCGCCTCTTACAGAGCGCTTGGGAGCGATACTTTGCGTTTTCGATCTTTGCGATTTGTGTCCGCCGGCGCCGGACCGTTGACGATGAAGGACTTGGAGAGAGAGAGACTGCTGGTGCTGGGGCGGGGGCGTTTGTTGGTTCTCCTGGAGGGAGGGAGGGCGATGAATCTCCATGCATGGTGATCGAGAGTTTCTGAGAGCGAAAGAGAGAGGGAGAGAGTGCGTGTGAAGGGGTTGGAAACAATGGAAAGAAAGATGGTGCAGCTTTGCGATGCTCATAGCTCTCGAGGTAATTTGGGGCTTATTTATAGGCAGATTGGCAGCGGGGGCGCTGTACCAATTCGCTACGTTTCCTATACAGGAAAGACGTCCCGCGTCCTTTTAAGGCAAAAAGGGAAAAAGCAAGGGTTTCCTGCTTAGGAAGATCTTCCATCAATCTTTTTTTCTTTTCTTTTCTTCCCTAAGCGAAATCCCGAGGAAGTTTGACAGATTATCAAGTGAGCGCCAATGGTTCCAACTTGCTGCTCCTCCACCTAGCATGCGCCTCCTAAGTCCTATCAATTGAACCTTTGTTTCTCTAGGATTCGCCATTAATCAATTATTGATCGATTAGCCCTTCTTATTTCGGCAAACTAGAGACTTATTGACATGAGGACTTAGTTACACTAGATGTGTCTAACCTCTACTTTTGATACCCTTCTCTTTTTTGAAAACAATTCATGTAGTCCTTTTCTATTTCTTTTTTTTTTTTAATTCTTAAAAGATGCATTTGGCATTTGTACATAAATATTCACTTAGATAAGAAATCCAATCAGATAACCCGAGCTGTATCATGCAAAATTAAACAAGTTTTTGATTTATAATCTGAGATAGGAACCTCGTAAGCAATAAACACAAAATACAATCTATAAGGAATCCAACCCACGGATGTCTTAAACATAAACATAAAATTCAAGTGCATTAAAAGAATTAAACATTACTGTTTTTTTAACCTTATTACTTGAAAGGAATCATAAGGCGATCTCTAAAAAATAAACAGACTACTATGTGCTGAAGTGGCAATGAATGTGGAATGCTAAGATGAAGTACAATTGTATTAAAAAAAAATGCAATTACTAATTGAAGCTAAGCATGCAATCCAATTAAATTATGAACCTTGAAAAACTACCTCACCGGACCCACGAGGGGAGGTTCCAGCAGGCAGCGTGTATGGGTGAACGGGTTGACGATGAGAGGGTCCACCGCATCTTTTTATCTTTTCTCCAAGTCGCTCTCGTTTCGTTTCCTGGGAAGGAAATCCCTCCTTTTAATTTTCTTTCTCCCAATGTCTCTTTTTTACCTCGCCTTTGATGATGGCCCGCCACCCACCTTCGGTCCTGGTGCTCAATAATCTTGGCCCCATGGAGGGACGATTGATCGATTCCCTTACCCCGCGTAAAATGCTGATAATCAACAGAGTAATAATTTTTCCCTCACCGGCCACAATAAAAAAATAAAAAAATATTAAAAATTTTGGATAATTTTTAAACATCCTTGTCGAACCAACCATGCCATGTAAAATGATTAGTAACCACATCAGCAATTTCCAACCAACTACATTGACAAATTGACAAAAGGTTTAGGACTATATTGGCTAAACTGAAAATTTTATGGCTGAATTGGCCTCCGTACAATTAATTTAAGACTTTTTTGGGGTAATTTTCCTTGAAATACTCAATTTCATTCAATTTTCTTTATTCTACTATTCAATTTCATAAGAGGTCACTGTTTCTCATTAAATTGTTGTGATAGTTGCAACATTTGGTTAAAAAATAAAATTTATGAAAATAAAATACACTCCATATATATAAATAGGATTAAGTGCACCATAAATTCTAAAACTTGGTGATCATGGTGATTTTTGACATGTGACTTGAACGTACCATGCTTGTTGTCTAACGATCTTAACACAACCAAAGGATGATCAATCAATTCCCTCATCCTGTGTTCTCAACCAAAACCGTCGGAAGGAAACACGGGATAAGGGAATAGGAACAATCTGAGATTGTCGGAAATGAACACAGGTAAGGGAATTAATTGATCATCCCTTGTGTTCATATTGGAAATTTCGAATGCCGCAATTCAACTCAAAAGTCACTTTTATACATTTTGGGACCTTTTTGTTTTTGTATATTTTTAGTATTCAAGTCTTAATATCCCTTTCTTTTCTTTTCATTTCGTCTAGACCACAGTAGTCATAAATTTATGTTCTTTTAAATTCACTGGGAATTAAAAGACAAAGCTAAAGTAGACATTTAGACAAACTTGATATATCACAAATATGCTGCATTTCAAGGGTAAAAAAACATTCGATTTGGAGGAAAATGTTGAGCTAGTTAATTAATCTAAAACTTATAGTAAACTTCTTCAAATATCACGTATTGTTATTGGAAAGAATGAGGAAACTATTAAAAAAGTTATAAACTTATTGCACTTGTGCCACTTTGGTCTTGAACATTTCAATTTGACCAATTGAATTTTAAACATTTTGACAATTTGCCAATTTAATCGTAAACCTTTCAATTGTACCAATATAATCATAGGTCCATATTTCATCACAACGGAGGAGGACGTCGAGTCCTTGATCATGAAATACGAGGCCATTCATAATTGTGTGCACGGGAAATTAAAGAATTTAAAGAATGTTCCATCGGTCAAGGTTGCCCTTTGTCATAATTGTGGAGATGGAGGTTGACAATTTTGAGACAGTTTTCATTTTCGTCCTCTTAACTTGATCTATGTAGATCGCCATATTAGGTGCTCAAATTTTGTATTGGTGTTAATTAAATACACTACCTTTCACGATTTGTTTTACCATTAACACCTAATGTGGCAATTAAAAGTAAATAAATCGCTTAAAATTATAAATGTTGGAAGAAAGTCGGCAGAAGACAACTTACATTTTTCTGATGCGCAATGAATAATTTACCCTGGAACGATCGTTGAATTGCGGATGAATGAGGAATAAAATTACTTCGCGTTGCTTTGAATACAGTCACGAGGAAAACATCCAATTTCCACGGTGTAAATACCAATTATTCTCGTAAAAAAGAAAAGGAATGCCTTATTTTCTTTGATAGAAAGGGGACAAGAAAAAGGAAACACTTTCTTTCTGAGCATACGTTCTACCAACCGTCCCAACGGTTATCTTCGGAAGATTTTTATACGACTCCCTCATACCCTTTCAAATGATGTCTTTCCATCATAACTTATCAAGATGAAACGGTGCGTTCTAATTGCACTCCATCATGGACATATTAATAAAATACTACATTTCCCACTCGGATATAATGGGCATGATACTACTTTATCAAGAATATAAGGCGTTCAACATTCATCAACTTTAAAAACAATTCATACTAACAAGAAAGTCGTGCGACCAGTGAGTACACCTACACTTGGGAGCTCAAATTATACACATATTAGAGATGACATAATTGCTACAACCCCAAAAAGAAATAAACAATTGATGTCTCATAGTGCCCTAGACATATTTTATTATGTTAATTCAAGTATACATATCCCTTAAAAGCTATACTTGACTATTCTCATGACACCATGTATTTACAATTATATCCAAAACCACAGAATGTGATATAATTGATCGACCAATAAATACATGTGATAGATGTAAAACAACAACAGTCTTCCTTCGCACTCATGTCTCTCTCCATTTTAGAACAATTACTTTCCTAAACACGTCCCATAAAGCCATATCGATTCATGACCGTTGGTAATATATTAAAGTAGTAACATTAATCTTTCCCTTCAAGAACATAGTCAGAAGTAACATATGGCACAAAATAAAGTAAATTATATATTACATCAATGGCTAACACGATGAGTAAATAGGGATAATTTCACTCACTTTCCCTTATCGGTCGTACAATATACATGTAGTATGAATTACATGCTATAGTGGATTTCTCTTTTTATAAGAACGTATGCCATTTATTAAATATATCAACTATACGTATCTTTGTCTAAACATAATCACATATTTTTCACGTACTCAAGTTTAGCTTGCTATATCAGCTCACTTTCTATAGCACCCAATTAAATACTCGCATCAGGCATTTTTCAGGCATACATAATTGTGGGATTATCATGTTCAACCTTATTATAAATAAATCACATATCCCATCTTGACTCCAATCAAAGCGACATATTATTTTATGTACTAAGCTTGCTTTTCAACATTTATTTGTACATAATGTGTGACATCCCAGATTTTCAGTCCCGTTTTCTATTGAATAAATTGGGCATTTTATCGATGCGCCTATAGGGCTATTCTCAGAATTGATCACTCTCGAGATAACTAAACTATCCAAGAAAGCCATTACGAAATTTTAAGGCAATAGACTTGAGAATTCGACCAAGAATCGATTTCTTGACCGTGCTCATCTTTAAAAGCCATTACGACATAGTACAAAATCGATTTGAGATTAGAGATAGGTCGATTCAACTGATATGCGTAACTAATCGTGGGTGACACCACTAAATTAGAAAATTCTCGTCGACCGGTACTATACTGATTTATCTATCATTTTGGTACCTTATATCCATATTTAAATTCTCGAGATTTTCACAACAACCGAGAGTCACCAATGTGTCAAGTGGGTTCATTGTGGCTCGAAGAAAATCGACCACGAGTCAATTGCACTAAAAATTTCTGAAAACTACTCGGTAACGTAGGTCACGCAAAAAAAAAAACGTCCGAGTGAAATCAATTGCGAATTTAAGTCCGATTTCAAAAATTGAAGATTCTATCATGTTACAATAAATTCTAGGGACGTTGGCTCAATCTCAGAAGATTTTTTTGCAACCCAAGACTTTTTGGGAAAAATTCGTCCAAAAGCCGTTTTGTTCAAAAAAATGGAGGGGCCATTTTTTTTTTCGTGAAATTGGAATGTAAGATGGATCTATTGGTGAGGAAAAATATCGATGGGATTAATGACTCGACAATGGAATTTGTTAAGGCTAAATAGGATTGAATTGAGCAAGAACTAAGTCCAATTGAAGCCATCCCCTTCCAAATTCGTATGCCCCCATTCACCAATATTTTGGACCACTTTAAGGTTGCAAAGTGAGGTGGCTTGGTGGTTGAATGGCAGCCAAGGGATCCTAGCTTGGTGGGCAAGTCCAATGGGACAAACTTGTGAAAAATCTTGGCTTGCGGTCCCCTAAGCTCATCTCTTCCCTCTCTCTCTCTCCTTCAACCGACAACCAGCTCCATTCCCCCTCCCCCCTTGCCGTTTTCAAAGCCCCAACAACAGCCAAAGAAGCTGCCGAATTGCCTGGAGCCGCCCGTCACCACCTCACGCCATTGTTCGCCCACAAAAGCCACCACGCCAGGCTGTCGTTGCCTCGCCCCCACCATGCGACCCCAACTCCCCTGCAACCCTATTTCGCCGTTCAGCTTGTTGTCCAGCAGCCGTGAGGGACTGTGGGAGCCCACCGGAGGTCCGTCGAGTTCCCGTTTAGACCGAAACCACCCTCGCTATTCTTCCCCGAGCCTTACCGCCCATTTCAGCTTTACTTCTTCTATTTTGCAACTCAAAACATAGAGGGAATTTGTGGGTTTCCAGCCACCATCTAGGCCCGTTTTGGAGACGTTCCGAGCCTCGAAACCTAGGCACACTTTAGAGAAAGTTGGCCCTCGTTGCGTTTCCATTGGTTTGATTCGACCCGTTCGTTAATCAAGTGAGTTTTGCTCACTAAACCTTGCTCAGTATGCCAATAATGCTTAGGGGTTGATTATATTTAATTAAGTACAATTAGGTGGATAGATTAGGTTAGAGTAATTAAATTAGAAACTTATCAATGCATGTTAGGCAAATGATTAGTGTAGTTAGCAAGGAAATAGGTCCTAATATTTATTGAACAAATCTAAAAAAATTTCCGTATCCGTTCTGGCGTTTAATTAGACATTACAAGCCTAAATTGGAGTTATTGTATTTATTTAATATTTTTCGTAATTATTTATTTAATTATTTATTTTTCGAAAATTAGGTTGGGATAACCAACAATCGAAATTTTATGCTAATTATCGTAGTGTAGTTTGTTTATTTATTTGAGTGCTAAATCGTACTAAATTGATTTAATTCTGATTTTAGGGTTTTATTCCTAAATTAATTAATTTTAGTAATTAATTGGAAAATTACCAGGCGTCGGTTTACAACGCTAAAAATATGTATTGGGCTGTTGAAACTGGTGGGATATTCGTACAGATGAAATTATTATATTTTGGCTAAGGCTGATCGTGTACCAACACATGATTATTTTTATCATATATGATAAAAATGAGAAGTTGACTATATGTTTGAATTGGTATACTATATTAGCCTGAGGGCCCTAAATTATCAGCTTTAAGCGAGCATATAAAAAGTATATCATATGCTTAGCTTTGGGTAAGCACGTATTATCAGCTTTGGGCGAGCATATATAGTATACTATGATGGCTTGGGGGCCCTAATCCATTAGCTTTGAGCGAGCATATATACAGTATACTATATTATCAGCTATCTATTTGCATCTTTGGAAAAGCAGTCCTAGACTAAGGTCGGACTTTATAGATAGTATTGAATGTACCGGTCAGGAGAAGATCGTGATAACATGTAATCGACTAAGTCGATTGATCAACGATTTGATCTGATGCTGTAAATTGATGTGTTTCCTGTACATTTGATATATACTGACTTGCGGGAAAAAACTGAGGCCAAGGTAAGTCTTCTGACTCGTGTTATGTTTAGGCAGCCCTAAGGTGTATTGGCTTCCTAATCGAGTCTTAAGGGGTAGAAATTGTTGAGATGTAATCTTATCTCGGTTGTAGGACAACATTTTAGGTCCCTAGATGGCAGCACCTGCACCTCCCATCCTCTCATGCATTTTGGTATAACTGAGGAGATCACCGAGATAGAGTACCATTTCCTTATCACCATCACCCGAAAAGACTAGAGTATGTTTTGATGAAGTCCAGTGTCTGGGTTGACGTGGGCAAAAACGCCTTAGTATCCCACGAGTATAGATCATGGTATTGTCGCTACCATGATGGGCGAAGAGAGGGTCTCGTATCGGAGGGTAATGTGCCTCTGTTTGTCTAAGATAGCATTCAGAGAAGGGACTGCAAATCCCAAGGACGAAGTGGTGACCGATGCCAAAGACCCTAAGCTCGAGAGTGACCATGACACTCCAGTACAATCGGGTGTAGATTCCACTGGGAGTGATGTGGAAGGAGAGATAGTTGAGGATGAGAAGTACCCAGAGGAACCAGAGAAGGAGTCTGAAGAAGACCCTAAGAAGAAGCCGAAGAGGAGTCGGAGGGGGACCCTGAGGATGACCCGAAGTATGATCCTAACGAGGACTGAGGCCCCACTCTTGTTTGATGACTTGTTTCTGTTAAACCTGCTTAAGTAGAAACCAACTTCTAGTGTGGCTTGTATATGTATATATATGACTGAGATGTTATATATGTATATAAGTGTGTTGGTTTTCAAGTTTGATTTTTTAGTCCTATTTTCCTATCCTATTTTTTTATTGTATGGTGATTATTTTATCTGCTTCCGCATGCGTATATTAAAATGAATGAATTGGCGATACATCCTAGGACATCGCTATTAATCGGCTTGCTGAGGGATAGGTGCGTGCTTGAGGATCAGGGCGTGGCATAATATCTCATCTCAACATGCTAGCTATAGCACTTGAGGTGATTGCTCGTGTGAGTGAGCCAATCATTGCCTATTGACATACTTTCCAATAATATATATGTGTTTGTGCTAATTACATAATAGATTTGTACTTATTAATAAAACATCAAGTCACTAATAAATAAATAGGTACAATACATATGTCCACATATACATAAATCAATGATCATCTACAATAACACATATCACATTCTACGTAATCCTAGTGACATCATGTGGGTTAAGAATATGTCTCTAGGAACAGCCTTCGTAAATGGATCATCAACTATTCTATTAGTTGAAATATATTGTAGAATCACTTCTTTTTATGCTATTATATCCATGATAAAGTTGTTCTTTATGTCAATGTGTTTCGTCATTTCATGATACTTGAGATCTTTCACATAGGTAATGGCTACGACTATCGCAATAAATTATCACTAATCTTGGAATGTCAATGACAGTGGCTAAATTTTCCAAGAAACGTTTTAGCAATACTGCTTCTTGCACTGCGACAAAGCATGCAATAAATTATGCCTCCATCGTAGACAAGATTGTACATGTCTATTTCTTGCTATTCCAAGAAATTGCACCTCCATTGAGCAAGAACGTATATTCAAAAGTCGATTTATGCTCATCTAAATCTCCACCTTAATTAGCATCCGAATAGTTCAATAGGCATAAATCATTTCCTTAGTAACAAAGTCGATAATCCATGGTGTTTTTTAAATATCTCAGGATCTTCTTCACTGCTTTCTAATATGCTTGAGCGGGATTTGATTAATATCGGCTCACCAATCCCATGGCATAACATATGTTAGGTTGAGTATATATTATAGCATACATCAAACTTCCAATTGTACTTGTGTAAGGAACAATTTCCATCATTTTATTTTCTTCTAAAGCTTAGGACACATCTTAGTACTTAGATCTTCACCTTGCATGACAGGGGTATTAATGGGATTACAGTGCTGCATATTGAAACATTCAAGAATTTTCATTATACAAGATTCTTGTGATAAAGTAAGGAGTTTCTTTGATCGATCTCTTTTTATCTTAACTCCTAATATATAAGCAATTTCTTTCATGTCCTTCATTTCAAAATTAGAGGACAATCATTCTTTTATGGTGATAACGATAATCATATCATTTCCAACCAATAGAATATTGTCTACATAAAATGATAAAATCACAAATTTATCTTCGGACCACTTGACATATATACAGTGATCTTATTCGATTATCGTAAAACCAAAAGTTGTTATGGCTCGATAAAAATGAAGATACCACTATTTAGATGATTATTTAAAGCCATTTATTGAACGATGAAGCTTGCAAACTTTATGTTCTTGATCTTTAACTATGAAACCTATTAACTGTTTCATATAGATTTTTTCATCTAGTTCTCCATTGAGAAATGCCGTCTTTACATCCATTTTGTATAATTCAAAATCCAAATGTGCAACGATGGCTAGGATAAGGCGTATTGAGACAAATTTTACAACCGGTGAAAATATTTCATCATAATCTATACTCTCTTGTTAAGTATAACATTTCGCCACAAGACGAGTCTTATACTTTTCAATAGATCTATCCACCATTCACTTAATCTTAAAAACAAATTTGTTTCCAATAGCCTTGCGATTAGGTGGTAGATCAACCAAGTCTCAAACGTGATTTGCCCTCATTGACTTCATATCATCTTCTAAAACTTTTATCCATTCTTCTTTATCAGAGAATGAGAAAACATCTTGAACAGTCTTAGACTTGGCATCGTCTTTCTGAGCAATCATAAATTGTGACATCCTAAAATTTGGACCATGTTTCAAATATATGAAATGATTATTTCATCAATGCGCTTATAGTTATTTTACTCAGAACTGATCGCTCATGAGTTAATTAATCTATTATGTGGGGCCGTTAAAGGATATAAATGCGATAAACTAAAAAACCGACCGCTTGACCATAATAATCACCAAGGGTCAAGTTATAAAGTGATTAGCGAACGGATATAAGTCGATTCAATGGAAGTACGTAGTCAAATTGTGGGTGGTTCTGCATGATTATGATATTTGCATTGAACAGTAATAAACCAATTTTCTATCGACATTATATTCAAGACACGTAATTGAAATCCTCGCGATTACATGACAACCAAGAGTCGTCTACGATTCAAAGATGCACAAACATGAATCGAAAATTATCGACCACGGGTCAAACGAGCTAAAACCCCTAAAAGCTATCCGATAGATTGGGTCGTACTAAAGTCGCGTTCGATCGATTTTTACCACGAAATTTAATTTAGTTTTGAGAATCAAACGTTTAAGTGTGTCACGATTTATTTATCAGATGTCATCTCATCTTTCGGCGAATCCGAAATTTTGCAAAAAAAATGATTTTCGAACAAAAAGAAAAAGGAAGTGAAATTCGGATGGGGAGAAGAAATTGGATTTTTTTTCTACCCCAAAAAGACTTTAATTTGGGAAATTAGAGTTAAATGATGATTGGGTGACCAAGGATGAGGCATAAAGGACTTTTGAGGCTTATGTGATGATTGAAATTGATATATTTTGCTAAAGCTTTTAATTGGTTGTTTCATTCTCTCTCTCTCACTCACTCATGCACGCAAGACCCCCTACAGACTACCCTTCCTTTCTTCTTCTCCCCCCCACCCCACCCCCCACCCCCAACGTTCACTCCTTCTCCCTCACATTTTTCCCTCTAGTTTCTTCTTCTATTGACTACCGCACCGTCCATCATCCTCTTCATTTCAGCACCATCATGCACCAGAAAACACCACCAATGTCCTAGCTTCACACGCCTGCATCCCAACACCCTCATGCCTCCACCAACATCACCACAACTCCAGCACCGCCAACCACTAGCGACACCATGCCAACACCACACTAGTGCCCTCGTCACCTTTATCTCACACGCCCATCTCCACCCCGCCTCACGCCATCCCCACCACACCACAGCCGCTAGCTCTACTCCAACACGCCCGAGACTCCACCATACCAACCACCGTCAGTCCAAGCCGAGTCTCCCCCTTTGGCCGTGAGCCCAACCTTGTCAAACCACCACTGTTGAGCCCCATCTGATCCATGAGTGGCACATCCTTGATGCCTCGCGTTGCCATCGCCGTGAGCCTACCGCCGTCGAAAACCCGTGAGTTAACTCCCTAATATTTTATTATGCCATTAATTGCTCTTAGGGGTCTTAGGGGTAATTAGATTAGCACTAATAATGATTAGTCCTAATTAATTTTGGTTTAGTTTAATTGATATTAAGAATGGTTTAGTTTAATTTTAATTGCGATTAGTTTAAATAATTACAATTAGATTAATTAATCATAGTTAGATTAACTAATTGTGTTTAGTTTAATTAATCATAATTTATTTATTTAATCGTCATTCATTTAATTAATTGCAATTAGCATAATTAGTGACGGATTTGTCGTTACGTAAAATTTTATGCTCATTTTCTTGGATGAAATTATGCGTGATTTTGAGTGCTTGCACGTACGATATTATATGATTGGTTTTTCTATAATAATTATCTAGTACTATTGCAAAAGATGGTTTTGTGAACAATTAAATAGAAAAAAAAATGAGTTATCAGGTTTAGATGCCAATTTTTACGTGCTGGATAAAACAATGAGGTTTTAAAATAGAAAGTTGTAAAGTTTGATGAGTTGATTTTGAATACGTGACCACATAAGAATTTTTTTCCATTTTCTTTTAAAAGGGGGAATTGCCCAAGATTATCTCCAAAATTGGTGGTTGGGCAAGAAAATGGAAAACGAATGAGGTGTCGGATTTGGACACCAAATTTTATGTGCTCAATAAAACAAAGAGGTTTTTAAGTAAAAGTGTGCAAAGTTTGACAGGTTGATTTTGAATACATTACCACGTACGAATTTTTTCCCAAGAATTTCAATAAAAAAAAAAGGTGCCCAAGTTTGTTATTTGAAGGCGAAATATGGTGTTCTTGGTTTAATGTGTGTTCAAGTGATCACTTAATTGAACCCGTCACCCAATGGGAGTTTGGGGACGATGCCCAAGTTTATCGAATGCCTAGTGGGGGTCCGGAAGCCAAGTCGCGGTTGAGGCTGGACCGATGCTCATTTATGGAATGCCATCTAGGTGAGAGTTCTAGACGTTACCGTGCCCGATAAGGCGGGACGATGCCTGGTTATGCTGGAAGACCGCTAACACTTTTGTTGGCTGTGACCCAAGGGGTCATAATAATTGGAACACGTGTGTTGACAATGCGTGTGAAATTGTCGTGTGTGTTCCGATTATTATTTATGCAAGTTATATTATTATTGTTGTGCGAGGCATACTAATGTGCAGGGATATGCTGAGGCAAGGTAAGTTTATGTGTAGCGCGTGCTTAGGCCGCATTCAAGGCGAATTTGCGTCCTAATTGAGGCTTAGGAATTTTAACTCACTGAGATTTTTATCTCACCCCATCGTTGTCAAAATATTTTTCAGGTCCGTAGAATGGAAATTTGCCTAATCCGTTTTGGGGTCCCCTGGGATATGGAGGTAAAGACTACCCTCTACCCTATCCTTGGGACCAACCAATTCCGTGAGTTGGTAGTGACAATGGTGTGGGTAGATGAGGGTTTTGTGAATGTGGTGCCCCACCTTTTCAAGGCTTGGTTTATTACGAAACTGAACGATAGTCAGGAGGGTCCCTTACATGGTTTTTACGGACTGCCCGCAAGAAATGGGGTTGAGTAAGACACTAACCCCATGGATATCGACATCCTTGATGGTGTCATAATAAATCTAGATTCCGAGCCAGAAGGGCCCATGGAGCCGTGCTCCCCTGGCGACGTGCCCGACTTCTTGGTGGGGCTTGGGTATGGGTATTAAAGTGGATGTTGTAGGAGCTTATGTAGTTTGTGAAACTAGAAGTTAACCCCGACCTTGACCCTTTTTTTTAGTAGGTCACGTAGGAGTCGCTTTTGTAGTAGGCTTGTATATATCAAACTCCTTGAGTTAACTTGGTATATATATAAATCGTAATTTGTGAAAAATTGTTATGGTGCTTTGAATATCCCTATTATTATTGATTGATTGAGTGTTTAATTTAATTTTTTTCCGCATGCATATAATCGAAAGATAAAAAAAAAAAAAAAAAAAAAAAAGGTTGGTGATGCGTCCTGAGACGTCACATTTTTAATCAACCGCTGAGGAATGTTCGCGTACTCAGGGTTTGGGGCGTGACGTAGATGCTTCCCCTTCAATCTCAAAATGATGATGATGAATACTTTTACGATTATTTTTACGTAACTGAATTTCTCTTGAATTTAGTTCGTCAGGTGATGCAACGCTCCCACTAAGTTTTGTATGTTGAAATAAATCTTCATTTCCTTCTACAACATTAGTTGGTGTATCTTTCATTTTATATAATTGAAAATCCTTATCAATCTCACCTCTTTTAGGAAAATCGTTCTAAAAAAATGTAATATCTCGTGACTCCATTTCGGTCATACTTCCATTAGCTTGTTCACCTATAAACACGTACCCTTTTGAGTGTTCAAAATCTTATAAAGATACATTTCTTCCTTTTATGACATAATTTGCCACATTTATGAGATGAATCATGAACATAAGCTGCATACTCCCATGGACGTAGATTACTTAAGTCTAGTTTCCTACTAGTCCATAATTCATAAGGGGTGGAAGTGACTGATTTTGAGGGTATTCGATTAAGTACATATGCAGCAGTCAATAACGCATCTATCCAATAGGAGATAGGTAAATTTGCTGATTCTTTCATCTACCCCATTTTGTTGTGGAGTATCGGGAATAGTCAATTATCGTACAATTCACTTTTCATCACAAAAGGCCTTGATTGCTCAAATAGATACTCACGTCCGCGATCGGTTCTCAATGCATTTATTGTTTTGTTCAACTGATTTTCTACCATCGCTATATATCGTCTAAAGCAATCTAATGCTTCTAACTTATGGGAAATTAAAAAGACATAACTGAAACACGTGAAGTCATTTATGAAAGTGATAAAATACGAAACTCCATGCCTCGCCCTCACCATTAAAGGACAAAAAATGTCAGAATGTATAAATTGCAATGGAAATTCGGCTTTAGTTCCTTTATCAAATGATTTTCTAGTTACTTTTTCCACTAGACAATGTTTACATATTGCTAGATTAACATTAGTGAGTGACCTTAAAAGGCTTTTTCTAGCTAATATTTGCATTCTGTGTAACCCAGCGTGACCTAATCTAGCATGCCAAGTACTTGCATCAATATCAACATTACTAAAATATGCGAATAAAGAAAAACAACCGTCAGTATTAACATTATACTGATCATAATCAATATCTAACACCCTAAAACCATTCAATACATGACATGAACCATAATAAACTGTTATAAGCAAAATGTCGACACAATTACTATGGAAATTCAATACATAACTTAGGCTAAGAATAACAACTATGAAGATCAAATTTCATCGAATATCTAGAGTATAAAGAACGTCATGTAGGAATAGGCTTCAATTACTACGTAAAATTAATTTACATATGTCGACACCCTTCACTTCAACTTTTGAGTTATTCCCAACATATATTTATCTTATTCTAGGTTGTATCCGACGATACTCCACAAATACTTCTCGGTCTCTAACTACATGGTCTGTTACTCCTAAATCTATAGTCTACATTAAATGAGATTCAACAAGCATTATAGTGTTAGAAATAAAAGTATTATTTAAAGTAATTGAGTAATAGGGTACCTCGACTCAGTGTATTCACTAGTAAAGTGACCTACCTTGCACAATTGTAGCACTTCATCTTGGCTTTATCTTTCTTCCCATCACACTTCTTGCATCAGAAGGTCTTAGCCCTCTTAGGTGCCTAATCAATCTTCTTCCCTTTGTTGTTGAATTGATGATTTTTTTTTTTTGCGCTTGAAACTCGAAACTTTGCAAAAACTCAACTACTAACATGAGCATAGGTAAAGGATTTCGTAGCCTTTAGACGCTCATTTTCTAATTCTAAATTATGCACTATATTATTAAAAGTGATAATATTCTCATTATGGGTCATGTTAATCTTCATATGCTCCCAATTGTCAGGAAGAGACCTTATAACAGCCTGAACTTGTTGTTCATCAGTAAAGGAATGACCTGCCGATTTCAGCTTACAAATTATGTTTCACATATCCTGAAGATGCTGCCCAATTGTTATATTTGGGCACTTTCGGTATGTGTCAAATTTGATAGTGAGTCTCCTCAATTTAGTGGAAAATATACTCCAAACTTATCTTTCAAGGCAATTTACATTACTTGAGTTTTATCATAACTTTTAAACTCACACATGAGATTATCTTGCATACAACTCAACAACGTAATGCGAGCAATGCTATTTTTCTTCTTCCAAGCTTGATAAGTTTCTAGATCTCTCCTATGTTAAGTTGTCATATGTTAAGCTGAAATTTTATACTCAGGTTCATCTATAGTGTGGTTAAGGGTTTCAAAAACCTCTTACTCCTCAAGGATGTATTGAACCTTTCGATGCAAAACATCACAATTGTCACCATTCAATTTTTCATCCTTATTGAGGTCAGCCACAAGGGTCTTGAATGCCGAAACCATAATCAATTGCTATAATATATCGACATAATAAACGTGAAATCAATACTAACACACTTTTAGAATAACACACATTTAATTTGAGGCAAATACAAACTAAATTAATGATAATTCAACATATGACACAGAAACAAAAGTTCACTATGTTCTTAATCAGCTTCTATGTTTGATTGCTGGCAGAAGTACACCCCAAAAGCCAAAACTTGGCACAAATAGACACTTAAGTGCCAAAAGTTTGGAAAGTAACACTTAAGTGCCAAAATCAGAGAAAAATAGATCACTTAAGTGCCAATCTGCCCAAAATGCTGACGTGGCAATTTTCCAGCGAAGTAAGTGCAAAATAACATCGTTTTGCACGCTGAAGTGGTAAAAAATTAATTAAATTAAATTTAAAACTAAATTTATTCAAAACATTTTAAAAAAAGCGGCTAAGGGCTAAGACCTCCCCGCCGCCGTTGAGAAGGCCGGCGATGAAGGGGGGAGGATCAGCCGAGGTCACCCGAGACCCGGCCAAGGGCCAGCAACCCCAACCGACCAGCAGCGAGGGTCGCAGCCCTCGCCAAGCCAGGCCAAGGACCGCCGCACACTCGGATCTGAACGAGAGCTCACAGGCCCTTGCCGTCAATCGGTCGAGGTCACCGGTCCCTAGTGAAGGCTCGTCGATCCTAGTCGACCCTCCCCCCTTCGTCGCCAACCCTTCCTAACAGCGGCGGGGAGGCAACGGCTACGAGGGCTTAGCCCTCTCACAACTTGCCTCTTTTTTTTCTTTTAAATTAAAATTTTTAATATTTTAATATTTTAATATTTTAATATTTATTTTTAAATTTTTTGAATAAATTTAGTTTTATATTTAATTTAATTAATTTTTATATGAATTTTTTACCACGTCACCAAAAAAACGACATCCTTTTTGCATTGTCTACCCACATCGGCATGTAAAACGACGCCGTTTTACTCTTACTTTGCCGGAAAATCGCCATGTTGGCATTTTGGTCGGATTGTCACTTAAATAATCTATTTTGCTACGATTTTGGCACTTAAGTGTCACTTTCCTAACTTTTAGCACTTAAGTATGTGAAAGCTAGTATGAACATCTAGAGGGGGTGAATATGTGTAAAAACAAATTTTGCTTTTAAACTTACTCTGTTTAACAATAGATTATGAAAATGAAATTAGACTCTAATAATCAAATAGAGTTACGATCAAAGTAAAGAGCTTAGGGAAGATAATAAGAACACAAAGTTTATAGTTGTTCGGCTTAATCTAAGCTTACGTTCACTCTCCCGCACTGATAGCCCACCGACTGGATTTCACTAAGAATCAAAAGAGTTGTTATAGTATAGCTCTTCATTGGATCCACAATGTAGAAACTCTACTACACTTTCTCAAGGTCTCACAGGAGTATAAACGCTTTTTTGAGTACAAGTTTTATCTTAACAATTGAATTGACAAATAACAAGGAGCTTCAAACTTTGGAATTCTTTTATTGCGTACACACTCAAATAACTAAAACATCTTCCTTATATACTCCTCCATGCCTTCATACTCGTTGGCACTTACCAAATGAGCTCTTCCAATCTACCCGTTGGACAAAATTAATTAAGAAGATTTCGAGTTATTTAAGGAATATGATGATAGCCCACTAATCATGCTTGTCCATACAATTAGGATTTAGGTTTCCATAAGTAGAACCTTCCAAGTATGCTTCGTCAATCAACGAATCTAAATTACCCGTATTGAAATCAAAACGAATAATAGATTCCAAGATGCTATTATTCAGCTAAGAGATCTTCTTTAATCGATATAATCAAATCCTTAACGAAATACTCAGTTCTGTATAAGTCTTCTTTGATGGTCTAGAAACTATCAATGAGGATAGACTTTGAAACTTGAGTCTGGCGGTTCGACGATTTTCAGACTTTGACTGAAGAGTCTGCAAGTCTTCGACTAGACCGATGGAAACGTTTTGTTAACTTCAAAACACGCAATGAAGTTTTCTCCAACAATCCCCCCATTTTTTTATGGTGACAAAACTTTCCTACAGATTTAGATATTTTTTATCTGCAAAACAATACTCAAGCAAACATGGATATCTCACAAAGATAATTGACTTAGTAAAGATAGCATTAAATCTACATCCACAGGAAATAAGTTATTCCTGTAAATAAACAACCATCTTTGCCATGAAATACCAATAGTGCTTAAAATAAATAAACGATCAAACAATCCAAATCCAATCACAACCAAACAACCGAACAAAAGTAAAAAGTCATTCAAAAGTAAGATCAAACGATAGTCAAGTTTCAAATCTGCACCATATCTCCCCATTTTTGTCAACATTAAAAAGGTAGAGATAAAAAGATAATAGAATTATGGTTGTCTAGGAACACAAACAAGCTGGAAATCTCCCATTGACTGGACAATCCCTTCCAGCTTTTTTAAATCCTTCTTCAATTGAGCCACATCTTCACCATTGACATTTGCTTGAACTTGAAGAGCAAGGGCATTAACTTGATAATGCAAAAAAAACTGAAGAGGCTTGACCTATATTCTGCAAGTTCTAAACTTCGCATCTCAGGGCATAAATCTGGCATCGCATCTCCATAAGAACATCAAGCACTTTGCGAAGGTCTCTTGAATTATCAGTTTGAATACTGGCCTCTGCATGATCAGTAGGAATATTTGCATATGATGGTAAGCCAGCATGGTCACTCAGATTTGGCAATGAAACCTCATGACCTTCCTTTGGGAATTGAGAGGCATCGATGTCTTCTAGATTTGCATGTGAACGACTAACACCTTCACTAGTAGCAGGAATTGAAGATGTACCTCTTTTATTAGCAACTCCCCCTGTTTCAATGCCCTAAGGAGGTAAGAAGTACTCTTCATGCTCTATTTCTTCCTGTTCACCTCTCCCTTCTTATTCTTCTGCAATCCTTTCTTCCTCTTTTCTTTTCGCATTGTTTCTCTCTCTCCACTCCTTTCCTCTTCTTCGTCTCTATCTTGATCCTCTCTCTCCTCTGTCTCTGGAACAGCACTCTGTAGATTTCTCAGTGCAAGAGTAGAAATGGTAATATCGTCCTCATCATCTTCATCCTTCAGAACGAGTGCTCTTCTTTTCTTGAATGGAGTTGTCATGGGCTCATTCCCTTTCCGTTTTGCAACTGAAGAACGTTGGTGAGACTTGACAGGGGTTTTCTCTTTCAATCGCTCAAAAGCCTTGTCCAGCTCTTTCAAATGCATTTTGGAAACCATTCTCAATCCCACTATCATTTGATCACATGATCAAACACATAAAATCCTAGGAGGCTGAATATCGAAACGTCTGAAAAGCTTTGTAACAAGCGCTGAGTACGGAAGTTGCCCTCTGTCTTTCGCCATCATTCTGTACATGTGAAACATGATTGTGTGAGGTAAAGAGAACTTTTTGCCAGTGTTGATGGCATACATCAGCTTTGCTTCCCTTGAAGACTTTCTTTGGGACGCCATTCTCACAGTCTTTGAGAGATTTCAAACTCGATTCGCGAAAAAATGTGAGAACTTTGAAGATTAAACTAGAGAGTAAAAGTAAGAAAGCGAAGATCTGTGCTTTTTAGGATTTGTGAGAAAGACGATCGGTATATAAAGCAGTCGAAAAAAGAGGCATACGGAACGTCGTAAAAGGAAAAAATAGAAAATGTATTTTAAAAAATAACTGCCTTTTTGAAAGAATGGATAACCGTCTTTTCAAAAATAACTCATTTTTCGAAAAAGAATGATTACAATAATTGCAAACATTGGGGAAGATAATCGTACATTTTCGAAATGTTATCTGAGAGATAAATTTCCAAAAACTTACAGTCGTAAATCTTGAACTTTCAAGTCTGAATATCATTAGACTTTTATCCTTGAGTCTGAACTTCTTCAGACTTTAAGATATTGAGTTTGGAACGAATAAGCTCGAATTGACTTTTCTCCGAAGGCTTTGTGAAGATGTCCGCTAGTTGATTATTTGAGTCAATAAACTGAATCGAGACTTCTCCATTTTGAACATGATCTCTAATGAAATGATATTGAATATCTATATGATTTGCTCTTGAATGAAGAATTGGACTCTTGGTGAGATTGATTGCGCTGGTGTTGTCACATTTGATCTCAGTACACAAATCTTCAATTCCAAAGTTTCTTAGCTGTTGCTTTATTTACAAAATTTGTGAACAATAATTTCCAAGAGCCACATATTCTGTTTCTGCTGTAGAAAGAGTTACGGTACTTTGTTTCCTCGAAAACCAAGATACTGTCATATTCCCAAGTAATTGACAAGTGCCCGAGGTGCTCTTCCTATCAATCTACATCCTACTAGGTCTGCGTCTGAATATTCAAGAAGAGTAAAGTCTTATTCTTTAGAATACTAGAGACCGAGCCTAAAAGTAGAAGCAACGTATATGATTATACGTTTTGCAGCATTTAAATAAGATTCTTTGGAATCTAATTGAAATCTGGCACAAATACAAACACTAAACAAAATGTCAGGTCTAGAAGCAGTAAGATAAAGAAGTGAACCAATGATACTCTTGTATAGCTTCTGGTCAACTTTCTTTCCTCCTTCATCTTTGTCCAGCTTCAAGGAACTTGACATTGGTATCTCTATCTTTTTGCAATTGTCCAAGCCAAACTTTTTAATAAGATCTTTAGCATATTTTTCTTGGTGAATGAAAATTGCTTCCTTCAATTGTTTTATTTGAAGTCCGAGAAAGAATGATAGTTCACTCATCATGCTCATTTCAAACTCATCCTGCATAGTTTTAGAAAATTTCTTGCACATATTTTCATTAGGAGATCCAAAAATAATATCATCAACATAAATTTGAACAAACAAGAAGTTTTTTCTTTATCTTTTGATAAACAGTGTAGTATCTACTTTACTTTTAACATAACCATTTTGGATTAAAAACTTACTTAGTCTGTCGTACCAAGCTCGAGGTGCTTGCTTTAAACCATATAGCACCTTTTTTAGTTTAAATACAGAGTCCGATTTCCTTGGATCTTCAAAACCGAAAGATTGTTCCACATAGACTTCCTCTTGGATAAATCCATTTAGGAAAGCACTTTTGACGTCCATTTGGAATAACCTGAAATTCTTATAACAAGTAAAAACAAGTAATAATATAATTGCTTCTAACCTTGCTACCGGTGCGTAAGTCTCATCATAGTCTATCCCTTCTTCTTGCGTATATCATTTGGTCATGAGTCTTGCTTTGTTCCTTACGACTCTTCCTTTCTCGTTCATTTTGTTCCTGAAAACCCATTTAGCTCAAATGATAGATCTACCTTTCGGTTTAGGAGTCAATTCCCAGACATCATTGATATTGAATTGCCTTAGTTCTTCTTGCATAACTTCAATTCAGCTTTTATCAATTAAAGTTTCTTCTATACTCTTGGATTCTATTTCAGAAATAAGAACCACAACACTAGACTTTTCACGCCTTTTGGATCTTGTACAAATTCCCTCATTAATGTCACAAATAATGAGTTCTTTAGGATGACTAGACTTGTGCTTCCAGTTACTGGTTGATTTGTCAGACTGTTGATCATTTTCTTCATTTGATTCTTCAACGATCATTTGTTACTGGTCTTTTGAAGTCTAAGCTACTTCTGGAGATTTAGACTTTGTAGAGTCCAAAGCAGGTTTAGATTCTTCAGGTTGAGTTTGAATTGACTGATTTTGCATAAAGTCTTGAAATTTGACATTCATCGATTCCTCTACAGATTGAGTCTTTTTGTTGTATACTTTGTAGGCTTTACTTGTGATTGAATATCCAAGGAAGATGCCTTCGTCTGATTTTTCTTCAAACTTACCAATTCGATCATTTGCATTTTTCAATATAAAACATTTGCATCTAAACACATGAAAATAGGAAACAATTGACTTCTTTTCTTTGAACAACTCATAAGGAGTTTTCTCCAGAATAGGCCTTAAAAAAGACTCTATTAATAATATAGCATGCTGTAGAAACTGCTTCAGCCCAAAAACGAGAGGAAATGTTACTTTCAATTAAAAGAGTTCTAGCCATTTCCTGCAGCGATCTATTCTTCCTTTCCACAACTCCATTCTGCTCTAGAGTATAAGGTGAGGAGAATACATGCTGAAAACCAGATTCATCACAGAATTTAGCAAAGTCTTGATTTTCAAATTCACCTCCATGGTCTATTCGTATACTTGAAATAACATACCCTTTCTCATTTTGAACTTTCTTAGCAAATTTTATAAAATAAGAAAATGTTTCGGACTTACTTGCCAGGAAATATACCCAAGTGAATCATGAATAATCATCCATAATTATTAAGCAATATTTCTTACCTCAAATGCTCTGAGTTCTGGTCAATCCAAAGATATCCATATGCAAGAGCTGTAGTACACGATTAGTGGACACTTGATTTATTGGTTTGAATGAATTTCTTACATGTTTTCCCAATACGCATTGTGTACATAAGTTAGACTTTTGGTATGTCAAATTGGGTAGTCCACGAACAAGCTTCTTAGCTGAGATTTTGGCTATTTGCTTCATGTTGATGTGCCAAATTTTTCTATGCCATAGATTCGCTTCCTCTTAAATTGAGATTAGACATTGGGATTTTTTTTATTTGATATCCAAGAGATAGATATTCCCATGTCTTCGCCTCGTGAAAATCTAAGAGAAGTCTTTACTGGTTCCTGAACATATTCATTCTTGAAAGTTGATTTTGAACCCGGTGTCGTACAGCTAGCTAATACTCAGCAAGTTGTAGTTGCGTCTTTCTACTAAGGAAACGTTACTGATTGCGAGACTTCCAATCTTTACAGTTCCGAATCCCACAATTCTGCCTTTGCTATTTCCTCAAAAGAAACTTTTCCACCATTAACTTACATAAGTTTTATGAAGCAATTTGAGTCTCTTGTCATATGTCTTGAGCATTCACTATCCAAATACCATTTAACATTTTTCTTGATAGTGACATCGATTTCACTATCTGAGTCTGAGTCTGTCTTAGAGTCTGAATCCAATTCTGAGTGTGCCATAAGATAAATATTGGCATAATCATCATCACTTTCTTCACACTCGATATCACTCTAAGTTTCTGCTTTAAGTATTTTTTGATATTTCTCAGCTTTTCCTGTCTTTCTCTTCAGCATGGGACAATTGGGTCTGATGTGTCCTTTTTTCTTACATTCAAAACAGATTACATTCTTATTGGATTCATCATTCTCGGCTGATTTATTTTATAGCTTTTAAGAATTTTGTTTCTTCGAATTGAATCTTCTTCCTTTTCTATTCAATTTTCTGAACCTTCTTATCATGAGAGCAAGCTCTTCATCATCCATATCGTCTTCAGAATATGTGATATCAGAATCATCATTAGATTTCAACGCAATGAATTTCTTACCTTTGGGATCTTCATTTTCGTTGATTTGCTCCACTTTATAAGACTAAAGAGTGCCAACCAATTCGTCAACAGATAGTGGCATGATCCTTTATGTCTCCCTTATTGAAGTCTTTATGTGATTCCAATCCTTGGAAAGCCCACATAGTAACTTGTTAACCTTCATGGGTTCAGAGATTAGTTGACCTTGATATTCAAGACTATTCACGATTTCTATAAAATGACTAAACACGTCAGTGATAGATTCTCCTGGTTTCATCTTGAATGCTTCATGATGACCGAGTAGAATATTGATTCTGGTGTCTTTCACTTGATCGGTTCCTTCATAGGTGATGTGCAATCTATCCCAAACTTCTTTAGCTATTTCACAAGAAGATATTCTATTATATTTCAATAGGAAATAATGCACAATATAACGAATAAATTGCTTTTGCATCAAGAGCTTGTCTCTTGGTTATCTCTTCTTGAGTTATTTCACTGGACTCAACAGCTTCTTTTCCTCTTTCTGAGACTGTTGCAGCTTTAGGAATGATTCATTTGTCTACCACATTCCATTCCAGAGGATCCTTTGATCTTAGAAATGCCTTCATCTTATTTTTCCATATGCTGTAATTCTTTCCATCAAAATATGGCGATCTGGTGTTACTTTGCCCTTCAACCAGACTTAGAGGCAACATACTAGCCATGGATCTTTAATGTTGAAGTAAAAACACTCTAACTTTAAATGAGTACACAGGCTCTGATACCAATTGATTATGAAAGGGAAATTAGACTCTAATAATCAAATAGAGTTACAATCAAAGTAAAGAGCTTAGAAAAGAGAATAAGAACACAAAGTTTATAGTGGTTCGGCTTAATCTAAGCCTACGTCCACTCTTCCGCACTGACAGCCCACCGGCTGGATTTCACTAAGAATCAAAAGAATTGTTACAGTATAGCTCTTCCTTGATTCCATAGTGTAAAGACTTTGCTACACTTCCTCAAGGTCTCACATAAGTATAAACGCTCTTTTGAGTATAAGTTTTCGCTCAACAATTGAATTGATAAAGAACCAGAAACTTCAGACTTTGGAATTATTCTATCACGTACACACTCGAATAACTGGAACATCTTCCTTATATACTCTTCTATGCCTTCATATATGTTGGCACTTACCAAATGAACTCTTCCAATCTACCCGTTGGACAGAATCAATTAGGAAGATTTCGAGTTATTTAAGGAATATGAGGATAGCCCACCAATCCTGCCTACCCATACAATCAGGATCTAGGTTTTCATAAGTAGAACATTTCAAGTATGCTTCGCCAATCTAC
The DNA here is from genome assembly GCA_014182405.2 of Eucalyptus sideroxylon. Classification (NCBI taxonomy): domain Eukaryota; kingdom Viridiplantae; phylum Streptophyta; class Magnoliopsida; order Myrtales; family Myrtaceae; genus Eucalyptus; species Eucalyptus sideroxylon. Next base: position 8,952,705 of record CM024549.2, on the reverse strand, counting down.
GAATCTAAATTACTCATATTGAAATCAAAACGAATAATAGATTCCAAGATGCTATTATTCAGCCGAGAGATCTTCTTCAATGGATAAAATCAAATCCTTAACGAAATACTCGGTTCTAGATAAGTCTTCTTCGATGGTCTAGAAACTGTCAATGAGGATAGATTTTGAATCTTAAGTCTAGCGGTTCGGCGGTCTTCAGACTTAGATTGAAGAGTCTGCAAGTCTTTAGACTAAACTGATGGAAACGTTTTGTCAACTTCAAAACACGCAATGAAGTTTTCTCCAACAAAGTGTCCCTCCGTGCCAAGTTTTGGCACTCCAGTTGTCCAGCACTCTTCAATTATTCTATTGTCATTAATTAGTTTAATTTGCGCAAATTTTAAGTTCTAAGTGAGAACTCCTTCGAATTTTACTAGAGCTGTCAAACGGGTGGGTCGAGTCGGGTTTGGGTCGGGTCATTAATGGGTCGACCCAAATTGACCCATTAACCCATTTATGATCAATTTAAGCCTAATGTAAATTTTTCGATCTATACCCGACCTTATCCATACTCGATCCGACCCATATTAATAAAATATTTTCATATTTAACCAAATTTAGGAAAATTGATTCTTATGTTTTTTTATTAAGATTATATTATTAAAAACTTCCAAGCTTATTTCTTATATATATATATATATATATATATATATATATATATATATATATATATATATATATTTTTAAATGGTATTTCTAAAATAGTTTATACAACACAAATTTAATGGATAATTTTTATCATTTTTAAAATAATTATTTTATAAAATCGAATTTTAATTATTTTTTATTTTTTAAAAATTAAATTTTTAATTATTTTTATTTTTATTTGAAAATATATAATTTTCTTTTTTTCTTTTTGGTTCTTCTTCTTCTTTGGCCAACCGGCGGCCACGACAATGACCGGCGGCCAGCCACGGGGGAGCCTCAAGCTCACCCGACACCGGCGAGCTTGAGGATCGCCGGATCGATGAGCTCGAGGCTCGGCGGTGTCGGGCGAGCTTGAGCTCGCTCCTCGCCGGATCTCGGCGGCTCGAGCCTCGCCGAGCATCAACGAGGCCTCCGCTTCACCAGATCTGTGAGACTCGAACTTGTCGACGTCGAGCGAGCTTGAGCCTCGCCCGGCCGGTCACCGACCGGTGCCATCCCGTTGACCGGAGGGAGAAGAAAGAAAAAAAAAAAAACAAAGAAAGAAAACAAAAGAACAGGAAAGAAAAAAGAAAATAAGAAAATAAAATAAAATAAAAAAATAATTATAATTTCGGTTTTTATAAATAAAAAAATTGTAAAGTTAAAGAGAGAAGAGAGAGATTGTGAGGTTTTGGGTAAAAATGAGTTCTAAATCAAAACCCATTTAAGTACCCATTTAAGATCCACTTAAAATCTACTTAAAATCCACCTATCAAAATAAACCCATTTAACTACTTTTTGTCAAAAATAAGTTACTCATATATGGCCCATTTATGATTTAAATTGGTCATATATGGGTCTAAGACCCATTTTGACATATCTAAATTTTACCAACCTACGAACTCCCACTTAAAAAAATAATTACATGACCTCGTGTAATTTCTACATTTTTCCATTAACACAAAAGGCATAACATGATGTGAACCAATGTACAAAAGGCAATCATGCAATAACTATAATCAAAATCGTAACTCAACATGTAATGAAAAATCAAGGATTTCCTACCATTGTTCTAACTTTCTTGGAATTAGAAAATTACAAATATATTAAATTATATATATGCTATCATCGAACCAAGCAATACAGAACATATATAATGTCATTTTCATGTAAGCTAGCTACTGTATTTTCAATATCATAAGAAAATACAAGCTAAAAAGAATATACAATGCATTTTCTTACCTTTTACCACAAAAAAAAAAAAGAATATACAATGCATTTGTACCACAAATATATGCGTACTTAGGGTTCCCTACACTTTTTTATACCTGTAAAAAAATCAAAAATACAAAATAATTATACTACAGTGTAGAGAACATCCATATGAACCAAACGTCGCCGATCACACTCCAATTGGAGCCCTCACACTCCTACACGCACTGCTTGAGTGTGCAGCACGTGTGGCACATGCGCCAACAAGCCTTAAAGGCTCCTGATCGGTCCAACAGTCGTCATCCGGCGATTACTTATCGTTGGATGACGTCATCAATGACATAAGCACACGTCGATTCGCTGACCCGCGCATGACACTCATGTGCTGCACATGCCAAGCACATTTGGTGCGTGGCACATACCTACCACGACTTCTGGCTGCGTGTGTGGACGCATCCGAAATCCTCTAGCGGCACTCAACTCACCGTTGGACTTGTCTCGACGAGTACTTTTACCTTGTATATTTGAAAATTTATTTTGACCGAAAAAAATTCTGAAAAATGGGCAAAACCGTACGAGTGTACGTGGCCCCAAACCCGTACTTCGCTTCGGTTCATTTTCGACAATTCAAATTGCCATTTCAAGCAATAAACATCCATACAATGTAGATTACTTATCTTGATCTCAATATCAAATGGTAAACGAGAAAATTTAATGAAAAAATAAGGCAGAATTCATAACTCAGCTCTAATACCAATATTGGAAGAAAGTCGGGGGAAGACGACTTACTTTTTTTCTTATGCGCAATAAACAATTTACCCTAGAACAATCGTTGAATTGCGGATTAATGATGAACAAAATTACTTCACATTGATATGAATGCAGTCACTAGGAAAACATCCAATTTCCACAACATAAAGGCAAATTGTTCTCGTAAAGAAGAAATGCAACGTCTTCTTTTCTTTGATGGAAAGGGGACAAGAAAAGAAACACTTTCTTTTTTAGCGTAAGTTCTACCAACTGTCCCAACGGTTATCTTCAAAAGATTTTTATACGACTCCCTCATACCCTTTCAAATGGTGTCTTTCCATCATAACTTATTAAGACTAAACGGTGCGTTCTAATCACACTTCCATCATGGACGTATTAATAAAATACTACAATAAAACTCAATTTAATGTAAGATAAGAGAAAGAAAATGAGAAAGAAAAACTATAGCGACATGAAAATGTGCATTTGTTTCTATCCAATGCACGTTGTACTGTAGCTCTATGTCCATATCCCTTGCTTCAGCCAACTCCACTACCTCATTAGGGTGCATCAACAAATGAGCCTCTATTATTTGATCCTTATTAAAAATGATTTCAAGTTCGAAATGCTCGTAAAGGAGATATTTGTGCTCTGAATTATTTGTTGATGATTCTTCAACCTTTCCTATAAATCCCCAAATTGGCAAGTCATCACAGTACATCTGAAATATATAATACTGCTTGTTTGCAGCTTGGATTTGAGAGACTTCTTCAATTGTCAACTTCTTTGCACATGCAACCTCATGATCCTTCCGCTGGAGAAATTTTACTTCGTATGGAGCAGTTACTAGGCGATCTCCACTCAATATATCACCAAGAGTCTCCTGTTTCTCCTCCAAATGATCTGTCATCATGAAACTGCGAAGATTGGGGAAAGATATGACATGCATACATAATTGGGGAAAAGGACGAAATTGAGGCACTTGAACCCCAAACAAAACTTAGGTACATGTTGCAAGGCTAACCTGGTCGACAAAATGGAAGACTATAATAACCATATGTTTCACTGTAACCATCACATGAACAGGAAGTAAGAAAGTATATACAGTAATAGCAAATCTAAGAAATGCAAGCAGCAGAACTTTTAGCTCCTTAAATTCAGACATGACATAAGACCAATATCTGACAGAAGTATCTGCATTAATGGACCGTGCCCATAATGGCAGCCATACATGCATAATTCACAAAACACATCCTCATTCCAGATCAGTACCCTTTTGAATGCAATAAAATTAAAAACAAAAAAACAAAATACTTTATCTAAAAAGCCATACCCAAATATTTGGATATTTAGCTCATAGGGAAATAATATTCAGTGGAAGCATGTTTGAGAGAGAGACCATAGTGTGTCTTTCCCGAGTTACTTTGTCCATAACCAAATATTGACACGTTAAATCCATCCAAAGCTGATTGAACCAACGGTTGAACATCATTAAATATATCAGCTGCACACGCACCAGTCCTACTGTAAGATAACAAACCTCCACGCAAACCAGCCACGTAGCTAGTATATACCCAAAAAAATTTCAAATGCTGCATGTTATGTGACAAAATTAATCATTTTCTAGCTCACCCTGTCCAACATGAGGTCCATACACCCTATCAAATTCATAATCTTTCTTAGGATTGGTACTGGTCTCATCACCAATGTCGACACGGATAGGAAGATCATCAGGGAATTCTACAGCAGTGGGACCTTCATCTTCAAATAATGGTCTCGAATGACGGAATACCTTTATGTTCCCTAAAATTAAAACCATCTTCAAATCATTATAGGAAAGGAAAATACCCATAAATTTCTGACCAAAAAACTTCGTACAGCCTCAAAAAGGGAGGACTGGAAATTGAAGAGAACAGCTGTTGAAACAAATTATTATAGTAAGAGAAAGAGAGCACACAAAGAACAAAGGATTCACTATCTTGATCGATTTCTATGCTTCCATTAGAGAGTAACCAATTGAACTATAGTCCCTCAGCAACTAACTAACAATTAGCCCAACTTCTAAACCAAACAGTCAATTAATGTGTGTGCACCTCCTGCACTCATAGCCAACCAAATGGCTTAAAGATGATCTGTCCTTCTCACTTAAACACTATTAGTATAACTTAGGTCGACCAATCTAGTGATTGGGCAATCAATGGTGAATTAATGATTTGAAAGGAGTCCAAATGGAAATTATATCACAAGTGACTGAACTCTTGTCTGAAAATCATATTTCTTGGGAGTTCTTCCATTAGTTTAATCCAAGAGATTCAATTTATATGTAACCATCAATCAAAGTATCGACTGATCCTAACGGAGGAGGAAGAAGAGACACAAAGTAAAAAATCATTTCCGTTCTTGATATCTAGTCTCCATTTACAAATTAATGAATCTCTGAGGCATAAACAGTCGTGAACTAACAAACAGCTCAATTTTTCAGACTAACAATGATCAATAAAATGTATCACGAACTAGTAGCTAAGGGGGTGCATGATAACCAAAATTTTTGTTCCAGAAATAGTTTTTCTGTTTCAGACCTGTTTCTGGAAGAGAAATCCATTTGATAAACCTATTCAGTTTTTCAATTTCTGGAATAAATTTCTATTCCAAAAATAGGTTTGGAAGAGAAATCATAAACTAAAATTTTTTACTTCTCTATTTCTGGAATAGAAATCAGAAATAAAAATTATTTTCATCGTTCATCAATCGGTCATTCATTCATCACTGCTATCCGTTGGTCGCTCGTCGCCACCGCCACCGGTTGCCGGTCGCCCATAGCCGCTGCCGCCACCGCCGCCGCCGCCGGCCGTCGGCCACCACCGCCACTGCCGCCGCCCGCCAGCCGTCGCCGCCACCGCCACCCTCCGATCGCCGATCGCCAACCGCAGGCCCTACCGCAGCCGCCGCCTATTGCTAGTCACCCGCCGCCACCGTCGGCCACCAGCCATCCATCCTGCGATCGCCAATCCACCGCCGTCCAAAATAAAGGAATTTTGTGTCGTTATCAAACGGTTATTTTTACTTAGAAACTCTTTTAGAAATAGAAATAGAAAAATCTATTTCTATTCCAAAAACTATTTCTGGAACAGAATGGTTGTCATGCACCCCCTAATAGTGCGATCTTAAGTTAATCTACACTTCAACGCTAAAACTCTATTAGTCATATTCCAACTCGATCTTACTCGTTAAACTCAAGTTTTGTCCTCCTACTACACACTGCAAAATTGCCATACAAGCAAGCTATCTCTACCCATCCATCCAACAGGAACATCATCCTGAAAATGAATTGCAATTCAAACTAGAAATTTTCTGAATTATTAGCTCATGTATCCAAGTACTTCCGCTCCACGTGCTTCGTGTGGAAAGTGGGAAAACTCAATTAAGAAACCATAGACTGACCTTAATGTTAGAAGTCGAAGCAAGGGACGAAGCAAGGTACGGACGAGGAAGAGAAAAAGACCAAAGAATAGATTTAGGGAGAATTTCTCTTTTTTGTGTATATTCAGTCTGTCATCAATGTACATCATTTGAATAATTATACTACAAGGTGTATACTCATAAGGCAATGTAATATCATACAGATCAATTGAGTTGGTGGCTTGTAAATGTCCAAGACACCTAGCTTGCTTAATAGATATGCATGATGTCTTTGACACAAGGCTTTGGTAAACACATTTGCAGGCTATTCAACAATTCCAATCCCTCTTGTCTCAATTGTTCCTTATTGAATCTTCTCCCGAGTGAAATGACAATCCACTTCTATGTGCTTGGTTCTCTCGTGCATTACAGGATTCGCTGCAAGCTTTAGAGCCGATTCATTGTCGCAATATAACCTTGTCGGACCTTTTAATCATACTCTAAGGTCACTGAGCAAATCTCGTATCACACAACTTCACATGTGGTTTTTGCCATGGCCTGATACTCTGCCTCAACTGACGATAGAGAAAATGTTGCTTGCTTCTTGGTTTTCCATGAGAGAAGAGAATCTCCAAGCTTAATACATAAGCCAGTTATGGATCTTCGACTCATAGGACACGTCACATAGTCCACATCGCAATATGCTATCATTTCCATGTTGCATTTTCTGGATAAAAGTATTCCGAGTCCTGGACATCCCTGCTCACGAAAAATTCCCCCATCGATGGATCCAAATTGTAATACCCCTTCTATAGGTTAGGGTAACCCATAAAGATACCCCTCCTTGCACGTGGACCCATTTTATCTCGAGGTCCCATAGTTGCAGCATAACATAAACAACCGAAAACTCGTAGATGATCTACTACTGGTTTTTTTTCCATAAAGTAACTCAAAAGGTGACTTACCAGCTAATATCCGAGTAGGCATACGGTTGATGAGGTAGGCTGCAGTAAGGACACAATCTCCCCAATATGTTGCTAGTATGGGTCCCTGAAACTTTAAGGCGCATGCGACTTCCAGAAAGTGACAATGCTTACGTTCCAGTACTCCATTCTGTTGTGGAGTATAAACGCAGGAGCTTTCATGTAGAATGCCATGAACCAGGAAGAGTGATCTGCATTCATGACTAAAAAACTCCTTCCCATTGTCAGTCCGTATTCATTGGATTAATTTCCCAAACTGATTTTTAGTTAGGATTATGAATGTCTTCAAATGAGATGGAACTTGTGCCTTTGATTGCATCAAGAATACCCATGTAGCTCGAGAGTGATCATCAACGATTGTGAGAAAATATCGTGAACCGTCACGATGTGCTGTGTGATATGGCCCCCAAACATCCACATGAATTAAGGAAAGGACATCATTGGAACATTTTGCATTGGAAGGGAAAGCTGCACGAGACTGTTTTGCTAGAGGGCAAACATGACGGTTAGGATATGGGAAGAAGGCACTATGTCCCATTCGTGAATGCAAAAGAAAATCTTTATCATTGGCAATGGCGTTACACAATGACATTTTATTGAAAGGAATTAAATCATGATGACTTGAAGTGCTGGTCCAGAAATATAAAATTTCAGAAATATTACCCAAGCCCATCAGTTTCCCAGTCAAAAGAGCCTGAAAAAAACATGTGTCGGCATCAAAGAGTATTTGACAGGAGTTTTCTTTGCAGACTTTGGACATAGAAATGAGGTTGAACTGGAATTGTGGGACATAAAAGACATTTTGCAGGACAATTTGGGGGCTTAATCGAATAGTCTCTATCAATGTGACATGAGTAATATTTCCATTTGGAAGTTCCACAAAAATAGGTGTCTCCAATTTCCTATTCATTTTTGAAAAAAAAAATCATATAAAAATTGATATGATCACTTGCTCTTGAGTCAATTATCCATGCCCTTTTGAAATTGAGTTTATCAAACAATGGGATATACTTGAGAAGCTTCCCCCTTTATTTCCAATGTCTGATTTCTACAATGCCTGCATCAATTGCTGATATTGTCCATAAGTAATGGGTCGGTCACTACTTGTCCCAATAGGTCTGGTCACCTAGTAAGTTGTAGAGTATTCTTTCCTTTTTTTTTTCCTTTTTCTCCTGGTTTTCCATGTAATTTTCAGCAATTATTTATGGTATGATGCGGATGTTTTCAGTGTTTATAGTACAATTTACCTTTCCCTTTTGAATTTTGGCTGAACTTTCTTATGGAAAAAATCTAGCCGTCGGATGCCTTGATTGCTGAATTATCTCTACCGTCCAATCCAGCGGATAGATCAACTCTTTGCGGACCGTCAGATCTTCGGGGAAAATCGGAGCCGTCAGATCTCCTCGAGAGATTTGAGCCATCGGATTGCCTGATCAGATCCTGGCCGTAGCTTCCATCCCCTTTAAGGGTCCTTTCAGCCATTTTGAACCCTAGACCCTCGCGATTCTCCCGAGCTAGGGTATTCGCCCCCAATTCTCTCCCACGGGGTTCTCTGCAGAGGGCGAGGGCTACGACGTCACCTCCTTGTGTCTACTCCGGAGTCGTGAGTCGCTGGCTCTCCTCTTGGACGACTAGCTGGAAGATCCGACCGAGGGGTGGCACAAGATCCATTGCCAGAATCTGCGATCTAAACGTTAGGTAAGTTTCATTCAAAATCAAGATAAATCGAGTGGATTTCTCCCTCTTCTTCATCGATCTGTACTGCCTGAGTGTTTCTGAGGGTCCCTTGAGCTTTTCCTCTGCGGCCTCGAGCTCGTTCCAAAGCGATGAGAGTTTGTTGTACACTGCCGTGATTGACATGTTTCCTTGTTTGAGATCTATGAGTTCCTGTGTGAAACAAAAAAATTTTGCTCGATCTAACTTTCCGTACATCTCTTTGATGTTGTCCCACATGATTTTCGAATCTTCCGTCGATAGGAGGCCTGCTGCGACATCTGGGGAGACACAGTTGCTGATCCAGGTGCGGATCAGGTGGTTGCACTTTCGCCAGTGCCTTGCCAACCTTTCGTCCGACGGGATCGGTATAGTTCCGTCGAGGAAACCATCCTTATCCTTTGTCGCGAGAGCCCTCCGGAAGTCTTGTGACCACTTGCTGTAGTTTTCGGCCCGGTCAGTTGCAGACTGATGAGTCGCACTTCTGGACCGTTGGCGGTAGACACATGCAAGGGGTCCCTTGGTTCTGGTCGGCCGATGATAATCGCAATCGAATATGGAAAGAAATCGGGTGGAAAATTTGGGTTCAGGTAGGGATTTGTCCCTATACCCGACCCATCGAATCCGGATCCATGCCCCGCATTGAAGAGACCCGGGTGAAGGTTTGTTCTCGATCCCGCTTCTCCAAACCTGCTTCTTGGTTCTATCTCGATGGCTAAGTTTGCCCTGCTTGCGGCTGGTAGACTCCCATCGAGCTAAACACTGCTCTGGTAACTCATTACCCTCGACAATGATGGATTCGGGCCTTGCCCGACGTACCATGGATAGGGTACCCATTGGTAAGGTTGGCCCAGAATGGGCTGCCCCACATTTACCTGAGCTAGGAACATTTTCCATTGAATCTGTGTTTGTTGCTGTGTCGTGGTATTTGCAGGTATCATCTTGGTGTTGTGGCCCTGTGTCTCCACCGTCGGTGTGACATTGCCTATGGAAGGAATTCCATTGTTGACAGGAGGTAGGTTTTATGGGTTCATGGTAAGTAAATCATCTCCACTTCTTCTCCCTTCTTACAATAATCAATTCTCTCGTAACAAGACGTAGATCTGTCTTGCAAGTTCAAACGAAAGCAATCTAGTGTGGAAGTTGGAGCTTAGAACCATAGCTCTGATACCATGTCAGAAGTCGAAGCAAGGGACGAAGCAAGGTATGGACGAGGAAAAGAAAAAGACCAAAGAACAGATTTGGGGAGAATTTCTCTTTTTTGTGTATATTCAGTCTGTCGTCAATGTACATCACTTGAATAATTATACTACAAGGTGTATACTCATAAGACAATGTAATATCATACAGATCAATCCAAATCAATCTAATTTTTAGATTGATTCTATAAAATCAAAATCGGATCAATTAGTATCTGAAGATCTTCTACATATCTTCCAACACTTAACAACTCATTGAACAACTTCCTCTTCTCACTGACGAGCGGTGTTATCCTAGCCTCGCCTTCAAGGGCGACTTGATCTGACACAAAGCACAGAACCTGTCAAAAACCGAAATGAGAAAGCAAACGCGCGTTGAGGCACAATAGACGCGACACCGCCTCACCTAGTTTCCATGTCTTGTTGGCGAGAACGCCGAGGTAGCGCGTGACTCGATCGAGCTTCGTGTTGGAATACTCCTGCACTTCGCTCGCCTCTTGTCTCAGCTCCAAGTAATCCTGCATCGCAAGCTGCATCCAAAAATCGCTCTTCTCAGAGCTCGGCAACAGAGAAGGAATCAACCGAAGCAAGAAGCAAAAATTCGAAACAAGCAAATCCCCCAACTCAATCGGGAGCCAAAACAGAGCGCGAGACGATCGGAGTGTTTCGGAAAAACCTGGACATTGTCCGCGAGCCACTAGACCTTGGAGGCCAGCGGGAGCTGCGAGGGCGGCAAGGAGGCGGCGGTGGCGCTGGAGATCGAGTACCACCGATGAGGGGGGGCGCTCGGCCAGTGTTGGTCGTCGGCGTCAAAGGAGGCGGAGGTCAACGACGACTTCCGCGGCTCGAAGCCGCTCACCTCCCACTTTCACCGCTTGCTCCTCGGGTCTAATGAATTTTTTTCAAAATGGCCCCTCTTGTTTTCTCTAGATTGTGGGTCCCACAAGGAGACGTAATACCTTCCTACCACCTTCTTGTTTGCAGAATTCATTTCTTCGGTATATTCAAGTTGTTCAGTTCTCGGTTGGTTGCGGACTGGTCCAACGAAGGCCTAAAGAAAAGAGAAGTTTTTCCCCTTTGGGCTCTTATCTCATTAAGAAGCCCTTTTTCGTGGGCTCTTCGGATTTTTCCTTTAGGATCCCATTTTCTCCCGTACTAAGGCACTTTTTTTTTTTCCGTATTAGGTACTTTCAACCTTTTACTTGTGTTGATGATTAAATACTCTACTTTTCCCGATTTGTGAATTTCGAGTGATTCGTCCAATCGATTCCTTTTTCAACTATTAACACCCCAGTGTGGCATCGTTAGAATCATAAAACTGGGGAAATCATCTTATATTATAACATGCCACCTTCACAGAGAAAATATTCAGGGGTTCCAAAGCGCCACGTCAATTGGTGACGTGGCACGCGTTTTTATTTATATCCAATAATAGAGCGACACGTGTTGGATGAGATGGAATAAAAAAATGAAAATTGTTTTTTTTTTTTTTCAACTTCCTGCACCGCCCACTCTTCTCCTCTCCTCTGCAAATCGTTTCTCGGCCATGGATGACACGGCATCCTCCTCCTTCCGGCCACCGCTTGCCCGCCACTTGAGAATCCCATTCAACTGTCTCCGCTACACAAGCCAGAGGAGACTTGGAACAGTCATGGAGTCTCTCTCTCTGGTTTCTCCTTCCATTGTCCTCCCTTCAAGTTCCCTTCCGTGAAGCCCAGCCATGACAGATCTGGAGCCATGGCAGGATCTAGATCTGGAACCGCAGAGCCATGACCGCGTTCTCGACAGAAGTTGAAGCCATGGCCGCACAACAAACCTTAGAGCCAGATCTGTCGCGGTTATGGCTTCATAGACAAGGCCGTCCCTCGCCAGATCTGGGCGAGGGATGGCCTCGTCAAGACTTGTTCCATCATTTTTTAAGGCTCAGCCATGATGGCTCGACCGAGATCTGGAGGAGGAGTTGCTCGGCCATGGCTCGGTCGAGATCTGGAGAAGGTTTAGCGCTCAGCTTTTCTGAAGCTCAGTGATGACTGGAGGAGGGAGTCACCGAGATCTAAAGGTTGGCCAGGTCTGTTGCGGCCATGGCTTCGCGGTTCCAGATCTAGATGCGGCCAAGTGACATCGGAAGGGGCGGAGATGGTGGCCGGACGGGTGTTCTCTGTCAGGGAGGAAGATGAACAGAGAAAAAAAGATTTTTATTTTTTATTCCACCTCATCCAATACGTGTCGATCTAATATTGGATATAAATAAAAACGTGCGCGCTTTGGAACCACATAGAAAATATTAGGTGGTCCGGGACCTCCACGTTAGCGTGGTCCCTAGCCACTCACGAGGTGCCATGTGGATAGTAGGCCCACTTGCTGTCTTCTGCCCTCTTCCCCTCTCTCTCTCTCTTCTCAGGAGAGAAAATATTGGGTGGTTCGGGACCTCCACATCAGCGTGGTCCCGGACCACTCACGCGGCGCCACGTGGAAGCGTGGCCCACTTGCTGTCTTCTGCATTTTTCTTTTTCTTTTTTCTCTCACTAGCCTACACCAGCCTTCTCCTCACCTTTCGACAATCTATGCTAGGCCCACCATAAACTTTTCCCTCTCTGGAAATTTGATAAATTCGACGCTCTCTCTCTCCTCCCAAGGAAGTAATAGCAATCCTTCTCTCTTACAAATTCTCTCTCTCCATTTTTTTGTTTGACTCGCGCTCGGTTGCTCTGCCCTCCGCTTCTTCTCTGATCGGACGACGGAGCCGCCGTCCGACGAATCACGCCACTGCCCCACTTCCGCATTCGCCTTGTCGGTTGCTGCTGCATCTGAGTTACAACTAATATTTTCTCGTTCGTTCTGCCCCTTCGTCGCGCTGCTCCTCCAGCAAACGACGGAGCCCACCGTCCGACAAACCACGCTGCCACCTCCGCATTTGCATTCTCCTCCGTCTTCAACGGCAACCGGGCTCTTCCTCTCCCAATCGTCGTCCTTGTCGCTGATGCAGGGGATGCGAGGGAGGCGGAAGCGGGACCTCGTGGATGCTCCGAGTCGATGCATCTTGACGTGGAAGACCAGGGTCTTGTCGAATGAGAGCTCGCGCTCCCCGTAACGGATGGGCATCGAGCTGCGGTAGCCACAACCGCCACCGATGCTCTTGACGAAGACAACCATGGCAAGACGGAACTTGACCATGAGGAGCCGCCTGAACGCCCCGCCTCTCCTCGGCCACAGCAGCGCAAGGCGGACCACGTCCCAAGCTATGCGGGTGACGCCGAAGTCCCCGCTTGCCATTTCCGGATGCATAACATGTTACAGAGATGGTGAGGACGGCGAATCGCAAGCAAGCGGAAGCCCAACGGCAGAGAAGATGCTTTCTTGGTATTCCGGAGGACGGCCTCCCCAACCGGCGATGTGGTCGAGGGAGCTGAGAAGGAGGCCGCGGTGGAGTAGCTGAGGGACTTGACGTCAACGCGGCAAAGCCTGAGCTCAGGGCTCTTGACACGGACGGTGAGGGCGGACCCGAGGAAGGCGGCGCGGAGGATGACGATCAGGGTGAGAGCATAGACGAAGCACTTGCTGCTGCTGCGCCTCTGGTTGTGGTGAGGTGGCGGCTTGGTGAAGTGGGCGAGCTCCATGTCGTCACTCCGGAGGCGGGGTCCGGAGGGCACAATTGGGCTGGTCGGATCTTCTTTAGGCATCATGAAAGTTAGAGTTCAAGTGAATGCGAGAGAGCATGGGTCACTCACTGAGGGGATTGATGTGTTCTTATGTTGTCGTCCGAGGTTTTTGCCGGTCGGACATGCGAGACCGTGTGAAAGCTGGGTCTGAGTGGGTCTGTGCCATGCTGCTCTGTCGCTGTCGCTTTTTGAACCTCCGCCGGTGATGACTCGCGCATGGTGTTCGAGGCAACGTAGGAAGGTGCTAAAGCTCGAGGCAGGATCAACTGTAGCGGAGGGTGGAGGAAGAAGAGCATATGGGTAGTTATGGTGTACAATTGCACAGCCAAGAGCATGTTTTCAGGATCATCTCACCACAGAGGAAACAGATTGAAGATTGAGGACGAGATTCATTTGGTTTTGGGAAAAAGAGAGGACTAAGACTTTCTGCTGGATCTGGATTTGGTCATCCACACTAACTCCTAAAATCTTGCAAATGTGAATAGCGATTGATTGTATTATGTAATCTCCCTCTCTCTCTGAGCTCATAATCTCTTGCACGTGTGTGAATAGGGGTGCATGTCTGTGTGCTTGTATGAATATGTTGGGGTGTGCAATGAGGAAAGATCAGCTGGCTTGTTTTGGGTTTCATGCGCAACTTTGGTAGGAAATAGCAGTGTTGTACAAAAATCCTAGTTTTGTTAACTAGAATGATAGTTTGCTAGGTTATGCTTGCCCAAGTTGATTCACTGTACTCGGTGAAAGCTAATTTTCATCGTCTGAAGAAATCTCGAGGCCTTATCCCATGATTTCTTGGCATATTTTGTCTCTCTTATGTCTTCTTTCGCGTGTCCCAGTTAGATATTTGGGGTGATGACGAACCGAATTCCGACTAGCAAGTGGACAATTTACAAAACCACCATTCCCCTGTCACTCCATCAAAGTGTTTTTGCAAGAGAGGGAAATAAACTGTTAAAAGTGACAAGTAAATTTCTGTCCTTCTGAGGTGTTGTGAATATCATCAGGATTGAGAACCGCACCAAAAGCAATTTCCCTTCTTTGTCATGATTTTCCGAATTCCATTATGACTTTGTTTTGTTTTAGAAAAGTGAAAGATCAAAGATTCTCAGTTCATTGCCCTGTGGTTAGCAAAAACTCCAATCGATCTCCTCTTTCGCATTATGCTGCATCGAGCCTGGGTTATCTTCAATCAAATTCAAATTGGGGCCACCGATCTATCACACTGAGCACAAAGCAATGCCCGGTTTTTATTATATGCTTTGCCTGCGCATACAACTCTTCTTCTACCTAAAAAGATTCAAGCTTTGCGAGGCATTGCAGTTTACCACACACTCTCAATAGCATGCATAAATCTTCCAATTCCCACCTTGAGTTCAAGTACTGCTACGAAAAATTCGATTTGACTCCGCCCATTTTGCATTCAGGAAACTGGTAACAGCGGCAGAGCCATGGCATTCAATTAAAATTTGCAGAAACTTCTTGCTCCGAGCTAAACAATAGTAGGGAAAAGAACAAGATAAATCCTCTGGCTCGCTAGCGAAAGAAAAGAAAGACAAAGAATTTGCTCAATCGAGCAAGATTCCGATCACTCCACTTCTCATCCGATTACCACTGATTTCAAATCCATCCCTAACACATCCAGAACCCCCATAAAAGAACAAAAGAACTACATCAAGATCAAGATCAATATCATATCATAAGAACAGAGAAAAAACGAAACAATAGAATCAACCGGCTGCAAGTGCTTTAGACCATCAAAGATTCAAACCCAGAACGTGGACGTGAAGAGATCATCTTCTTCGAGAGGGACACGCTCCATCGAAGAGAAAGAGCAAGAACGAAATCAAACCCCAGTCGAAACGGAATCACCATGGGGAATTCGGTTTATACCATATCAACCAGACTAGAATCAGCAGCATCAACACGAACCCAATCAACAGCTCCTCCAATGACCCACAATAGCGGGCGGCACAAGAGAACTGGACCTCATACTTCTCGCTCAAATTCTCATACAAGATCCCCCAGTTCCTCGTGCGAGCTTGGCTGCTCGTCGTCTCTTTTGCTTCCTCATCGACCAGCTCGTAAACGTAAGCCTCCGCAACGCCTTCCTTCCTCAATGGCATCCCTTCCCCCGACCTCAAGTGCCCCAACAGGCCCTTCACGTACATTTCGGAGTAGAGCTCGTTGGCGTCGACCTCTGCTGCATCGGGGCTCGAGTTTGGCCACCTTGTCTCGGCCACAATCACCGGGATGTTCTCATGCCCCGCAACCGCCATGGCCGTGATCACCGCGTCAACCATCATGATGAAGAGATTTCGGTACCGTGCTCTTTCGCATTCACTTGAACTCCGACTTTCGTGATGCCTAAAGAAGATCCGACCAGCCCAATCGTGCCCTCCGGACCCTGCCTCCGTAGCGACGACGTGGAGCTCACCCACTTCACCAAGCCGCCGCCTTGCCACAACCAGAGGCGCAGTAGCAGCAAGCGCTTCGTCTACGCCCTCGCCCCTATCATGATCCTCCGCGCCGCCTTCCTCGGGTTTGCCCTCACCGTCCGTGTCAAGAGCCCCGAGCTCAGGCTTCGCCGCATTGACGTCAAGTCCCTCGACTACTCCACCGCGGCCTCCTTCTCAACTCCCTCGACCGCATCGCCGGTTGGGGAGGCCGTCCTCCGGAACACCAACTTCTCCAGCAACCTCGCCTCCAAGCCTCCCATGTGTGGGGGTCTCGCTCAATGGGCGATGCTCGCCGACATTGAGGGGAGCTCGAAGAGGCCTGCTTCTCCTCCGCGTGTTGCATCTGCGATCCTGGGAACGCCGGAACGAACGATGGAGCAGCAACAAGCCCGACGAAAGAAGCGAGCGAGCACCGGAGTAGGGCGGCCCGTCGGCGACGGGAGGGGAATGGCCGCTTGATGTACGGCGGAGCAGCAACGAGTGCGGAGAGAGGGAGAAAAGTTCAGATTCAAAATTTCGAAAGGAAACAAATGGAGAGAGGGAACGAGAGGAACGAACGGCCGTTTTCTTTCTCAAACGAAGGAAAGAGAAAAGTTTTTCCCTGCAATAAATGCTCTAACAGGAGAGAGAGAGAGAGAGAGAGAGAGAGTGTGCAGGCTATGAGGAGAGAGGGCGTCAGGCTAGGAAGAGGGAGAAAATATTCAGTGGTTCGTGCGCGCCACGTCATCCGCTGACCTGGCGCGCACAAACCACTCAGATACTAACACCTTTCCCGAGCGAGACCCCCTCGAAATGAGAAAAGGGTTGGTTTTTGGGCAGCTCGGCTCGGATCTAAAGGAGAATCAGCATATTCCTCCCGTTCAAAATTTTTTCTCTCTCCTCAATTAAATGAGCGGGTTCTCTCTCTCCTCTCCTTGTAATAGAAAAAAAACGCTCAGAGCCTCCTCTGTTTCCTTCTCCGCGCATCCCACCGCCTCTGCCTCCGTCTCCGTCTCCGGCTCTAGACCTCCGCCTCGGCCTGCACCTGCCCAAAAGCGTCGCTGGCCATCTGCCTCTGGCATCTCGGTCTTGTTCCCTAGCGGCACCAGGCTCCCCGCCTCTTACCGGGCGTTGTCCCTGACGCTGGCCCGCTCGGTCGCGAGGGAGATCTCGACGGAGTTGGGCGGGGTCAACGGCGTGGCGAAGAAGGAGAGGCCTACTGCATTTTCTCTCTCTTTTTTTCAACGGAGCGCGCGCTATTTCTTCCCGCTTCTGCCTCTCTCTTCCTCAAGCACTCCTCTCCTCTCTGTCCCGAGCCCTCTCACTCACCCCAAGCGCCCCCTCTCTGTCTCGAGCCCTCTCACTCACCTTAAGCGCTTCTCTCCTCACCTCTGTCCTCGTCACCGTCATCGACTTTCCAGCCGCGACTCCAGAAATCACCGGCTACCGACTGGCCTCTCGAGCTTCTTTGTCTTCTACTCCTTATTCGGTCCCAATTTCAGGCTCGAGTACGTAGCCAAGGATTTGAAGCAAAAGAGTTTTGCGAGGCTAGATATACTGGTGGCGTACGGCGAGAGCACGATCAACTTGAGTCGTTACTCTTCGCTCGATGATTTCAGGCTCGACGTTGAAGCAGAGAAGGAGGAAGAACAAGAACGAGATGAAGGAGAAGAAGGAGAAGATGGGTCCTTGCTTTTCTGCTTCTAAGTTTATCTCTTGAAGTCCGCCACTTTCCCTTGTACCATTTTCCATCAAGTAGAGGAAAGCCGCCGTTTTTCCATCTTTTTTTCATCCCTTTTTGGTTCATTGGTTTTTGATGGGAGGGACGGTGTTCATTTCTTAATTCTGTGAATTTTTTTATGTTTGGAGAGGTTGGATGTTATGAGTTGCTTGTTTGGTGGTTGTTTTAGCGATTGATCACTCACCGGTTGTTGGATTTTGTGATTTGAAGGGATGCTTTGCCTTGGTTTGGATCGATCACCGTTGCTCGGCTCTCGGGTTGTGTCTGTCAGTCTGATTACGATGAGTTTGAATTATTGTGGAATTTTCCCAAGAGTGTCTTTTCACGTTCATTGAAGTTTATTGCTGTGTTGTTCCTGTTAGATGGTATACTAAGTGTCAATGCCTATTGGTGGAACCAAAGCTTATTGATTTTCGTGGATTTGTCTGGGATCAATCCTTTGTAATGCATCAAGTCTTGTTTTTTTTTCCGTCCCCTATCGCGATCTATCTTGGTTTGTGACACAAGGGACTAGTCGAAAATGGTGATTAAGGGATGATGTATACCATAATCACAAATAGTGTCGCCTATCACTTCTCTTTTCAGCTCAAAGTTCTATGGTTAATGGGGTTAAAAATATTCTTTCACACAGGTGAACTCAGATGTCAAGGATGGTTTTCCAATTCTCGTTTTGAATGGAGATAAGAGACTCACGCTTCTGCCACCACTTCCTCCACAAAAAGAATCTCCTGATTCTGAGGTTTCTCCTTTTTCAAGTGAAAAATCGTACGCTTCTTTAGATAGCAAGTTTCCATTTGGAAAATGGGTCCATGTTGGCTGTCAGGTATGTATATCAAGTGTCTGAATTACTCTTTCTACACATGGTTTTTAAACTGCTCGTTCCTTTTGAGTTGATAACTGCTGAAATTTTTATGGCTATAGCTGAGCACATTAATGTCTGTCATGTTTACCACTTATTGGTTCGAGCTGTCGAGCTGAAGCAAGTTGTTACTGAACATTTTATCTGTCTGTTTTACCTTTAACCAATCATTTTCAGATGTAATTGGAATTGTATGAATGGTGCATGATCTTCAAATATATAAAAGTAAGGCGTATTGGATGGATATTCATATAGCACGTAGAACTGTTGCACTTTCAATGTGACTGAAAAGAACAAGCTTTTTACATACATGGAGTATGATTCTATTCATATTCATTGGAGTGCCCGTGATTAACTAATTGCATGCATTATCTGGAGGATCTTGGACAAGAATTGTTATCTGCAAAATTTCATGTAAGTCTATGTCTCATTGTTGGTCTGATGAAAGAGATAAAGTAGAATTTTGGATTGCATAAATGGTGCTCAATCGAAAGTCTCTTGTCAATCTTATGATGTCATTGTCTTTCCTAGGTTTCTTACTCTCAGGGCCTTTTTCCCTTTGTAAATTGCTCAAAGTTCTATCTTCATGGCAGGTCTCAAGTGAACTTTTACGGCTTCACATTGACGGGGAAGTGGTGGAGGAGAAGCCCCTAAGTGCCTCAAAAGATGGAGAATCTAGCCCTTTAAGGAAAATAAGTTTGGTTAGTACCAGTGGAACTAATGATGGTATAGAAGGTTATTTATACAGTCCAAAGGTCTTGCACCCTTCTTCATCCATTGAGGATCATTATAAGGTACCTTCTGTCGAGTTTGTTTGACCTTATTCATGTGGATATGATTTCTTTAATGAATATTTTCCTTTAATGCCAGGACTCACCTGTACACTTAGCTATTGATAAGTCATCTGCTTCTGACATAGAAGAAGGTAGTGATGGTATCTGGAGTATCGTGGGTGGAAAGGTAAGTCATTGTATCTTCCTTTTAATCCTATCACCACTACATTTAAAAAAAAAAAATTGACAAAATCTAATTGAGTGTCACCTCCAGTGTTAAGCATTTATTGTTGAACTGCCTTGATGAAGTTGAATCTTTTTTCTGTGACGTCAGGAAGCGATATTTCTATGTTAATAGCTTCTGACTTTTTTTGTTGTTTTTCTTTCAATAGAAAAAAGTTGGCTCTAAAGCTTGCCTCTTTGGAAGAAGTATCAATTTCTGATATGGCTTAAGTATTTGCAATTTTAGCTTTTCCAATTGTTTCCCGTTGTGCTTCCAAAGCAAGATTGCGAATTGGAGATTCCTTGTAATTGTCTATCCAAAATGAATTTATATTAATGATTGACTGACTGGGTCATAGCTTTCCTTGCAAGTGTGTCTAGGAATTGAGAAGGGCGGAGAAAGCTTACTCAATGGTGTTTTACATTCAGCGTGGTTGTATGAGTATGTTCTTCCTTCTTTGTAACCCAATAGGCTCCTTATATGTAATGTTCAATTTGCTCCTTAAAAGTCAGGTGCCATGCTCTAGCTACGCCCTTCTTCCAATATGCAGTGACAATTGGTTTACTGAATTGCAGGCATCATGTCGGAGGAACTTTGTGTTGGATGTTGTCTTGCTAGATGCCTTTGGCCAGATTGTGAATAAGGAAATGGAGGTTTGCTTCTTCCTGCTTCTTACTGTGGCTCTCTCTCTCTCTCTCTCTCTCTCTCACCAACCCCACCTAAAAACAACTATCATAAGAGAAAAAAAGGAAAAAAGAAAAAAAAAATCATAGATAAGATGCTGTTAATAATTGACTTTTTTTTGTGTTGTTTTTTTTTTTTTTTTTTGGTAGGTTGTTGCTTCACTTTTGTATGCTAACAGTGGGTCACTGGTGGAGAAAACCGGTGATGATGAAGCCCTGCCATTGACAAGCTATGATGGAATTGAATTCGATTCCTATGAGAAACCTAGCAAATTATTGCATGGCCATGCTTCTTTTAAGCTCAAGATATCTCAGGTAGATGTTGGTTGGGGGATTTGTATTACGCTAATGATAGCTTGTGATTTGAATTAAAGATTGTATTAGTGGCCTGCAGTTTGTTTCCAAATATTTGAGTAGGACTGTATACACGAAAAGTAGATGGCCTGGGGTGATTGATAGTAGCATCTCATTAATATGTTAAGCAATACTAGCATGCTCTGGAGATTGCCTAATCCAAGTAAATAGAAAAAGAAATTATCACTAGCTGGGCTGGGCAGAGTAATCATGTGCGTAGGTTGTAGATTAAATTTTTCTTTGGTTGAATATTTTCTTAAAGATTGTTAGCAACAATGGTTAGATCACCTCTTCAAGAAAAACTTACAGTAGAACTGCAAGAACTTGGACCAATTTTTCCTCTTCATATAAATACGTTTGGGCATACATAAGGTGTTCATACTTAATACAATTGATCAACTTGAAGCAATTCCAAAACATTTTTTGAATTCAATTCCTAAGTACTCGTAAAAAAGAATATAATAATACCTGCCTAAGAGTAGCTGTAATGACCTATTATTGATTCAGACTTTTATATGTGACATTTTTGCTTGTATGTGTGTTCTCCTCTGCATTAGCATGAACTACATTTACTAAATTATCGGTGTGGCAAGTTTAGTGCCTTCTTGGTTTTCTAGTTTTCCCCCACCAGGGTATTAGCTCTTCTAGTATGCATTATTGTGCATGAAAAATATCTTTTTCCGTTCTCTCTTATTATTCTATCGATATGCTTTTGTTCTTTAGGAAGCACTAGTCTTGCCTCCATGGATTGCCCTTGCTGTGTGTCCTAGGCCCGGTGTGTGGGAGTACATTAGGGTAAATATCCATGCCCCGGTTGTTGAGGAGTTGCAAGTGACCGAGTTCCTTCATTTCAAAGAAGAACTTGTCGATGGAAAGTAAGTCTTTCTTTTTTTCATTTTTGGCTTTTAGCACCACATGGATGCTAGCATGCTTTGCTTCTGGCGGAAGGATTGTAGGTTACTCGAATTTGTGGATTGTTGGCAGTCACGGCATTACATCATGAGATCTATAATATGCAAATGAATGCTGCTTACTCTGTTGCAGTTTGAATGGAAACTTTGTGCTTGAATTGGACTTTGAGCCATTCACCGCCCAATTTCCCCACCCAACTCTTTCGAAGTCCATTGGAAATGGAGTGGAGTTCCTCAACCGCCACCTTTCGGCAAAGCTCTTCCATGACAAGGAGAGCTTGCACCCTCTGCTTGAGTTCCTTCAAGTTCATTGCTACAAAGGAAAGGTAAGCCCATGGGCAGATAACACTCATCTCACTCTCTCGGATCTACTTCTTATGCACCGCGTGTATCACTCAATTGTATTAACAAGATTCTGTAAATGACAACTCAGAGGAAACATTGCAACATTCACATAACTTCATGACTGTTGAAAGGACAGTTCAGAGTTGCTCATATTTTAGATGCATGGACTGAATCCTTTTTTATTTTCACTAACATTTACTTGAGACTCATTTATGCTGATCTGTGATGCAGAACGTGATGGTCAACACAAGAATTCAAAATGTCTTCTCGCTCCAACATGTCCTGAGGAAGGCAGAGGAGTACCTCTCTGCCCTCAAACCTGAGACACCTCACTCTCAGTTCGAGCACAAGTTTCAGGAAATTGGGCTAGAGAGGGGTTGGGGCGACACTGCCGAGCGTGTGCTTGAAATGATTCGGCTTCTTCTGGATCTACTTGAGGCTCCCGGTCCATGCACCCTCGAGAATTTCTTGGGAAGAATCCCTATGGTCTTTAACGTTGTTATCATGTTGCCTTACGGTTACTTTGCCCAAGACGATGTCCTTGGATATCCCGATACCGGTGGCCAGGTCATTAATCGTCTCAAATATTGATTTAGCATCTCTTGCCAGTATTTCTACATGCAATTCCATCATCATGCGTTGTTCACATTTTGTAGGTTGTGTACATCTTGGACCAAGTTCGTGCATTGGAGAGTGAGATGCTTCACCGTATCAAACAACAAGGGCTGGATATTACTCCTCGGATCCTCATCGTAGGTTCTTGCTTTTTTACTGATATTGGAATAGTTTTTTGCTGGCCAATCCAACTAACTTGTTATGTTTGTTTTGTGTCTTGCCCCTCTTGGCTGCAGGTCACTCGTCTTCTTCCTGATGCAGTAGGAACCACGTGTAACCAGCGTCTTGAAAAGGTTTTTGGATTAGAATACTCCCACATTCTTCGAGTTCCCTTTAGAACAGAGAAAGGGATGTTGTGAAAGTGGATTTCACGATTTGAAGTGTGGCCTTACTTGGAAACATACACCGAGGTATATTAGCTCATAAGATTATACTTTGCAAGGATTTCTTGTTGACATTCCAATCGCTTTTACACTTCCTGGACTGTACCGAGTCCTCCATGGCATTGATGTTTTCAATCCCAAATTCAACATCGTGTCACCAGGAGCTGATATGAGCATTTATTTCTAATCTTTCCATGCTGAGATCGAAGAACTTCTGTTCAACGATGTGGAGAACAAGGAACACCTGTGAGTTTTTGGAGTTTTTTTCCCCTCCCATACTGGACTTGGACCTACATTAGCATCCTGTGTTTTGCATGATAATGTTCAAGCTCAAACAAAATCTGACATGGATGTGTTGGTTAATGTCAAAACAGATGCGTATTGAAGGACTGGAACAAGCCAATCTTGTTCACCATGGCAAGACTGGACCGGGTCCAGAACTTAACTGGGCTGGTCGAGTGGTACGGAAAGAACACCCGCCTGAGAGAGCTGGTCAACTTGGTTGTGGTCGATGGTGACCGAATGAAGGAATCTTAGGACTTGGAAGAGCAAGCCGAGATGAAAAAGATGTACGGGCTGATTGAGACGTACAATTTGAATGGCCGCCTCGGTGGATCTCCTTCCAGATGAACCGGGTGAGGAATGGAGAGCTTTACCGGTACATCTCGCGACATGAGGGGAGCATTTGTGCAGCCCGCTCTCTACGAGGCTTTTGACCGACCGTGGTGGAGGCCATGACATGTGGATTGCCGACCTTTGCAACTTGCAAAGGCGGTCGATCATTGCGCACAAAAGTCTGGATTCCACATTGATCCTTATCACGGGGATCGGCAGCGGAGATCCTCGCGGACTTCTTCGAGAAGTGCAAGGTGGACCCGAGCCACCGGGGCAAGATCTCACGGGGGCGATGCAGAGAATTGAGAAGTAAGGACCGGGATTCTTGTTAGGTTCAATATTTGATAGGAAAAAAGAGCACATTTCAACTTGTTCAAGAAACAAGTGGGTAACATGTGGTGCTTTGCTTTTGGCAGGTATACATGGAAAATTTACTTCGAGAGGCTGCTCAACTTGATGGCGGTGTACGGCTTCTGGAAGCACGTCCTGAATCTCGATCATCTCGAGAGCCGCCACTACCTGGAAATGTTCTATGCCCTAAAGTACCAGAAATTGGTAAGAGACTCGGCTTCCCATCAGATCATGAGCGCGACAATCTGCATGCATATCTTGACTCCTTGTTCGGATATTCACACTCTCCTCCTTTGTCTTGACAGGCCGAGTCGGTTCCCCTTGCCGTTGAGTGAGTTAGAGGTGAACAAAAGGGCAAATCTCAAGAGGCAGACAGCTCCAAATTCTCTCAAGAGTTGAGGAATAATTGCCATTGCATTGGATTGGAAGAGAGCCTTTTCTTTTGCTTTTCTTTTCGCAACTGCTTTCATCAATCTTTCTTTTGCTTCTTTCTGCTGTGAATGTATGTTGGGTTAGGTTCTTCAAAAAGTCAATTCAATGAAATTTCCTTCTTTTCCCAGTGTCCCCTCAATTGACCTGTCGTCTTCCACTTGTAAGTTCACGTTCAACCATTTTTCCTTTGCTTTTAAGCTAGCAATGTGCATCCAAATGTGTTACTCGAATCAGCGATGGTAGCGAGTCCCTTGGATATAGGACTATCCAAAAATATGTCCAACAAAAAAAAAAATGCCAAGGCAAAACAAGTCTTTTAGAATAAATCACAAGGAAAACTTGTATACTGGAATTGACTATTCCAGTCAACTGTACACATCTAACATATGGAGAGAGGACAACAATACAAAAGAACAGGAGGTGGAGAGAGCTTGTATTGTACAATTTAATATTGATTCTGTTACGCATCGACACAACACATTGTCAAAATTGCCTTCTATTTTTGAGTTATTCTATTTCTATCTACACCTTCATGAGTAAAAGAAGAAAAAACCGGCAGAGGCTAAAACCATCTCCCATTACCCATGCGCCTACCCAAAAATAGAATGCAGAGAGTTCCATACCCTCCAAATCGTGCATCAATCCACTAGTCATGTAGCTACTCCCGTGTGGGTCTTGTAAGTTCCTTTTTCATGGCGGCTTCTCTTGGATAGAAAATAATTGCCAGCACCAAAGAGAATGTAAGGCCAACTATCCCGCCAAATGGTTGGAAAGGATGAGTCCCAGTTATCCAAAGGGGGGAGTTGGGGTTGTAGATCAAAAAGCCACCTAATTGGAGAGTGCAACTTGAGACTAATATCCCTGCACGGAGCCCAATTGGAACACAGGCTACCTTCACCGATTTGTCGAAGCCCAGCCAAGCTTAGTGATAAGAACCACAGCCCAGGTATTGCCCATGGAGACCTGAAATGCGGCGGATAAGTCAATTATCTTTGATGTTGACTCAAAGGGAAGATCATGTTAGAAGCAAATTGATCAAGTGCATGACGGAAACATGAACCAGGTTCCAAGCGGGACGCTTTAACCTAAAAGAGAAAGGATGAAAGATCAAGCTAAGAAGAAAGAACATTGTCCTCATTGTAGCAGCTAAAGAATGTGACATGACACTAACAGATCTAAGCCTTTCAAGAAGGCAAGTTTGGCAAGTCATAAGTTTGCCTTCATCGTCAGAATGTTTATTATGTAAACTTCTCTCGATAAAAAAACAAAAAATTTGCAAGCATGTTCAATCTAGAACCAAGATTTCAGTAAGAACAGGTTAGTAGTGTTGCATGATTACTTTAAAATAGAAAAGGGTGGTCACCAAGTTAAATCCTGATTTCCAGGAGTGCTGATTTACTTGTCATATTTTGAGTAACATGCTTTTCCTGGCCCCAATAGACATTTTCCCGCAACAAATGAAGAACAGAAAACTGAAGGAGAAAATCCAAGGACAAAAATGAGTCAAAAAGTTGGAAGGAACATGACTTAATTAAAGCAATGTACCTCCGGAACAGGGAGAATGCAAGCCCTGACAAAATAATTCCCGGGTGATATCCAAGATCAGCAGCAATGTCTTCAGTTAACCATGATCTGAAAAGCAACTCTTCCACAAGGGCAACGAAGTTGCTTAATAAAGCACCTCGACCGACCAAGATGAGAATTTGCCCATATGACTTGAGCCTTGTCATGGCATCTAATGACGATGAATGAAGACTTGGAGGCCAAGAAAAATTCACGCAGCCTGATAATGAATTAACATATTGTACATCATCAACAGGGGCTTTGCTTAAGCAACGAAAAAGAAGGCAAGGCATATGCCTTGGCATGGACATACAACACCAGTCCAAAGAACTAATGACAGCACAATTGTTTTTCCTCTAACCACAAACAGCACGATTTTTTGAATCATATAAAAATCTATTGAACAACTACAAGAAAACATATTTCTACTAAATCCAATAGACACAAGGACGGAATGGGTGCCCCTATGGCTTCAATACGTCCATGACAAGTCTTGCCTGAAAGAAACAGATTCTGCAGCACCTTAAAGGCCCCTTTCTGAAATCTGAGTACAATCTTCCACCACAAGCAACTCAACTTTTGTGATCCCACAAGTGGCTTCAGGCCATCATCGGTGACTCCTAGGCACTTTACCAATCGCAAGGTCCGCAAAGAAGGAAAGTGGATAACATGCTGCAGTCCCTCGTCACTTACCTCTTGGCATCTGACAAACTACAAGAACTCCAAATACTGAGCAGAGCACAGTGCCTACGAGCTTGCTTTTCTTCTTATCCATGTTTCTACCACCCCACTCAACAGTTTCATTAAGTGTTCCCCATTCCTTGAGCAGCTTTAGGGCACCCGACAGCCCTAACCCCACTGCAGCTTCATGAATTGTCTCATCCAGAACAACTTCCTCCTCACCCTCATTAACAGGACCTTCATCATTACCAAATTCTTTAAATTCTGTCTAGCATCCGAGCTCATCTTATACTTCATTATCTGCTTCGTCTTCATCCATGAAGACATCTTCTGTGTCAGGCTTATGAGAAACTGGAACAGGGGGTAATGGCACAATTTCAGTAACTCACTTGATAAGAAAATAACATCACATATTCTTTCAGACACCAAAGACCATATCAAGCAATTGGTGGATATAACACCGATTTGAAGAGGAAGTAACTTCAATTACATGAATGAAATCTCAAAATTGCAATGCAAGCCCAATATGCATGTCCCTCTCCCTTTCTCAGTAGAACCAACATCATTCTTAGCCAGCATATATCCTGAAAACTAATCGTGGTTTTAAAACTAAGCAACTCCAATATGGCCAAAACAGTTGAATAAGCCACCGCTCTTTAAGACAGCAATCCCCTCGACCAGCAATTAGGAATTTAGTTTGGAAGTTAAAATGCATCCCAAATAAACAAGCTATTGTGACTGCATGAGCAAATGTACTCAAGTTGTATGCGAAAAGTTCACTTGTTTGCAAGTTGTCCAGATGTTGTTCAATGAGGTGCATCAAGTGCACCGCTTGTTCACACATACACAGAAGGCAAACTCTAAAATAAGTCACTTACAAACAATCTTTCAGTATGCATACAAAGGTGAAAGAACAAGAAATGTTGCTCATTGACCATCCAAACAATACCAGGATTCTAAACTAAACAGCCAACTTAAACTAGTTTTGACCCAATAAGCAGCAATGCTACCCAAATCAGCAAAAGGCGTAATTTGAAAAATCTGGAGAACAAAATAAGGGTTCCACATTTCGAAAGAAAATGTGATCGCAAATTGTCCAGGCCAACACGAATTAATCGAATGTATACCTTCATCAACCTCGAGGCCTAAAACAAAACCTTCTATTTCTGTC
This sequence comes from Eucalyptus sideroxylon, assembly GCA_014182405.2. Taxonomy (NCBI): domain Eukaryota; kingdom Viridiplantae; phylum Streptophyta; class Magnoliopsida; order Myrtales; family Myrtaceae; genus Eucalyptus; species Eucalyptus sideroxylon. The sequence goes on along the minus strand of CM024549.2, from coordinate 8,924,989 downwards.
ATGACAACCCCGCTTTCCCGTGATTCTCCAATCACGACACTCTGATTTTCTGCATTGTGTGCGCCGGGAATACTATCGGCACGAAGAGCTATCGCTTAGGACCGAAGCCCTCTCCTCTTCTTGCTTCTTTAGAGCCAATTTCCTAGCTCTCTCTAAAGATTTATAAAGATCTTCATCGTCATCAGCAACGACCATGTTTTCGTCATTCTCCGTCTTAACAGAAGAGTTTGCTCCACCCGCAACCTAGATGCCTCCTCTCGCTTTAGCATAGGCCAATTGGTAGGCATTCTTTCTCATCTCAGCCTCGATTTTCTCTTGTTCCTCTCTGCTAGCCTGCCTCCTCCCATCCTTACGTGATCCAAGATCTCCAACACCCAACCCTACTGAAACTGCTTCCACTTCAAGGGCATCTAAGTCCAACTTCTCTTTCTGCCATAAGGATTTCTTTTTCTTGGGCTTTCTGAATCGAAGCAATTCTTATTGAGTGTATTAATTGGACGAGGTCTTGGCAGATGAGGTGAGATCTTTACAATGACTATTTGAAGAAACACCCTGTAGCCTCCTCCTTAGTTGTATATGAAGTACATGAAACTTTTTTAGAATGACCAAGCAAACCTCATTCCTATTCTAACTAATGCTGAACCACAATATGCATAAAAACTAGTTACCTCTTCCAATTTCCTTTCAGCTTCATAGGTCAAACATCCACTTGAGTCAAGAGTTACCCCTGAAACCATCAAAAGAAGTGGGAACGCAATAGCTAGATATGACACTTGTAATCAGAAAAGAAAAGAAAAAAAAAAACTAACCTCATCTTGAGTCGGATCGTCATATTGTGGTAATATTTTCTTCTCTGACGCAGGGTCATCACTGAATCTAAAAATGACAGTGCTAATAATAAGTTGAGTGTATGCATATACCAATAGGGAAACCGAGATGCAAGTGTGGGACAAAGACATGTGGCATGCAATACACAGTTAATGCACCTGCCTAACATCTGTTCTATGTTTGTCAAACATATGAACTTGATTGAATCCATACCTTCTGCATTGACATCAAATCCAGCCAATATTGCTTAAGGGGATATTCATATCCACGGATCCGCTTGCCCCATAACATAACAAGTATCGTAACAGCAATGCAAAGGCCAAAAATGCAAGCAAAATCAGCAATTCCGGAGGAGCTATGCGACATCCAGCTCTGCACAAGTGTTGGAAATAGAGGAACAACAACAGGCGACCAAAGAACAAGAACCATGGCAATGAACCCCACAATCCTAAGAATATCCCAGCAGAAAATTGCTCAGAATATATAGCAAATTGCATAATAGACTTGGGAACCCATTCAAACTACAGAAACTAGAAAAAGTGATATAAAGAACATGTGTTTTCAAAAGAATTCTAAGATATCACATTCCGTGTGCAATATCTTCTCCGGCCGGGGAAGATTATTGTTGATTTCTTAACATGTGTTACCTTTGCATCAAAAAAATACAGATCTCTTACTTGAAAAAAACTATCTGGAGGAGTTGTTCAAGATGGGAAACAATGTGAGAATCTGACTAAGTTCTATGGATTATTTTGCCTGTCAGACCACATTTACTAGAAATCTGAAGCGATTAAAGGAAGATTATTGTTGATTCCTCAGCTCACACTTTCTGGAGCGACTAAGACAATGTTCACATTTACCAGAATTCTGACACAGGCAACTATGATAGCAAACCAATAAAATAAAAAATAAAATATAAAACACAAGGAACTACAGCCTCTCTTACCACGCGGAGAGCAACAACGAACGAAATTCCAGAACTGACCTTACCGCTGACCACGTTGGCAGCGAAATTACAGACGGCGTCGAGCATGCTCTCAATCTGCACCTTCAGGATCCAGTCGGCACGAGGTCCGACTTCCTCAACTAGTGGTGCCCGACCATGGGCCCTCGTCCGGGTTCGCCATCGCACCCTTCTCCAGCTCCTCCATCTCCTTGAACGTGGCCTGGAACTGGGGCTCCATCTCCTCCATGAACTTGTCCGTGAAGCCAATCCGGCTCACGTCCAGGAAAAGCCCTAGCTCCTGATGCTGGTACAGTCGGTTCACGTACCTCCTCCACAGCAAGCGGCGATCCTTCTCCAGCCCGCGCCTCTCCTTCTCCGCGCCGTCGACCCCGCCCAAGTCCGTCGAGTTCTCCCTCGCGACCGAGCGGGCCAGCGTCAGGAACAACGGCCAGTCAGCGGCGGGGAGCCTGGTGCCGCTCGGGAACGAGACCGAGATGCCAGAGGCAGATGGCCAGCGACGCTTTTGAACAGGCGGAGTCGAAGGCGGAGGCAGAGAGAGGTGGGATGCGCGGAGAAGAAACAGAGGAAGGCTCTGAGTGATCTTGGTTATTTTACGAGGAGAGAGAACCCGCCCATTCAAATGAGGAGAGAGAAAAAATTTTGGGCAGAAGGAATCGCTGACCGTCCTTTCTACTGTAGGAGCCGAGCCAAGCCAGCCGAAAACGAGCCCTTTTCTCATTTTCGAGGGGTCCTGCTCGGGACAGGTGTCGGTATGTGAGTGGTTTGTGCGCGCCAGGTCAGCAAATGACGTGGCGCGCACGAACCACTGAATATTTTCTCCCTCTGCAAACCGTGTCGACTCGTCCTCTCTCTCCTCTCTCTCTTCCATTCCGTTGCGGGGAGAACAAAATTTGCAGGTGTGCTTCCATATGCTATTCCCCCTCCTCTCGCTCTCTCTCCTCCCCCACCCTAACGCCGCGCGCGACGCTCCTCCGCACGACGCCGACACCCCTCCGCCCCCGCCTCCGCCTCCACAAGTTGCCTCCGTCGCCCCCTACTCCGACGTGGACGCGGACGCCGTCGACGCCTCCACCTCCGCCTCCGCCTACGCCCTCGAACTCCGACGTTGACGCCGACGCCGCTGCCTCCCTCTCGCGACCTTCAGTCCGCTCTCTTTCTTTCCTCCTCGAAGTCGCGCCTCTCGTGAACCGAGACGCCGACGCCCCTCAAGCCGGTTGCCTCCGTCGCCCCCAACTCCGACGCCGACGCCCCTCCGCCTCCGCCTTCACCCCTTCGCCTCCCTCTCGCGACCTCCGCCTTCGTCCTCCGTGTCTGCATTCGACAAGATTATTGCTTACCGATGTGGAGGAAGGAGCTCCTGTTTTACTATGGTATACTAGTAAGATCCCATGTATAATGTGAAGGTGCCCTACGTTATTTGTAATGGGTTAGTAAAGATCAGCTGTTTGATCTTGAAAATCTTGTCTTTTCATGTAAAAACACCACTCTTTTTGGTTTTTTTGAGTAGTCATATGCTTTCTTTGCTTAGGTAATACAGCAAGTGCTAAATGGATCAAGATCATTATAGTAAGTACTGGCACTTCCATGGATAGAACGGGATATGAGTGCAAACTTTGGGGTATTTTATTTGGACAGCCACATCTATCTATCTGAGTTCTTCCTCTTCCTAGTTCTCATTTCATGCTTACTCCATCACTTATCTATCTGACTTTAACATGTTATCTGTGTAGTTGCAGATGAGGAGTAGAAAGGACCCGTGAATCCTTATGATGGCAAAGTGTATGTTCGACGGGATGCCTTGTCAAATAAAGTCAGTGGCTTCTTTTCCCTGTTGAGATGTCTTTGTTGTTGTTGTTGTTGTTGTTTGAACAATAAAGAAAATTCCATTAAGAAGGTACAAGGGGGTACTGCCCCTATACAAAATGGCTGCAAAAGAAAAGCCACACATATGCAATTTTGTACAAAAAGAGGAACCCCTTCTAGTATGTTGGTCATTACTTGTCATATGGAGATTGTGTGACGTTTAATTTGTTATTTGCTGCTATTTCCTTGATGTAGTCATCTTCCAAAAGTTTCAATCTTTTTGAAGAGTTGTGCTAACTGTTATAGGGCTATAATCCATTAAGACTCTAAGGTACTCATTACGATAAATGTTAGTTCCATGAAATGAATCTAGGCTAGCTGAGACAGGTGAATACTTTACTTAAAGGAAAGGTACTTATGCATCAATATCTCTATAAAATGAGTCCTAGTGCTCTTGGCTGGCTTTTTACTTTGTGTATTTTGTATTACCTCTTGCTCCGCCTTTGTGTGATGTTTTTTTTTTTTCCCCTTGTTTTGTGGTTAACTATTGCAAATATTCTGTTGTGATTACACTTGCATGGGTTAATGGAAGTTTACAAGGATCATACTTCTTTGTGCTTGTGAATTAAGAATATGTTTGTGAAATGTCGTCACAAATATTTTTATGATAACATGAGTGTTCTGCTTGGAAAAAATATTAAATAGTTTCAGTCCCTTTTAGTGCAGTTGTCAAGAACTTTTTGGCACTAATACTTTGTTGAAAATTGGAGGGGATATAATTCTCAATTCAAACTTACCTTTTCATACCAATTTTCTTTTGAGAGGTTGATGTAGGTAGTTGCCTATATACTTACACCCTACATGTCCTTTCTCGATACTTTTACAAGTTTGATCTTCTTGTCTTTCTGTATGAAAACTGGAATTGTCTTTTTTTAATTTTAAGAACTTTCACTGCTCTTAGAAGAATCTAATAAAATTCTGATGATAGTTTCGCTTGTTAACATTCAATTTTCGAAGTCATATGTGGATTGCCAATATTTGTGTTATGTGTGATTATCCAGGCTGCTTCAAGACTTCTCCACCATGAGTATCGATTCTTTGCATGACCAGCCTGCAAGATACCATACCCCTGGACGGATTGCCCAAACTCACTATCTTGATGTCCCGGTGGATGGGCCAACTACCAGAGTGTCATCTACTCATGGAAGTGAGAAGCTGCCTAGTGTTGATGGTGTTTGAGGTCACCAACTGCGAGTATGTCGTGTCTTGCAAGAAGATAGAAAGTGAAACAGTGTTTTATCCCCTCTGAGAAATGATCATTCCCTTCAGCCGAGAGAGTCTTTTGTTAACATTCAAATGGATGCTCACCAAGGAAGCCATCCATTTATCGGTCAAGAAGATTCTTCTACCCCGCCCGACAGACAATTTTGTATGATACTTATGACCTGCATGTCAAGAGAAAACGCAAGGTAATTCGATGCTTCGAGAGCGAGTATTGTCATCACTTTTTGATATAGCTTTAGGGTGACCAAAAATGTCATTTTGTTGCAGATTGAAGAAGCCCAGATCGCTAGGGAAGTTGAAGCTAATGAAAACCGAATTCGCAAAGCACTAGAGAAAGAAAATATTTTGAGAAGAAAGGTTTTCATTTATCACTTAAGGATATGTGAGCTTTGTGGAGAAAACTTTGGCATGTACTGATATCCTATATTTTTCTATTGTAGGCTGAGGAACGAATGAGGAAAGAGATGGAAAGATTTGATCATGAAAGAAAGAAGGAAGAAGAAAGGTTGATGCGTGAACAGCAGAGAGAGGAGGAGAGATTGCTATGTGAGCAAAGGCTAGAATCAGAGCAACGGGAGAAGTATTTATAGAAAGAACTATTAAGGTAAGTATTTGAGCTTGATATTGCATTTCCACTAGTTAGTTTCTTTTGCTTTATTTGATTGGTTAAGCAGCATCTCTTCTTTTCTCTTTTGTTTACCAACTTCTCTGGTTTTTTGTCTGGAAGGCAGAGAAAAAGAGACAAAAAGAAGGGCTTCGTCGAGACAAAGAAGCAGAGAGACGAAAAGCTGCAAAGGGAGAAGGCCACTTTGCTCGCACTGCCAAGGAATCCATGGAGCTTATGGAGGATGAACAGCTGGAGCTGATGGAATTGGCCACTGCAAGCAAGGGGTTGCCTTCAATTGTTAATCTCAATCATGCCACTATGCAGAACCTTGAGTTGTTCAGAGGTAGCTTTTTTATAGCGATTACTGTTAAGACCAGTTTCACTCCATTGACACATTGATTGTGTGATATTGTCGTTTTAACTAGGATTCTATGGTAGCTAAGACAAGCTTTTAAATTCCTATGCTCTGTTTTTATCGTGTACCTTAAATTCAGTAGAAAGGAAATAGGGCCCAATCCTTTCTAGAAAATGTACTGGTGTTCCATTGTTCTCAAGAATAATTCTAAATATACTAAAGTTATACAATTACCATCATACTAAATGATGTTAACATTGGATATATGAATAAGTCACCATCTTGTGATTTGAATCTATTCCTGTCATCACCAATTTAATTCCTGTCACATAATCTAGTGTACCCATTTTGACACATTCTTGGTATACCGACATTAGTCATCTACCAATTTATGTCAAAGTAAGCTTTGCTTTAACTTAGTTCTCACTTCGTTCCGTGGGTCAGATAAATGACTTGTGGGGGCATTATGCTTTATGTAAATCTTAGGTGTGTTTGGGGTGACATTCTCTCCCCTTTTCGCTTTACTCATTTCTTAAAACCTTAAAAAAAAACGTGTAAATATTGTCATATGGTGTTTTTAAAAATGTTCTTATAATTCTAAGTTCACAATAATTATTTTCTTTTAGCAGGAAAGCAAAAATTTGGAGGGAAAGAAATATAAATACTTATCATAAGCTCTCTTAAAATAACCCTAGATTTTTGCTCTGAAGAAAATGTATCGGGTACTCCCGCAAATAAAGTTGGACAATTTTTATTTTGCTTGGCCAACTCAATTGATTGTAAAGTGAACATTGCTCTGTTAAGTTGAAAACTTCCTACCTGCTAACAGCAATTTTTCGAGTCGGGCCTGTATCTGGTAGAGCTTTCTCCAATTAATCTAAATCGTATTTCTAGAATGTTTCTACAATGGTATCCTTTACATAATCTAACATCATAAGTGATGTATTTTGCTGTGAATTTTTGTGACTTATTTATAGGATCAGACGAGTAAACTGAATTGGCCTACAGAATGAGGGATTTGTTTCTACTGAAACATTTAGAAGTGAGGATCTGGTTTATATTTCCTTGCACTTGAATTTGCTTCATGCTGTCATTTTGTAGTAAAGGAGCTGATTTTGACATCTTGAAATTATAGCCAATAGATGTATCTCTTGTTACTGTTTCTTGTCTCTGTAGTTACACGGGTAAAAAAAAAAGTTTCTGGTTTGTTGTACGGTGCTATTCTGGTAATTGAGTATACATGCGTATGTACATAAGCAGGCGCATGCCTCCATGTGTATGCATGCACGCTTTCATTTCATTTCCAACATTGCTTCGGCCTAGGATATTATGTCATTCTAGTTTAAATAAATTCAAAGAAAGGGTTCGCGCCCTAGACATGTGTGTTCCTGTCTGCCTGCCTTTCTTTGGGCATTCCAACTCTAGATGCTACTGTTTGTTTTCTATTGTCCATGCAACTTTAATGTAAGTTTTATGCTTTAGATTCATTGAGTGCCTTTCCTCCTCAGTCTGAGCGATTAAAGAGACCATTTTCAGTTCAACCATGGACCAATTCAGAGGAGAACATTGGGAATCTTCTCATGGTATGTTTGACTGTTGAAAGAGATATACATAATTCCATAATAGCTTATTTTTTCATAATAGCTTGCACTTCCATGATAAGATTACTATCTGAAAATGTTGCATCTTTATTGTGGAGACGTACCATTGTCCTTGAGGCTGCGAATGTATTATTTTACCAGTAATATTTAGTGCCGAAGTGTCATGGGCTCCCCATTATCTGTTCTTGAGTTTACTTACCCCATCATTCTTTCCCTCAGACTTAATAGAATAGATTTTTAACAGGAAGGATAGTTCATTGTACAGCAGAAGATGGAAGTTTGGATGGTTGCCTCTTTGACTTTTATCTCTTGATATTGTAATTGCTACAAGGGTGACTTTGAATTCATGATTATCGGATGTGATTTTTTGGCTTGTATGGCCTTGTGGACAAATATATTTTCTTATCTGAATGTTTTTCCAAATGTAAGAGTAAACTCATCCCATTGAGTTATTGAGGGTGTTCTCTTTTGCTTTATGACTGATCTTTACTTATATGAAGAGTTCAGTGGCTTACTTCTGGGTGATCCCATGCAGGCCTGGTGATTTTTTCTTACTTTTGCGGATGTACTTGGTCTATGGCCTTTTACTCTTGATGAGTTTGTTCAAGCTTTTCACGACTATGTAAGCAATGTTCCCTCTTTGGATATCTTTGTTTCTCATAAGATTTCCTTTTATTAAGGTAGTCGGCCTTCTGCATTTTACTGAAGAGTTTTGCTTTGAAAAAAAAAAAAGGAATTCTCTCCTAAAACTGTAATTTTTTGCAGGACCGGCTGGAAGCAGCAAGTGCTCTGAAAAAGCAAATGTGGGTAGAGACACAGTTGGATAAGTCTCGCCTGAAGGATGTGTTTACTGCCAAATTGGATTTCTTGTCCTTATTAGGGAGCAAAATTGAATTTCAGCTTCCCAATTCTGTGGTGGATGGCGGCCACAGCTCCTGGCTTCTAGCTGATAATAAAAACAATGATGTTTCCGCAGAGAACCAAAATTCATTGCATGGTTCCCAAGGTCTCCAGAATGACTTGAGCAGTGTTTCAACTGAAAGATTCTTAGCTGTTCACTTGAGTATGTATGCAAGTGTATTTAATAAGGTGTTTGTTAGGTTTTTCAAGTTGTGTATTTAATATCATTGTTCTATCCTTTTTTTTTGCAGGCTTTCGATGCTCTTTTGATGTCCTTAGATACAGGTGGGATAAGGGAATCCCATTTGCATCTAATACTGCTGGAAGTGGATCCCCTATTCAAGGAGAATGTTAGAAGGAACTTGCAGTCTGCGAAGGTCTTCTCAAGGGGTGGACTCCCCATTAAAAACGAAGCAGCAGAAATGGATTCTAGTCCTAATTGTCCTTATGATTTTGACAGTCCTGACAGCAGTGTCTCTGATATATGTCAATCTGTAATAAGTTTGGTACTGTTGTGTATTACTTTTATATGTGTAATAAGTTTGGTACTGATGTGTATTACTTTTATGTGTGAATATATATAAGGAACTACTTTTTATCTCACTGTCGTAGTTATGGAGGCAAATGATCCAATGTTGGTGCTAGTCTATTCAATGAAAACAGCATGCGTGTCGAAATATTTTTTCAAGTGAACGTTCTTTGTCCCCCTTTTGGATTTCTTTATCAGAATTCTTGAGATATTCATTGTTCATTTCTTTAGTTTCTCTCTAGGATTGCATAATGGGGTTTGAATCTCGAGTGAAGCATTACCTAAGGCACTCATCGACTCAACAAACGATTGATATTGAAATGGAAATGCTGACACTGAAATCACCACGAAATGACACTTAATTTAGATATAACAGAGTAATTTAGATACTGGCGATTTTATTCTAGTTAATCAAATTTTAGGACGGTAGTCATCTTCAAAAAATGCATCAATGGCATTTGACAACAATGAACATTAGAGTCCCTTCCTTGCAGCTCGATTCCCGTAGGTGGCTGAAATCCTGAGTCTTTTCCACAAGACGTCAAAAGAGTTCGCCGATGATCTTGCTTCCGAAGTGTTGGTTGATGATCCCCTCCAAGCCCGCTCTTAGGTGTATCACGATATCCTGTGCATGGACTCCACCGTCATACCTCGTTTGGGTGTTGAGCAGCTCCATCTTTTCTATGTAAAAACTACCGTCCATTTTGAGCCATGTGAGGTCACTACTAGTGTGAGGATCAAGAAAGTAAGGCTTTGGTGGCTGCCCAATGAAGACAGTTGTGTTATATGACCTGAAATAGACAGTTCACTTGATCATCAGTCTTGGCAAATACACAAGCATTTATAATATTCAGATCTGATTATCGCATGAAGAGAGGAGCATTATGCTTCAAAAGATTGAACAGTCAATTGGCGAAGTGTGACAGAAAAGGGACACAAAATGAATGACAAGCAAAGTGAGAATGAAGTTAACAATTGAGAAACACCCAGCGATCAAGAAAGAGAAGAAAAGCACTGCATCGTTATGACATAGAATAAAAATATATGGAAACTAAAAAAACACAACTTCCCCTCGAGAAAGAGACGCTTTAATGTGATGAAAACCATATAGAAACTTCCAAGCAATTTTCCCTTGGCATTAAAATTTTAATCTGATGATCAACATACTGAAACTTTAGGAATTCCTAAGTGGGGTGATAATAGTATCTATGGTTACCACTTAGGGAGACATAAGTCACTATGACAATGGATTGGATGAATCTTCAGGTCATCAAACAGCAATCCAATGTAGTAACTAGCCAAACTATAACTAGCCAAACTATAGGAACTTTTTGAACTTTTGGATGAAAAAAGACCTTTTCATATCACCAAAGACAGTTAAATGTGAGAGATGACCCATACTTTCTAAACGTGAACGGCACAGCAGAGAGTCACCCAGGCATTCAAGAATTCATTGAAGGAGCAAAAATGCAGGTGCATCACCTCTCTCTCTCTCTCTCTCTCTCTCTCTCTCTCTCTCTCTCTCTCTCTCTTTCTCTCTCTCTCTCTCTCTCTCTCTCTCTCTCTCTCTATGTGACTAGTAAATGAAACGCCGGACTGAACTGAAGACAGGTCAAGAAGGGTATCCAGTTGGGAAAACATTGCCGTGGAGTGGAAAGACAACAGATGATCCGACACGATTGAGAACCAGCAACGACAACGCCGACCCGAAAGTCAAAGGCGCCTTTTGCCTCTGCTCAGATCACCTCTGAAAGAAGAAGAAGAGGAGTAGGAGGAGGACAATAGACACCAGCTCAACACAATTATCAGCAACGCGACCAAACCCACTTTCTCTTTCCCCATTCTTCCTGCCTCTCTCTCCCTCTCTCTGTATTACAACTGACAAATAAGCAAGAAGGATATGTTCTTGGCAAAACTCAAACCCATCCCTGTTCTTGTCTGATTATTCAGACACAGCAGCAGAAAGACCAGGTCGAGGGCAATTATAGGGCCGGTTTCTGGCATGATGGAGCGAATGATTGGCAAGGATTTATGCTGATGTCTGTAGTAATTGAGGAACCATTTTCTCAAGGAAATCCAGGCTCCTACCTTAACTTAATAATCAATGGTAAACAGCTTTCGTTGGTTGTCAAACTTGGACTCGCAAATGAACAATCAGCCACCAAGCGACATGCCTCTACAACTTTGTAAACTCCCAGTACTGAGTTGCATTTTCTGTTTACTGACCAATATCATAACAATGCATGTAAAGCCTCCGAATTGCACTTTCACAATGCATAATTGACCAAAAATTCTATACTGTTCTGATCAAAATTATTGGTCAATGTAGCTTTACTGGTCCTGTTGAGCCAATGATTTCATTTTGTGACAAGCACTTAGCAAATAGGGAAAAAAAATTGCCGATTTTATTTATCACTTTGTTTTGCTGGATCGACAAAATTGAATGCAAAATGACAGCATGAGTTCACAGCAAGCGCTCGCTCAGAAACAGAAAAGACAAAACATTTACACCATTTGAACATATAGCGATTAACTAATCCAACATTGTCAGACAAACCAAAAAAACTCTCCCATTCAAACATTTAGAAGTGCCTATACCGCAGTCTTTGACTCGAATGTCTCGACAATATGGAAAGGAACTCATCAGCGCGAAGATCCATATATAAACATCAAACGCGAGACGTCATCAAACGAACAATGATTAGATAATAAGTAAAATACAACTATCAAAAGCAGCATGAGACCAATAATGCACTCCAAGTGTAAACAGATCAGTCTATAGACACAAACTATCACATCTCATAGTAAGAACACATGTCGAAGAGATAAAATGCACATCTCGGATTCGCAATCCACTTTATGAGACTAACCTTCGTGCCGAAAGGACCGACAGGATAGTTGGCCGCGTTCTTCGGCAGGTCGTCGATGTCCCTCGCGGAGGCCGAGGTGGAGGCGTCGGCGTCGGAGTCGGGGGCGACGGAGGCAACCTGTGGAGGCGGAGGCGGAGGTGGAGGGGCGTCGGCGTCAGGGGCGAAGGCGGAGGCGTCGGGTCGGGAGCGACGGAGGCAACCGCAGAGGGGCGTTGGCGTCGCGGTTGGCGCCACTTCGAAGAGGAAAGAGAGAAAGAGCAGACTGGAGGTCGCCAGAGGGAGGCAGTGCATCGGCGTTAGCGTCGGGTTCGGGAGCGTAGGCGGAGGTGGAGGCGTCGGCGGCGTCACCGTCGCCGTCGGAGTCGGGGGCGACGGAGGCAACCTATGGAGGCGGAGGCGGAGGCAGAGGTGGAGGGGCGTCGGTGTCGTGCGGAGGAGCGTCGGCAGCGTCGGCGTCAGGGTGGGGAGATGGAAGCGACCAGCGGAGGAGAGAGCAGAGATGAGGGAAGAGCGTATGGAAGCAGATCTGCTATTTTTGTTCTGACCGCAACGGAACGGAGAACGGGCAGAAATTTCGGAGGAATATCAGGTGAGTTTTACACTCCGCGAAGAGAAACAATTGAAAAATCGAAACGTGTCGTGACGTGTAAACGATTTAAAAATTTGCTTCCCCCGCCTCTCCTCTAAACCTGGAGAAAGGTAAAACCCAGCCAATATTTTCTCCTAAACCTGGCCCACCTCTGCTCTCCTCTGCGACGCTCTCTCTCCTCTGATCTCCACTGCAAACGGGCCCTCCTCTTCTCTCGAGAAAGTATACGTCATCCGTGACGTGGCGTACGCTTATTTACTGTTAACTAATTATAATTTGGTACATAATTGATGACATGGAAATAGAGAAATTAATAAAAATATCTCCAAATCCAACTGGAATTCTCTCTTCCTCCTCTTCCATCTGCAGCCACCACGAGCTCAACCACCGCGCCTCCTTCCGCCATTGCCACCGCCGGAGTCGCCGGCGTCACATCTCTCCAACATGGTCGTCTCCTCCGCTCGGTTCTTCACTTCCAATTCTGGCGGCAGGGGACTGGATTTGGTCGGAAGAGAATCCATGGCTAAAGTCGGTCTCTCCTTCCATCACTCAACACAAAATCCATGGACTGAAAACGTGCAGGTTTTTTCGTCACGAGACGACCAAAATAGAAAACGGTTGTGTAGAAACAGCTCCATTTGCGCAGATCTAGAGCCTTGGCCACGAGCGACAATAGCTCGCTCACACACGACGACGACGAGGAGACGCGAAGGTCGATGAAGTCCAGATCTGGAACTGTCGTCGCTCCTGGCCAAGGCTCCAGATCTGGAAGTTCGGCTAGATTTGGAGTCTTCGCCGCGAGACTGAGAGGCCATGGCCACAGATCTGGAAGTTCGACTAGATTTGGAGTCTTGGCTGCGAGACTGAGAGGTGGACGCGGAGGTCGGCGCTCAGATCTGTGGACGAGAGGCCGTCCATGGCCGACCGCTGCTCTGCATCTCCATCTCTGTGGACGAGCGCTCGCGGCCAAGGCTTAGTCGTTGGCACGACGGAGAGGGGACGGGGCGGTCGGCTTGGACGCGACGATCGACCGTCACTCAACAACCAGATCTGGTCTGCTGCTCAACGGCTTTGCGCTCGAAACTTGGCTCGTCCATGGCTGCCGGCGATGAGTTCAACGGCTTTGCCGCTTTCCATGGTGGTCACGGTGGGGCGGTGGCTCAAGGATGGTGGCGGCGGCGGCGGCCCCATGGGCAGTGGCGGCTTGGGCGGTGGAGATAGCCAAGCCCAGGTGCAGCGGAGGTTGAAGATGAAGAGCCCAGGTGCAGCGGAGGTTGAAGATGAAGAGAAAAATTAATTTTTCAATTTCCACGTCAATGTCTCAAGGATATCGGCAAATAAGCGCATGCCACGTCATCCGACGATTAGGCGCTCGCAAACCACTTAATATTTTCTGAAACAGCACGCATACATATATTTATAGAGATACATCCAAACTTATTAAAAGCTGCAAGCATATCGTCGAGCGAAGTGTGACGATTCCTCTACTCAGCTTACATAGTCGAGGGCCAAGTTCCACGAAAAGGTGACAGGAAACAACAATCGCATACATATATTTATATCACAAGAGATACATCCAAACTTATTAAGAGCTGCAAGCATATCGTCGAGCGGAGCGCGACAATTCCTCTACTCAGCTTACATAATAGAGGGCCGAGTTCCACGAAAAGGTGACAGGAAATAACACACGCATACATATATTTATATTACAAGAGATACATCCAATCTTATTAAGAGCTGCAACGAGGACCCCTCTCCTGAGCTTACACAGCCGACCGCCGAGTTCTACGCCTCAGTCATGAAGTTCTCGAGGTTGGGGAGAATAGTGATGTCCTCCAACTGACCACAAACCTCATCGAAACCCAACTCACGAACCTCGGGATCCAGGCACATGGGGCTGGAATCCATTCCCGAACTTTCACCGCCAAAGGCTGAGTCGACCAGAGGAGTCGAGAGATTATGATCGTTCAAAACTTCAGGATAACGACCAGCTCCAACTCTGGAATCATCACCAGCATTGTCCTCAACCGATGGGTTGTTCTCCAAACCCATCAGCTTGCTACGTAGAAACTTGATGGCAACCTGGTGCTTCATGATCAATGAGGTGCAGTCCTGCTTTGTCGCACATGAATCACACTCTTTCTCGGCCCAGTCTAGCCACCCTGCTTCTGGGAAGATTGGCAGCTCCTCCTCGTCCTGGCGACGGAGGCACTCGGAGATTACCTCTCCGAAGGAGGGTTTGCCAAAAGAGCGTAATATGCCATTGGGAGAGATAATGGCGAGGGCGACAGGATCGCCGACGAGTACGTGGTACTCCTCGACTTTTTTAAAGAGGCCCTTGCTCCTCTTACAGCGCGTTGCGGAGCGATACGTCGGGTCTTCGATATATTTGATGTATGTCCGCCGGCTCGAGGCCATTACAGTGGAGTAGATGGCGAATGTTTTTTACTTGGAGAGAGAGAGACTGCTGGGGCGGGGGCGTTTCTTGGTTTTCTTGGTTTACTTGGAGTGAGGGAGAGTTATGCACGTCCATGCATGGTCCTCGAGTTTGAGAGAGAGAAGGGGTTGGCAATAATGGAAAGAAAGTGCAGCTTTGTGATGCGCACGGGAAGATGCTATTTATAGGAAGGGAGCAACACTAGTGCCGCTTCTGCCACTAGAATGATAATTAAAAAGGAATTTGAAAGAATGCAGCGTAAGTATTGTCTTTGGGCACACATTATAATCATTTTATTTGTATTCCAAAACCATTTATTTTAGACTTATTTTTGGAATAGAGATCCATTTGGTAAAATTACTTCATTTTTCTATTTCTGAAATAAACTTCTACTCATAGATAAATATGTTTGGAATAGAAATTAAAAATAAAAAAAATTACTTTTCTATTTCTAAAACAGAAATGAAAAATAAAATAAAAAATTCATTATGACCCCGCTATTAGTCAGTTGCTCATCCGTCATCACCAGCTGCCATTTGCCATCTATTGTCGCCATTGCCTACTGCCAATCGCGCTAGGTCGCCAACCTCCGCCACCGCTATTGTTGAAAAAGAGAAATTTTCCGTCATTATCAAAAAAAAATTATATTTCAAAAATAGAAATTTTGTGTCGTTATCAAACAAATTATTATTAAACATGTATTTTTACTTAGAAACTCATCCAAGAATAGACTTCATAAAATTAATTTATGGCTAGAATTGTTATAATTTGCGCCCTTTGTGTCACGGTTTCGTATATAAGATAAAAAGATGCCTAAAATATAGTAACACGTTAAAAGATGAGAGAGAGAGAGAGTGTGGCGATCGCCGGTCATATTCCAAGTCATCACCACACTACCATGCTACAACATCAATTAATAACTTTTACGATGGAAAAATAGAATAAAAGCCAAGGCCAGTCGGGCTATAGTTACGTTTCCTATATTGGAAGTAGTCTAGTTTATCCTTTCCTCCCCACCAGCCAGGTGGCCTCAGGTCGTCTTCTTCTCGAGTCCTGGTAACGACGAGTCATGTCTTCCGACCTATAAAAAAAACAAAAAAAAAAAGATTCCGCCCGTTTGCGTTGAAATAAGGAACGCATTCTGATGAGATACATGCAATCTCACGACAAATTATGCCTTCTTTTGATTCCTCTTAATTATTATCTTGATGCACAAGAATAGTCACAAGGCTCGAGCTCTGTGATCAGCACAAATCATCAAATTCACAGCCAGATTCATCAAAACACGATCTTTCCGCACGTGAGGGGAGATGACGTTGACCCTTTCTAGGGTAAAATACTAAATGCTGGCTGAACAACGAATTTGGCAATGCATTTTGGGGTTTTTTCTTCCCTTTTTTTTTGTGTCAATTTAATCCTAAACATTTTTACTTAGTGCCGATTCAGTCCTTTCCGGTTAATTTTGGCCAAATTTTGCTGATTGAATTGGACGGGCTTTGGTGACATGGCCTCGTTAACAACTTTTAATAATATTTTAATATTTTTTAATTTTTTCTCGTTTTCCTTTTTTTTTTCTTTTTTCCTTTCCCTCCTCCAGCCGGTCGCCAGACCTCGGCAACCGGCTAGAGGCAACGATCGGTGAGGTCAACCTCACCGCACCTCGCCAACCACCTTGCTAGTGGCCGCGAGGGCGACCTTGTGTTGGGCGGCAAGGCTCGCCCTCGTCAGCCGTCACCTCGCCCCGCCGAGGTCCAAATGCGGACCGACTAGAGGAGGGGAAGAAAAAAATAAAAATTCAAAAATTCAAAAATTCAAAAATTCAAAAATATTATTAAAGGTTGTGCATGTCAATACTGATCAGGCCATGTCAGCCGCCTGACGTCCAGTCAGCAAAATCCGGACAAAATTGGCTGAAAAGAACTGAATTGACACTAAGTAAAAAAATTTAGAACTAAATTGACACAAAAAAAAGGTTTAGGATTAAATTGGCACAAATACAAAAGGTTTATGACTTTTTAACACTTTTCCCCGGCCGTTGCTATTCTTTTTTTTTCTTTTTAATTTTCATTTATGCCACTCTAGTCATGAATTTCCCTTGTTTAAAATTCACTATGTTTTAAGAATAAAGCTAAAGGAGATATTGGGACAACCTAATATATCACAAATAGGATGCATTTAAGGATTAAAATATTGTTCAATTTGAGGGAATATCCATCAAGCTAGAAAATTAATCTACATTGGTCAAATTCGGTGCTGGTGGTAATTCTGGATTACGCAATTCTAATTTTTCATCCTTTCAACTTGACTTACATGGATGATTGAATTTGGCATTCGAACTTTTTACTCATGTTAATTAGATAATCCCGCTTTCCTAATTTATAGAATCACTAATTTTCCCAATCGATTCCTTTTTCTATTAACGCTTGATGCGTGTAACTAAAAATTAAAGAAATCGCTCTAAACTATAAATTTCATTTTAAAATAAGAAAAAGAAAAAAATAACGTGACATGTGGGGAGGGGAGAGAGAGAGAGAGAGAGAGAGAGAGAGAGAGAGTCCCCGTAATATAATCTTATTGATATTGTCGACTTGTATCAAGGCCAGCCCCGCAACACCTTCATGGACCATGGCAAAATGGAAAACAGTGAAGATTTTTTTCTTAGGAAGAGCTTCCATCAGTCACTTTTTCTCCGGAAGTGATTGCAACATCAAATGCTTATACCGTAATCTAATTTTATTGATAATGTCGACTTATATCAAGCCCAACGCCGCAACAACTTCATGGACGATGGCAAAAAGGAAAACAGTGAAGATTTCCTGCTTAGGAAGAGCTTCCATCAGTCACTTTTTGTCCGGAAGTGAATGCAATGTCAAATGCTTTTACCGTAATATAATTTTATTGATATTGTCGACTTATATCAAGGCCAACCCCGCAACAACTTCATGGACTATGGCAAAAAGGAAAAAAGTGAAGATTTCCTGCTCAGGAAGAGCTTCCATCAGTCACTTTTTCTCCGGAGGTGATTGCAACATCAAACGCTTTTATGCATGTGGGAATTTTATTTTATTTTTTTTGTATTTTATAGTATTCAAGTTTTACTAATTAATATCATTTTTAGAGGAAAATTAGTTGAGCTAGAAAATCAGTATGAAGCAAATAGTGAACTTCTTAAAATATCGTGCATTGTCTGTGGAAAGCCAAAGAAAAATTTCCCAAGCGAGATTTAGTTATCTTATTAGCCATACAAAAATGAGGGTAATTAAGTTATCCATCAATAATTCTTGAAACAAAGGCCCAAGGGTCCATCTTCCGTCGCGACGGAGGAGGACATCAAGTCCTTGATGGTGAAGTATGAGGCCATTTGCGATTGTGTACGCAAGAAATTGGAGAATATTCAATCAATCACGATCGGTGTTGGTCGCAATTCTGGCATTTGATGCCGAAAACATTGGGGCAATTCCAATTTTTCGTCCTTTCAACTTGTCCCATGTAGATCACCATATTAGGTGCTCAAAACTTTTTGTTCGTGTTAATAAAATACTCTGTTTTTCATGATTAGTTTTACCATTGACGCCTAATGTGCTAACTAAAAGGAAAAAAGATCGCCTTAAATTATTAAATTCAATTTAACACAAGATTAGAGGAAAATAATGACGAGGAAAATATGCAGTGACATGTTAGGAGGAGACAGAGCATGGCCATGGACTATTGGGTTCCATTGATATCCCAACATCACCTTTCCACTTTGACGTTTATCCACGAGCTTAGTGGATTCACAAAAAAATTTATTTGTGATTTTTCAAGAGAATGTCGATCCATTTTTCTATATTTAACGTACGTTTTTTTTTTTTTTTTTTTTTTACTCTCTTCAAAATTTTGAAAATGAAAAAACCTTTGAATAAACCATATGATTATGATTGTTGCAATCATCCCTAGGCAAAATCCTGAGGAAGTTTCATAGATTATCGAGTGAGCGCGAATGGCTCCAACTTGCAGCTCCTCCGCCTGGCACAAAACCTCCTAAGCCCTATTGATTGAACCTTTGTTTCTCAAATAATCATTCAATTTTGTTTTTTTTTATAAGAGTCACCGTTAATCAATTATGGATCGGGTAGCCCATCTTATTTCAGCATATTAGAGATTCATGGATATGATGACTTAGTTACACGAGATGTGTCTAATGCCTACTTTTGGTACCTTTTTCTTTTGTGAAAACAATCTATCTAACCTTTTTCTATTTCTTTTTATTCTTAAAAGATGCATCTAGCATTCATACATAGATGTTCACTTAAATAAGAGATCAAATCAGATAACTCGAGCTGTATCATGCAAAATTAAATAAGGCTTTGATTTATGCCCTGAGATAGGAACCTCGTAAGCAGTAAACGGAAAGTACAATCAATGAGGAATCCAACCCACCGATGTCTTAAACATAAATGTAAAATTCAAGTGCATTAGAAGAATTAAACATGACTATTTTTTTATTTTTTTTACCTTATTACCTAAAAGGTATCATAAGGCGATCTCTGAAAAATAAACAAACTACTATGCGTTGCAACGTTAACGTGCTGGAGTGAAGACGAATGTGGAATGCTAAGATGAAGTACAATTGCATTAAAAAAAAAAATGCAATTACTAATAGAAGCTAAGCATGCAAACCAATTAAATTATCAACCTTGAAAAGCTACTCTATCGGACCCACGAGGCTCCCTGAGACCGCGCGTCCGTGTGAACGGGTTGAAGATTGGAGCATCTCACGTCCCTTTATCCTCCCCTTGCGACGCTGCTTGACAGAGCGGCCGCCGCACCTTTGATTTTTATCTTCATCTCCAAGTCGCTCTCGCTTCGTTTCCTGGGATTCCTTTTAATTTTCTTTCTCCCGATCTGTTTTTCTTTGTCGCCTTTGATAATGACCCGCCACCCACCTTAGGTCCCATTGCCTAATAATCTCAGCACAAAGGAGGGATGACCGATTGATTCTTTTTTTTTTTTTTTTTTCAGTCATGCTCTACTTCTATTCTAATGCTCACTCTCAAAATTTTACCCTGCCTCTTTACAGAGCGTGGGAGTCGAAATCCACTCCTGAAACTAATGCGTCCCCACCCCAACTCCTATGACCAATCAATTCCCTTACCTTGTATAATCGACCGAGGGATAATTTTTCCCTCTCTGGCCGCAATGAAAAAACATAAATAAGTTAAAATTTTCAAAAAAATTATAAAAAAAAAAAAAAAAAAAATTTATCCATATCAGCACTAATTGTACTGTGTAAAATGATCGGCGATTACATCAATCATTTCCTACCAACTACATTGACAAATTGATAAAAGATCTAGGACTATATTAACTAAATTGAAAATTTTAGAACTAAATTGACGTCGGTATAATAGATTTAAGATTTTTTTGGTAATTTTTCCTGAAATACACAATTTCATTCAATTTTCTTTATTCTCTTATTCAATTTCATAAGGGGTCACAAGTTTCTTGTTAAATTGCTATGATAGTCGCAACATTTGGTTAGAAAAAAATTTATGAAAATAAAATACACTCCTAATATAAATAGGATTAAGTGCACCATAAGTTCTAAACTTGGTGATCATGGTGATTTTGACATGTGACTTGAACTAACCATGCTTGTCATCTAAGGCTGCATTTGATGGTCAGAATAAAATTCATGATAGGATATGATTTATCCTATCCTATGTTTAGATCGCTTGAGATAGGATAAAGTCACATATAAGAAGGATATAGACAGAATAAAATTATTCCATGATAGAGGTGGGATAAAGGTAAATAGGATTTCTAATATTCATAATAGAAAAATTATTTTTCTCGAATAACAAACTTATTAAAGTAACAAAATTGAAATTATATATCAATATATATATTATTTGAATTCTAATTTAAGAAATTAAAAATAAAAAAATTCATTAATCTTATTTTAATTTATATATTCAACTTTAATTCTATCTTATAATAAACATTCAATCTATAAATTAAATATTTATATTTATTATATATTTGAGGTATTTTTGTATTTTAGTTATGTTAGTACACTTTACTATTTGATAAAATTTGATTAAAGAATGATGAAAGGAGAAAAAGAAATAATAAAGAAAATAATATAAAAAAAAGAGGAAAATAAAATAAAAATAAATTAAGAAATAGTGTTATGAGAGATTTTCATCATTTCCGTTTATGAACATTTAGGTTCATTTATAATGATATAACATTTATATAAATAAATAAAAAATGTACATGATATAATGTGAATATATTCGACTTTAATACTGCAATACACCAAACAATTGACATGATATAAAAAAATCTCGGGATTTCATATCATATCCTATTCAGTCCTATCCCAATTAAAAATCCAGATGACCAAACGTAGCCTAATAATCTTAATACAACCAAAGGATGATCAATTGATTCCCTTACCTTGTGTTTCCAATCGAAATCGTCGGAAGGAAACACGGGATAAGGGAATAGGGAACAAATTGAGATTGTCGGAAAGGAACACAGGGTAAGAGAATTAATTGATCATCCCTCAATTGTGTTCATTTTGGAAATTTCGAATGCCACAATTCAACTCGGAAGTCGCTTCTACACATTTTGGGACCTTTTTGTTTTCGTATGTTCTTAGTATTCGGGTCTTATATCCTTTTCTGTTCTTTTCATTTCGACTAGACCACAGTAGTCAAAAATTTTGTTGTTTTGAATTCACGGGGATTAAAGACAAAGCTAAAGTAGACATTTGGAAAAAGTTAATATATCACAAATATGTCGCATTTCAAGGGTAAGAAAACATCCGATTTATAGGAAAACGTTGAGCTAGTCAATTAATCTAAAACGGATGGTAAACTTCTTCAAATATCACATGTTGTTAATTGAAAAAATGAAAATTATGGAAAAAGTCTTAAACTTATTGCACTTGTGCTACTTTAGTCCTAAACAGTTCAATTTGATGAGGTCTTAAACCTTTTAATAATTTGTCAATTTAATCATAAACTTTAATATAATTTCAAATTTTTTTTTATAATTTGTCAATTTAGTCCTTTCAGCAAATGTTAGTCGGAAATTACTAATATAGTAGTATAGTCAGCACTGACTGTCCTCCACGGCACGGCCAATGCTAATATGAAGAAATTTTTTTAACTTTTCATAATTTTTATTGCTTTTTATTTTCTTTCTTTTTTTCTTTTTTTTTTTCCCAACATGCCGACGAGGTCATTAGTTGACCCTCACCTGGTCTAGATGAGGGGGTTGCGGCCCTAGCTAGCACTAGGCAAGGTAGGCCCTTTCGAAATCTAAGCAAGATCACATCCGGCAAGGGCGTGGGCAAGGGCGACAACCATCACCCAACGTGGATTAAATTCTCTACCTTTTAGCTTGGCCTATGTAGATCGACATATTAGGCGCTTAAACTTTTATTTGTGTTAATAAAATACTCTACCTTTCACGATTTGTTTTATCATTAACACCTTATGTGACAATTAAAAGTAAAGAGATTGCTTTAATAAAATTCAATTTAACATAAGATAAGAGAAACGAAAATGAGAAGGAGAAAATATAATGACATGTCAAGAGGAGAGAGAACTTAGCTATCAATTGTCTTATTCCATCAATAGCTTCAGCCATAACGCCTGTCATGATCGACGAGCTTGGTGATTCCGTCGAGAGGTTAAACAATGGAAGCTTGTCACAAGATTTTGAATCGAGATTTTTTAAAAGAACATCAGCTTGTTTTTCTTTGCAACCTGACTTCAATGATCCTGTATTAAGAGCTAAATTGGCTAAAGGGATGGGTCATAATTATTACGGAGAACCTGCATGGCCCAATGATCTTTTATATATTTTTTCAGTAGTAATTTTAAGTACCATCATGTAACGTAGGCTTTGCGATTCTAAAACCATCAATGATTGGTGAGCCTGCTGATCCATTTGCAACTCCTTTGGAAATATTATCCAAACGGTACTTCTTTCCCATATTTCAAATACTTTGTACAATACCTAAAAAGTTATTGGGTGTTCTTTTAATGGTTTCAATAACTGTGGGATTATTAATAGTACATTTTTTGGAGAATGTTAATAAATTTAAAAATCCATTTCGTCTATGCCATTGCAGTCGTAAATTCACCAGATGTTAAGCACGAAGCCGAAGGAGATATTAAGACAAACCATTACATCAAAATACGATGCGTTCCAAAGGTAAAAATATCATCCTATTTGGAGGAAAAATCTGTCAAGTTAGAGAATTAATCCACATTGGTCAAGATCGGTGCTGGTGGTAATTATGGAGTGAGACATCAAAGAATCAATGTGGGTCAATCGAAACATGTATTAATGACTTTTATGACGAGCGTGCTTTCGTCACTTTTCCTATATAGCAAAATGTCAACTGGATCCCTTCCTCCTCAGACTGGGGGCCTCTCGTCTTTTTCTCGTGTACTGCCGGTGCTCTTAGTCACGGGGATCTGACGGTGGATCTAAGAGAGAGAGAGAGAGAGAGAGAGAGAGGACGGATTATTCCCCGTCACAATCCCATTGATACTGTTGTCTCATTCCAAGACCACTCAAATGATTTTATGCGCTTGGGAATTTAATTTTTTTTTTTTTTTTTTTTTTTGCATTTTGTGGTATTCGGGTATTACTAATTACTATCATTTTTGGAGGAAAATTTGTAAGTGAATGAAATCATTCTTTCTAAGTGCTGGTTAAGAGGTGCTGGAGTTGGAGTTAAAAGAACGGCTAGTTAAAAAGTGCTGTTAACGGAATCTCGGAAGGGCTAGTTGAAGGGTAACAAAATTTTCAAACGCTACAAATCCGACTTCAAAGCCACTTTTACGCATTTCGGGATTTTTTTTTTCTTTTATTTGCATTTTCTAGTTTTCAAGTGTTACTAATTAAGATCATCCAGTTGGGGGAGGTTCGAGTCACCGCGGTCGCATTTGCGCGACTTAAGTGCGGCGTCGTAGGAGGTGGGTCCCCGTTAGCGTTGCCCCGAGTTTACGTCGCCAGCTGTTGGTTGTACGGTGGTTTCCAAGTTATAAAAAAAAAAAAATTAAGATCATCCAATTTGGAGGAAAATTTATTGAGCTAGAAAATCAGTTTGAAACAAATAGTGAACTTAAAAAATCAGGCGTTGTCAATGGAAAGCCAGAGAGAAAATTCCCAAGTGAGGTTTAATTATCTCATTAGCCAAACAAAAATGAGGGTTATTAAGTTCTCCATCAATAAATCTTGAAACAAAGGCCCAAGGGTCCATCTTCCGTCGCGACGGAGGAGGACATCAAGTCCTCGATCGTGAAGTACAAGGCCATTCGCGATTGTATGTACTAGAAATTAGAGAATATTCCCCCAGTAATGGTTGGTGTTGGTCGCAATCCTAGCGTTTGACGCTGAAAACTTTGGGGCAACTCCAATTTTTTGTCCCTTCAACCTGACCCATGTAGATCACCAAATTAGGTGCTCGAACGTTGTGTTAATTAGATACCCTATCTTTCATGATTTGTTTACCATTAACACCTAATGTGGCAACCAAAAGGAAAAAAGATCGCTTTAAATTATTAAATTCAATTTAACACAAGATTAGAGGAAAATAATGACACCACCGGCCACAGGTGGCTCCACCGGCTAAAACTCTACTAATCCTCAACGAAGAGGTGAAGGGTTCAAAACCCAAGGGAGGCACTAGGTGTATTAAGTGTGACTCGGGAGTGGTGGGTCCTCCCGCTAAGTGTCACCTGGAGGTTTACGGCGCGGCTGTTTGGCCGCAGTTCTGGGTTCCTCCAAAGACACCAAAAAAAAAAAAAAAAATTAATAATAATAAAAATAATAATAATAATGACAAGGAAAAATTATAGTGACATGTTAGGAGGAGAGAGAGCATGGCTATAGACTATTGTATTCCATTGATATCCCAACATCACCTCTCCACTTTGACATTTATTGTCGAGCTTAGTGGACTCACAAAATTTTCCATTCGTGATTTTTTAAAAGAATGTCAATCCATTTGTCTATATTTAACTTACGATTTTTTTCTTTTTACTCTCTTCAAAAATTTGAAAATGGAAAAACCTTTGAATAAACTATATGAAGCTGAAGGAGATATTGAGACAAACTATTAAATCAAAATATGGTGCATTCCAAATGTAAAATATCATCCAATTTTGGAGGAAAATTTGTCGAGCTAGAGAATTAATCTACATTGATCAAGTTCAATGTTGATGGTAATTTTGGAGTTAGATGTCGAAAATTTCAGGATGATTCTAGTTTTCCGTCCTTTTAACTTGACCTATGTAGATCATCAAATTAGGCACTCAAACTTTTCAACCATGTTAATAAAATACTCTTGCCTTTCTCGATGAGTGGAACCGGTGATTCACCCAATCAATTATTTTTGCCATTAAACCCGACATGGCAGTTAAAAGTAAAAAAAAAAATCGCTTTAAATTACAAAATTCAATCAACTATGAGATAAGAAGACACAAAAAAAAAAAAAAAAAAATGGTAACGTGTTAGGAAAAGAGAGAGAGTAGCTATCGGTCATCATATTCCGACTAATCACAATACCACCTTACCACCATCATAGAAACTGAGCATGGCATTGGAGCCAATACAATGAAGAATCAATGTGGGTTAATCGAAACATGCTACAACGTCCGTTACTAACTTGTACCGTGGATGGGAAACGCTTACTAACTTGTACCATGGAAAAATAGAATACAAGCGAAGGCCAATGGGAAACGCTCGATGAAAGAGTCGGGCTCTCGTTACGTTTCCTATATAGGAAGATAATTTAGGATCTTCGGTGTTTTTTCTCTTTTATCTTTTGATCTTTTTCACCCGAGGTGCGATACCAAAGCTAGACACTCGCCGAGCGTTATGTGTGCGGCACGTGGGCAAGCTGGACAGCTGACGGTGCCTTTCATAGACCTACAAAAGCTTATCCATCTTTGAGACATGAAGACCCACGAGGATCGACTCAGGATGCATAGATCGGACAGAAGGCGTTCAGAACATGATCACCAAAAATAAAAATAAAAAAATGACGGCATGGATTCCGAGCCAGCGACATCGATTACCAAAACGTGCGATGGAAAATGAAGACAAACAAAGGACCAAAGGACACTACATCAAAAGATAGACGGGGTAGCCACACGATAAAGGGTCCATAATTATTCCTCCTGCTTTGGGCACGCATACTCCATCGAACGCACGAGGTTCCGTGGGACAGCAAAGAGGAAATATTGAATTCTCAACGGGAAAGGAGTGACTGTCAAATCCAACGGAGTTCTGTGTTTGGGTGTGTGAACGCGGGGTGAAGACGAGAGGGAATTAAGAGCGTCTTACGTCCCTTTTTCCTCCCCCATGTGACGCCGTTCGGTAGTCTCCCTTTTCTTTCCTTCGTGCCTCGACCGAGCCTCCACCAGACCTTTTCCTTTTGTTTCTATCTTCTTTTCCGATTGGCTCTCGTTTCGTTTCCTGTTGGGGAAATCCCTCGTCTTCATTTCCTTCCTCCCAATCTCTATTTTCTCGCGTTTGATGGCCCGCCACCTTCCTTTGGTCCCATCGCCTAATGATCTTGACACATCGGATGGATGATCAATCGATTCCCTTGCCCTGAAAATTTCACTATGTACAAAAAGTTCCAAACGATGTAATTTTCTCTATAGTTTTCTGAAATTTATCTGATAAATTAAATTTTGACTGTAGTAAGGGCACCTATATAATCGCCCAATTTGCTAAATTTATGTAGAATGTGTCGGTCTCCATGGGCCGCCTCTAACAATCTTCCTTTTTCTCTTCTTGATCAAAAGAAAATTGTAGTCATTATTCAAAAGAAGCAAAAGTACATAGTTTTCATGACAAAGCAAATCGGAACAGAATATGAATACTGAAAAGTAAAGCCAAATCCAAAACATAATGAGGATTGATGGAGTAATTGCAAAGTTAAGCACAAACTCGTTCCACATGAACAAATCTGTCAAACAAAATTGGCGGTCAATCACTGAATCTCCAAACACTCTTTGACGGTCTTCTTTTCTTCCAAACATTCTCTGTTTCATTTCCTTGTTTGGGAAAATTCTCCAAAAATCATCTTTTGTTTTTTCCCCTTCCTTTCCATCGGCAGATTGTTTCACCCGTTACGTGGCAAACTCCTTTAGATGAAAATTTAGATGTCAATAATAACAAGTTATAGTTTTAATTTCTTAATGGATAAGTGTTTCGTGTAAAATAATTATTATAGTCGCCATATTTGATTAGAGGAATAAAAGTTTTAAAAATAAAATACACTCCGTGTATAAATAGAAATAAATGCCCCATAAGCTCCAAAACTTGGCGATCTTGGTGATTTGTTGACATGTGGCTTGAACTGACCATATTCATCACCTAGTAATCTTAACACAACCAAGGGATGATCAATCGATTCCTTTACCTTGTGTTCTCGTCCGCGATCGTTGGAAGGGCGCATTTGGTAAGGAAATAGGGAACAAATTGAGATCGTCAGAACGGAACACAAGGTAAGGATTTGATCATCCCTCGGTTGTGTTCAATTTGTAATTTCGAATGCCACAAAGTGAAACGCCAAAGTTTCTTTTATGCATTTCAAATACCTTTTTGTTTTTGTATTTCTTAATATTCAAGTGTTACTATCCTTTTCCTTTCATCTTTGACACTATAATCGGGAAAATTACCAAAAAAATCCTTATATTTAATGCACTTTTATCAATTCAATCCTACATCTTTCAATTGTGTCAATCAAATAATAAATTTTTTATACCGATAACTCAAGTGGCACCTCTAAACATATCGCATATATGCCGCATCTCAAGGGTAAAAAAATCATCCAATTCGGAGGAAAATTTGTTGAGCCGGTTAATTAACCTAAAACGGAGACAAAACTTCTTAAAATATCACGTGTTGTTAGTGGAAAGATAAAGGGCCAAATTCCCACGTTTTGAGCAAGGTTTAATTATTTTATTAGCCAAAGAAAATTGAGGTTGATAAAGTTTTCCATCAATAAATCTTGAAACAAATCTCCAGAGGTCCATATACCATCGTCATCAGTCCCAGTCAAATAAAATTTCATTTTCGATCCCCTCAAATAAAAGGGAAAGAAAATCCTCAACAGAAGTTTTCTGAGTTATGCTGCTCGGCCACAAGGGATGGGAACAAGGTGCAGAAAGTTAAATGGAACTCTTTGATTGTATTATCTAAAAAAATTTTAAAACCCGATTACACTATTTGTAAGTTTTAGAATTTAACATACTTTTACGTCAAAAATGCATTTATCTCAACTCACTTTTAACCAATGTAACCGGCCAAAAAAAAAAAAAAAAAAGATCTTTTCTCTTTTCTCAATAAAAATACCTGACCATATTCACAAAGAGTGTTGCTCGCTCTTTGGACCAGTGGTGTTATGAATGGTGATTTTGAATACTCATTGCCACTCGATCCAATGTATTATGTAAGCAACTCCTTTAATGGATCTCTATTTTACTGATAAAGAAAAAAAAAAAAAAAGAGTTATGAGAGCACAAAGCACTCCTAGAATCAAATTGGGGCATTACAATAGCACCAACCGATGCAAAGTCACTCTTTTGGCACCTTCTTTTTCGGCACCTTTTCTTTCCTGAATAGGAACGCCAAAACGCCATTGGGAAAAGCTCTCTTCGCAACTACAGAAAGGACAACACTCCTATAATCAAAATGGGGCATTATAATATCGTGAAAATTACTAAAATCTTTCTTTTGAAACTGACAAGCACCAACCGATGCAAATTCACTCGCTCTGTGGTCCTCGTTTGCGGACGGACAGCTTACTCAGCCCCAGATGGAGAGCTGTAGAGACTTTTACATTTTGTGCACTCATCTCCCCCACCATAATTGGCCTTGGCTTTTCTTTATCCCAACTCTCGAAACTTATTCCACGCCCCGCTCCTCCCTCATTTCCCCACACAGGAAAAAAGTTCACTCACATATTCCATCGCCAACGAATGAGGACGTCGACTCGTTGATCAGGAAACTAGAGAATTTACAAAAATTTCCATAGGTCAGGGTTGGTGTTTGTCGTAATTTTGGAGTTGGACGCTCGAAAGTTTCAAGACAATTTTCGTTTTCGTCTTCTTAAGTTGAAATATGTGGATTGTCATATTAGGCGCTCAAATTTTGTATTTGTGTTAATTAAATACGCTACCTTTCACGATTTGGTTTACCATTAACACCTGATGTGGCAATTAAGAGTAATTAAATTATAAAACTCAATTTAGCATAAGATAAAAGAAACAAAAATGAGAAGGAAAAAAACACAGTACCGTATTAGGAGGAGATAGAGAGAGAGCGTAGCTATCTACTTTCGTATTCCTTCGATATCCCAACATCACCTTGACACCAGGGCATCTGCTGCCATCGCAGAGATTAGTGGATCCCAACAAGAGGTTAAACAAGGAAAGCTCGTCACGAGATTTTCAATCAAATTTTTCTAAAAAGATTGGTGATCTGCTTGTCTGCATGAATTATATATATCCTATTTACTCTCTTTAAAAAATGAATATGTAACTTTGAATAAAATGTATGACCCACTATATTGTAATTTCATATAGAGTTAG
The DNA here is from genome assembly GCA_014182405.2 of Eucalyptus sideroxylon. Classification (NCBI taxonomy): domain Eukaryota; kingdom Viridiplantae; phylum Streptophyta; class Magnoliopsida; order Myrtales; family Myrtaceae; genus Eucalyptus; species Eucalyptus sideroxylon. Next base: position 8,895,604 of record CM024549.2, on the reverse strand, counting down.
TATTTCAAGTAACTAGTTATGATAGTCGCAACAATTGATTAAAATAAAAGTTTTGAAAATAAAATTATAATATCCAGTTTATATTTTTTTTTTCTCAAATTGATAGGATATAACAATGCACAATTCTATACTTTTACCATTCTCATAGTTCAATGCGCTACTCTAGGCATCATCTCATAAATTTATACCTAAATTTCTGAATATAGCGCAATTGACACTAAATAGTCATATAACTAGTTGATGAGCTATATTTCTGTCCAACCACAACTAATGGCAATTGGATGACACTTCCTCCATTTACTCTTTTACTCTTGTGACTAGTGGATTATAAATTGCGAACATCATCCACCTGCAAAATTAAACAAATATAAATATAGGCGGTGTCCTTGGCTATACCCCACCAATCAAACTAATAGTTGAAGAAGACTTCGAAATATATGGTCCAATAATTACTGTCATCAGCCATTCCCTTTGGGCTAAAAATTATCAAAGATTATCGCCCATACATAATTCACTAGAATTTAACGTTTTTATTATAATATGATTCGGTGTAGACATTACTACGGTTTTGCGAAAACAGAAAGCACTAGGGTAAAGCACGGGAACTATAGGAAGGCCAATTACAGAACCTGAATCCTGTGTTTTAGACCCAATAGGAATTTGACGCTTGGATGAGTAATAGTCATCTGTAAGCACGCAAAGGAAAACATTATTTTTCTCTATTAAAAATGTGTGAATACAGCTTTTCTGAGAATGGTTATATGTTTCCATTAAACAGACCCATGCAAATAACTTGCTATGCTTTGGGAAGAACGTCCAAGAAATGTGACGGTTGCAGGAGAAGCTCCCTACGAGATAAATAAATACACTTTACATATCCTTGCACAGCCTTGCACTATTGGCCATCTTGACAGATACTTCCACATCAAAGCGCTCTGTTAACAGAGCGAGCAACAATGACTATTAGGCTCATACTTCCCAGCGCAGAATCAACAAAACATCTCCACATATATTTCAGGCCTTGCATGCAGCAAACATATTCCAGCGACGTGTAAGAGTTATTGTGAACTTTGTATTGTGCAAAGAACGTCTAATTGAGTACGTCAGTAATCCTCCCACCATAGCAGTCATGGTGTACATGCCTTTTCGCACAACTTAAAAGAGTTCGTCATCCTTTGTTATGTCCTCTCTTTCAGCATTTGACAAATCTCGCAAGCCATCCCACTATATAAGTTTTCAGCAACACCTTGGAGGCAATCTCCTCGACACCCCCTTCATACAAATGAAGAAGCGGAATGGGAAAAAAAAATATCAGTTATCCATGCTGAAATCAACATGAGAAGCCGAAGATTTAAAACCACACTTTCCAAAGTCGGGCCCATGCAGTAGCTGCAACCGCAGCTCCTCCCAAGTGAGCCAATCCCGATATCTCAGTCCCCCCTGAAGCAACCAAAGATAGAGGATTACAACTCCAGATTTGTTGCTCCAAAACAATTATGCAAGTTTACAGGCACTATGTACACGAAAGATTCCAAAAATTTCCTCTGATTGAGGACAGTTTCTGATGCTCATGCACTAACACAGTCTCTCTTTTTGTTTGACAAAAATGCCAGCACTTTGTTGGTAACTTGATAAGTTACAGAGCCATAATTTGAGATCTCTATTATATAAAAGGACGATTCACAAGTTGCAAGCTATTCTAAATTCAGAATTAGCATGCTCATGCTGCTATACCAGCTAGACTGCTCATTCCCGACCATTGCCAAAGGCATCTCTTTACAAACTGTTCTGAGTTCTAAATTACGAGAATGTATATCAATGATATACTGTGTCATTGACAATGCGGTGTCACATTGACTCACATATCTAAATGTTCACAATCATTAAGTAACACGAAGAAATCAGCACACTTGATATCATCATTGCAGGAGACAATTCTTTATAATATTTGATGGAATCATGCTTTACAACACTACAACGTATCAATCGTTTGTCTAGATCCAATCAAGGGATTGACTCAAAGTTATAATTACCATTTTTCCATAATAGTACTTGGATCTCCATAGGTTCTTTTCCTGCTACAAGAATAGAGAATCAAAACTAAACCAAATGCAGCTAAATGGGAAAAACAAAGACTCACCTGCTGGAGCTGAAACTGGTATAGGAAGAGTGCTAGGCGTACTGGAAAATAAAATTCCACAGAGGCTTTCCATCTACAATAGTTTCAATGGTGTATCGATCACCAAAATTCTCCATCACTCTCCCTTGAAATATTTGTTCACCTTGGACAGGTACCAATTGCTTATATTGATTACTTCGAGCACCTGCATTAAAGGTCCATAGCAACTTATGATTTGGCACATAAAAGCAATTTAAAAACAACAGTATCACAACCATAATCCTATAAATTCTAGATAAGGCACAAGACCACAAACGGTACAATTGTACCTAACACAATTCAGAAAAATGTCCCCACCATAAACATAAAAAAAACAAAAGAGAAAAATCCCCCCCCAAAACCCAGAGAAAGAAAAAAAACCAGAAATCTGGCCATCCTTCCATGAGAAATGCATATAAGTTACAGTCTTTCTATTGTTAAAGCTTCAGAATGAATGAATGTAAGCAGCTCTCCAAAATCAAATACACGGGAGCATTAAATGGTTAGGAAAACTAAGACATTTAACATAAAGGAAAAGACCACAAAAAACCCCCCAAACTATGCTCACTGTGATATATTTATTTTGAACCTTTTTTGTGACAACAAAAAACCCTAAATCATGCTCATTATGACACATTTGCCTTAAACTTTTTCTTGTGACACAAAAAAATCCAATATTATGCCCAAGTGACACATTTACTCTCTGTCAAGGTTCTAGAAAATGATTTTTCGGCCAAAATAAAGTCGTTTTTACTTCACTTAAGCAATGTAGTCGCCATGTCAACACCGTTTCCTTTATGACGTCCATGAATGCAAATTTTCAATAGTTTTCATTGACATAACTTTGATGGAGGGTAAATGTGATACGCAGGTACAAGTTTGAGATTTTTTGTGTCTCAGAAAAAAGTGGAGGGCAAATGTGTCACGGTAGACGTAGTTAGGGTTTTTGGTGGTTCTTGCCCTTAACAGAGAAGGCATCTTATCTCAAAGGAAATAAGAAGATGAAAAGGTGCCAAGTCATACATTGTACTCCAAAAAGTAAAGTCCGGTCATGTTGTAGATCGTACACCCCATAGTCATATGACTGAAAGAGGTTATCAGCATGTGGAGACGATCACTCTTAGGCTGTGTATGACAAAATTTCCGAAAATAGAAATTGATTTATGGCCGAAATCAATTTCTTAATTTCTATTCCCTGACATGTTTCGAGCAAAAAACCCGTTTGATAACGATTCAAAATTTCTATTTCAAACAAATCCGTTTGATAACGAACAAAATTTATATTTCTAGGAATAGAAATTAATTAGATAACAACATAGGAAATCCTCAAATACAAAATAATAATCGAAATAATACTAAAATAACATAGAAAATCCTTAAATACAAAATAATAGTCGAAATAATACAAAAGTTGAAAATACAATTTCATGGAATTTCCGGCATATTATTTTTCCTTGCCATTTTATTAGCAATTGTTTTCATAAGCGTATTTATTTGGTTTCCCTCCTCAGTCAATGTATCGTTTGCAAGCTGATCGTGTGTAAGTTCAGATAAGTACTGTGGAAGCATGAATATGGGTGCCATCAATGGCGCCTATACAGCCTTATCATTTTATCAAAAACTAGTATTATACAATATTATCAACAAAATAAAATTAATTATGTAAAGGAATATACGAGAATTTTACCTTAAAGTAACGTTTATAGTTAGGAACCAATCGAGGAAAGGTTGGTTTATTTTGATTTTCGAATTGAATCGGTCTATTTGCTTATCCCTAATTTCTTTATTGTTGCTCAATGAACCTTTAATGGCCCTTACATAGCAAAGAGATAGATTCTCTTGAATCTCTTGCCTTCGAATTAAAATTCAAGATTGTGTAACAATCTAATTATTTTGATTTTGCAAGAATTTTGAATCCGTAAAAAATAAGGTTAAATTTATAGGCACGTTTTTATTCATCTATTACGTAAGAACTTTTTCTTCAACTAGCCATGAGCGTGCCTTTTCTAAGAGGAAAGAGCCCCATTGTTTTTAAGTAAACATTTAAGAACTTTGATCGTTTTTTAAAATTGGGTACCCCTTCGATTGCCTTTCATCATAAGGAGGAAATTATAAAATAAAAAAAATGCAAAAAAAAAAAAAAAAAAAAAAAACACGAGCAAAATAAGAAACAGAAAATTAGCAATAATTTGTGAAGTTGTGGTTATGAGTAAATTAAGTTAGCAAGAAAGTGCAATTTTCTTTTATATGGCTTGATTTCAATTTCGATTTCTATTTCGAAACGAGAAGTTAAAAATTTCAACTTCGATTTCTTCAATTTCTCTATTTCGAAATAGAAATCTGTTTTAAAATAGAGAAATCAAATTGCGTTACAAACGGATTTACCAAACCCTTTCCGGAAAATAGAGAAACAGAGAAATCGAAAAACGAAATTTTGTCATGCGCGCCCTTAAAGTTGTCTAAGGAAATCTGCACTGAAGAATCATAGGCTCACTTGGATTGAAAAATGAAAATTTATAATTTAGACCAGCACCATCTGATCTACTTTTATTGGAAACCTTTAGTTCTAGGACAGATATCTTTCTGTAATTTTTTTCGTCATAAGCAATCTGCCATAGCATATAAACAGCAACATTTGCAATCATGAGCCCCAGAACCACGGTGTCAACTGTTAGCCTTTCAAACCATAATTTCCTGCAGATGGAAAGACAAAATACCCTCGAAAATTGTGCTTTAGCTACATGAATCTACAATCAAGTGAACTTCAATCATAACCTAGTGATTGCAACACAAAATTGCACCAGATAGTCGAAACCACAAAACCAAGGAAAGTCAAGGAATGCTAATTGTCCGACTCTAGAAAACAGCTTATGCAGTAACCCTCACCTTCAGTTAAGTTTATCATGAGGGCTAACAGAAACAGTAATGAAGCATTCTGCTAGAGTGGCCAAGAACTTAAATTTTCATTGACAAATGGCAGCAGATCAGGTGGTTACCATACCCCTGCATGAATCAAACCCTGCAACCATTGGGAGCACTCTTCACTCGCAGCCTCCTCTTGAACTTCCATCTTTAGAGAATCAAGGATGCCGACCAAGCGGTGACTGGCTTCACCAACTTCCATGACCCCCCGACCACAAAATTCTTGCAACTTCGTGCAAACTAGCCAGAGCTTGCCTCTTCGTTTCCGGTCTTCCCCAATCTTTGTCCTTGTTGACAAATATTTAACATAAAACCTCATGTCCTCCTTACAACCCCATAACCTGGGCTTTGAGACAACAATGACAAATTGCTCAGCATAAATAGCTTCCCCCCATAGGAATGTACCATGTAATTCTCAGCAAGGCCATGGCACTCCCTGACTGTAAACATCAATTCTTGAACCGTGCCTGCAAGCTCAGTGCTCTCATCAGAGATGGCCAATGCGGAAGATTTCTCCATCAACTCGTTCAGAATGAGTTATCATCTCATGGCAACAACTATGATTGACTGAGAGAGGCAGGCATATGAAGAAATCAACTCGATGGTGTGTTTGCAGGTGGGGTTTGGGTTGGCTGATTCTTGGAAACTCTGTTCTAGGAGTGATTGTACTTGAATTTGTTCTGCATCTTCTTCTTCTTTCCCCCATTGCTGCATCTACTAGTTGTTGTGGAAGAAGGACAATTTGTGGAGTCAGTGTCTGCAATTTGAGAGGGGATCAAAGAGGATGAGACTTTATTTTTAATTTGGAAGAAGCTGAATCAGCTCGTGTATTCATTCATGTTAGCACAAGAATTCCAAGTATTTGGATCGCGGTGTCGTGTAAAAGTGACAGTCCCTAAAACTGTAAGACAAACACAGTCAAATTGGATGGCAAAAGGTAAATTCGTATTCCAAAACCTATCCAAGGCCACAAATTTCCTTTTCATACTTTGCAAATTGAACATTTCCTTGGACAGATACAACTCTCTTCTCTGCATTGGCTTATTCTCGAACATAAATATGGCATTCCAATGTCAAAAGGCAGAACTAACAAAGGTACGAAAACGGATGTTTAGCTCATGGCAATTTTTGGTAACAAGTCAGCGACGAGCACAGTCGTCTCTCTTCATTGGTTCGGCAATGAAAGCCCCCTGAAATCACAAACAAAAGGAAAATGCAGAGAATACATTACCAATTTCACAATTAAACAGATCCGAACATGCATCGGATATGATCTGAACTGGAAAATTGAACTAACCAGGGTTGAAACCCATTATCTAATCCCTCCTTGACACTACAGTTTAACAGAAAAACAGATAATCCACATATATACATCACAGAGAGACACCCAACTCTTCAAGTGTAAGAAAGTCATTGGGATTGTACCCATCGCCCTCAACACCGGAGCGCATGAACTCCACTCCCGACCTTCCACCGCCGGCGGCCGAGTTCTCCGGCGAAGACAAGATCCCGTCGCCGTCGCCGTCGCCGACGCCCACGCAGCACTCGAAGAGACTAAGAAAGTCGCCGGGAATACGCCCAAAGCCGCCAAGATCGGAGCGCATGGGAGGCGGACTCCACTCCCGAAGCTCAACCGCCGGCGGCCGAGTCGGACCGTCGGAACTGGCAAGTTTATCAGGTCCCATTTAAAGTTGTTCGTTTGCAGCAGAAAAGCCCAGTTCCAGGTTGGTTGCAGACTGGCCCAACGAAGGCCCAAAGAAAAAAGAAGTTTTTTTTTCCATCTGGGCTCTTATCTCATCAAGAAGCCCTTTTTCATGGGCTCTTTTTGGTATTTTTTCCAACCTTTTTTTTTTTTTTACGTTAATAATTAAATATTCTGCCTTCCACGATTCGTGGGATGCGTGGTTCATCCGATCGATCCCCTTTTCTTTAAGCTTTTAACATTCCCACGACAATGGCTATAATTTCATGGGCCGTTCGAATTTTCCTTTACATATGTGATTCGGATGATCCGTTCGGATTGTTATTAACACATAATGTGTCACGATTAAAATTAGAAAGTGGATAAATCGTATTGAATTGTAAAATTCGACTCAACATGAGGGGCAAAACTCCCTTCCGAAAAAGGGGAAGGGCGCGATTATAACTAGAAACTGGACAAATCGTAATGAATTGTAAAATTCGACTCGACACAAGGGGCAAAAATCCCTTCCAAAAGGGAGGACACTCGCTTCCAATGAAAAGGGGGGGAACACTGTTGCTGTTTCTGAGTGAATTCTGTGTAATTCTACCTTACAAGACTTAACACGTGTACTCAAATGTCATTTACATCAGGAAGGACGCCGAAGTCTCCAAGTCCAGCAAAGTCGTCGGCATTATATCCTCCGCCGAAGGCCGAGTTTTCTGGGCAGTCACCATCACCGATATAATCTTCAGAGAGATTGAGAAAGGCATCCGGATTGAACTCACCATCACCAAGACCGGAGCTCGTGGGGTCGGACGGACCACCGATGGCCGAGTTTTCCGGGCGATCACCATCGCTGATGCAATCCTCAGAAAAATTAAGGAGGTCATCCAGATTGAACTCACAATCATCGAGACCGGAGCTTGTCGGGTCGGATGCACCGCCGGCGAAGTTGAGCACTGAAGTCCAGAAACTCTCGCAATCACCTTCGTCAAACCTCTTTAAAATGGAATCGATCCCCTCGCCGGTCATTTCCTCAGTTTCACAATCCACTTTAACTCCAGAATCACCGGCCTTAACCGACGATGGATTGTTCTCCCAATTCCCCAGTCTCCGGCACGCATAAGCGAGACGGGCCTTGCAGTTCACGATTACGGACTGTAAATCCTCCTTGGTCGTGCATGCATCGCACTCTTGCTTGACCAAGTTCTCTTCCCACTCTCTCGGACCAAGACCCGTTGACGAATTGACCTTGCCCGTGCGAGGATCAATGTTGGAAGCAATCAGCTTCCCCGTCTGATAGCTGCAGTAGAAGGTTCTGCCTGTGGAGGATCGGACTCCGAGGAAGAGGTCAGAGCCGGTGCGTATGGCGAGTTCCTCGGCCTTCTTGAAGAGGGTCGGGTACCTCTTCGAGAACGCCACGCGCCGCTTCTGCAGGTCGGCGATCCTGGCGATTTTGGTTTGCCGAGGCTGACCCCTGGGGATTTGGGTTTGCCGAGCTTTGCCCATTGTCTTCAGAATGTGTGTGGGGGCGCGCGTTAAAGGAGTTTGGGGGCGGGGTGGGGGTGAGAGAGAGAGAGAGTCTGCAGGTGATCTGAAGAGTAGTTCTTGATGGAAGCTTGGTTGGAAGAGTCTGCATATGCTTATAAAGACGACCTGACGCCATGGTTGGATCGGAAGATTTCCAGTTCCGGAGATTTCTCATAGGGCCATGACGATGTGAGGATCGGGAATCTTTGACCTGGTGGAGGCGTATGCGCTTGGAAGAAGACGGGATTTTTTTTTTTTTTTGTTCGGAGAAGAAGACGGGATTAAAAGAGTCAAAAAATGTGCAACTTGCTCCTTACCTATTTCTTCTCTTTTATTTTTTCCCTCGGTAAATATTAGTTCCCGTTGTTTTCTTATTGTTTTAAATCCATACCGGCAAGTAGATATTGGGACAACCTACCTAATAAGCCGCACGATAAAAAATAAAAAAAAATTCCGAATTAAAGAATAACTTTTCAACCTAGAGAATTTATTCTAAAATAGATAGTAAAGTTCCCGAAACATCACATATTTCTAACCAAGGTTTGATCGTTTCATCCACCGTAGAGGAATGAGGTCTATGAAGCTCTCCACCGTTAGATCTCGAAACATATTCCCAATGTCCATCTCATGTTGCGACGGAGTATGCAACCGTTGGCGATTATGCGTGCAAGGTGGATGCGGAGAATTACAAACATTTACGGTGAGAATAGTAAACAAGCAAAGGCCAATCGAAAACTGAGACGCTCAACGAGAGACAGGTTAACGACACGGAAAGGATTTGATGACTTGAACCGTTTTTTTTCTCCTGATTCATGCATGCATGTTCCGTCCATTATATTATATCAAACTTTGTTTGCATAATATGCACTAGGTATCCCACTTGTAAAATGTTGAATTTCTAGTAAATTAGGGAATTATTGAATTCTCCACGAGCTGCGCTGGTGACGGTCTATACTTTCTTTCCTTCGTGACTGGTCCGACGCCCACCGAGTCTTGTTCTTCCCCTTCCGATCGCTCGCGTATCATTTCCTGCATTGGAAATTACCTTTTCTAACCTCGGCTTTGATTACACTAGGTAGGTCTACCACCTACTCGTGGTACCCTTTTCTCTTTTAATGCAATCTTTTTCATTTTTTTTTTAATTCTTAAAGCATATACCGAGCATCCGTGCTTAGACATCGGCTCAAATGAAAAAACAAATCAAACTATGTGAGCTGTAGAAAGCAAAATTAAACAAGGCTCTTTTTCATGTACTGAGTACTCGGTAGGAACCCCGTAAGAAGTAAATGGAAAGTAGAATCAATGAGAAATCTAACCCACGGATGTCCTAGATATAAATGTACAATCCAAACGCATTAGAGGAATTAAACATTATTGATTTTTTTTTTTATATAACATGAAGTGTATCATAACTAAATCTATAAAAACTAAACAAGCTTCTATGCGATGCAAAAAGTAACGTGCTGAAGTGAAAACGAATGTGAAATGTTTAGTGCAAAACAATGCAATTGCTGATTAAAGCTAATCAGTCCAGTTAATTTATGAACCTTCGAAAGCTACTTAATACGTGTATGGTCGTCTCTTTAGATGCAACTCTAAATTTTTTCCTTTCCTTTGGTTGCAACTTGCAAGCCCAAAAGATCTTGCTTGCGTGCTCATCTTTATTTCCTAATTAATATTGACGGTCTTCATTTATTCCTATGGTCTTCTTTTATTACCTTTGTGCTTTGTCCGATCGTTTCGTTTCCTGTTCTGGAGAATCCTCCGCGAGTCGCCTTTATTCATTTTCTCTCTACTGGCATATTGTAAACTTTTCGTTTCCTGTTCTGAAAATCCTCCACGAGTGGCCTTTATTCATTTCCTTTCAACTGGCATATTGCAATTTGTTTTGCCTCTTTTTTTTTTTTTTTTTTAGACAAATACATTAAAAATCCTAAAACTTATTACAAAAATTTACTTAAGTCCTACATCTCTCAAAAAATGCAATTAAATCATAATACTTATCACAAAAGTGCAATCGAGTCCTAAAACTTTTTAGTATGCTCAAATCTTCAAACTTATTAAGAAAGTGTAATTGAGTTCTAAAACTTTCAAAATGTATTATCAAAGTAAAACTTGTCAAGGGGTTGGAAACAATCTAAAGAAAGTGCAGCTTTGCGATGCTCATAGCACTCGGCAAGTGGAGTGCGGCTATTTATACAAGTTTTTTTTTTTTTTTTTGGTCGACGGCTATTTATACAAGTTTGCAACGCATGAATGATAATTAAAAAAGAATTGAAAGTCAGCGTCACAGTCGTCTTTGTTCACGGTCTTTCCACAAAACATTTTCCCATGAGTTTCATTATCGAATTCAACACATGGGAATTTTCTTTTGTATTATTTTGCGTGCTACCACCCTTTTTCTTTTCGTCTATGCCACTGCAGTCGTAAATTCACCAGTTGCTAAACATGAAGCGGAAGGAGATATTAAGACAAATTATCAAATCAAAATATGAGGCATTTTAAATTTAAAAATATCGTCGTATTTGGAGGAAAATCTATAAAGCTAGAGAATTAATCCACATCGGTCAAGATCCGTGCTGGTGGTAATTCTGGAGGAGGACGTCGACGGATGAACGTGGGTTAATCGGAACCTTCTACACATCGATTTATGACTTTCACGGCGGAAAAATAGAACACATGCAAAAGCCAACGGGAAGAGACGGGCTCTCCTCATGTTTCCTATATAGGAAAATGGCCGTTTTCCTCGAAGTGATTACAACCTCAAATGCTTTTATGCATTTGGGAATTTTAATTTATTTTTGGATAACGAAATTTTCGAACGCTCCAAATTGGACTTCAAAGCCGCTTTTAGGCATTTCAGGATATATATATATATTTTTTTTAATATTTTCTAGTTTTCAGGTGTTACTTATTACAATTATCCAATATGGAGGAAATTTTATTGAGCTAGAAAATCAATTTGAATCGAATAGTGAACTTCTTAAAATATCATGCGTTGTCAGTGGAAAGCCAAAGACAAAATTCCCAGACGAGGTTTAATTATTTCATTAGCCAAACAAAAATGAGAGTTATTAAGCTATCCGTCAATATAACTTGAAACAAAGGCCCAAAAGTCCATCTTCCGTTGTAACGCAGGAGGACGTCAAGTCCATGATGGTGAATTATGAGGCCATTCGCGATTGTGTACGCAAGAAATTAGAGAATATTCCATCGGTCATGATCGGTTTCTGTCGTAGTTCTGGCGTTTGAGGCCAAAAACTTTGAAAACAATTCCAACTTTTCGTGCTTTCAACTTGGCACATGTTGGTCACCATATTCGGTGCCATATCACGCAAAATTAAACAAGGCTTTGATTTATGCCTTAAGATAGGAACCTCATAAGTGGTAAACAGAAAGTACAATCAATAAGGAATCCAACCCACCGATGTGTTAAACATAAATGTAAAATTCAAGTGCATTAGAAGAATTGAACATGACTATTTTTACCTTATTATCTGAAAGGTATCAAAAGGTGATCTCTGCAAAAAAGAAAAAAATACTACTATGTGCTGCAAGACAAACGTGCTGAAGTGAACACAAATGTGGAATGCTAAGATGAAGTACAGTTGTCTTAAAAAAGAAGGAGATGCAATTACTAATTGAAGCTAAGCACGCTATCCAATTGAATTATGAACCTGGACAAACTACTTTCTGGGAGGCAAGATGTTCCAACTGCGCCTACCGTGTGAACGGGTCGCTGTCGACGATGAGGGCGACTCACTTCCCTATGTCCGCCCCAAGGGACGCCATTGGACAGTCTCTCTTCTCTTTCCTTCGTGCCACCACCGCACCTTTTTATTTTTAGGGTTATTTTTATTGTCCGATCCGAATCGTTATCGTTTCGTCTCCTGGGAAGGAAATCCCTCCTTTTAATTTTCTTCTCCCGATCTCTCTTTTTTTCTCGCCTTTCATGATGACCCGCCACCCACCTCGGGTCCCGTTGCCTAACCATCTTTGCACAAAGGAGGGATGGCCGATCGAATCCCTTGCCCTGTGCAAAATGCGGGATAATCAACCTAGGGATAATTTTCCCTCACCAGCCACAATGAAAAATAAATAAATATAAAAATATTATTAACATCAATGTCAATTGTGTCGTGTAAAATGATTGGCGACTATATCAGTAATTTTTAACTAACTATATTGGCAAATTGGCAAAAAATATATGATTATATTAGCTAAATTTAAAATTTTAGGACTGAATTAACATTTGTACAATAAATTTTTAAATTTTTTTTTGGTAAATTTCCTCGAAATACTCAGTTTCAATCCATTGTCTTTATTTTCTTAATTTAACTTAGAGCATCATAGGAGACCTTGATGTCGCACGAGATTGACATAAGCATAGTGAGAGCATCAAGTCGACAGCAGCAAGTCTCCTCAATCCCTAGATTTCTCATTGCACGTGAAGCCCTTTAGATGAAAATTTAGATGTTGACAACGCTAAGCTATATTGCAATTTCCTAAGGGGTTACCGTTTCTCGTTAAATTGATGTGATATGATAGTTGCAACGTTTGGTTAAAGTAATAAAAGTTTTAAAAATAAAATACACTCTAAATATAAATAGTTTTAAGTACATCGTAAATTCCAAAACTTGACGATCTTGGTGATTTTTGACATGTGACTTGAGCTGACCATGCTCGGATCAATCCATTCCCTTAGCCTGTGTTCCCAATCGAAATCATCGGAAGGAAACACGAGATAAGGGAATAGGGAACAAACTAAGTTGTCAAAAGGAAACACAGGGTAAGGGAATTAATTGATCATCCCTCAGTTGTATTCATTTTGGAAATTTCGAATTCCACAATTCAATTTGAAAGTCGCTTTTACACATTTTGAGACATTTTTGTTTTCGTATATTCTTAGTATTCAAGTCTCAATATCCTTTTCTTTTCTTTTCATTTCGTCTAGACCACAGTAGTCGTAACTTTTTGTTGTTTTAAAGTCACTGGGATTAAAGACAAAGCTAAAGTAAACATTTAGACAAACTTAATATATCACAATATATTGCATTTCAAGGGTAAAAAAAAAAAAAAATATCCAATTTGGAGGAAAATGTTGAGCTGTTTAATTAATCTAAAACAGATAGTAACCTTCTTCCAATGTCACGTGTTGTTAGTGGAAAAAGGAGAAATTATCAAAAAAAAAGTTCTAAATCTATTGCAAATGTTTTCTAATTGTAGAGAGAGAGAGAGAGAGAGAGAGAGGGCAGGCGGGCGCGTTTCTTGGTTTTGAGAGAAAGGGTGATGCACGAGTTTGCCTGGTCTCAGTTTCTACGAGAGTGATCAGGAAAGAAGGTGCTAGTGCACTGCGATGCTCAAAAAGCACGAGGATAATAATTTAAAAAATAAAAATAAAAATGCGGTGTGATTTTATGCCATCTCTTTCCAGCTTTTTACACTGTCTGGAGCCGTTCTGCCAGCTGCTATGTAAGTTTTCAGCGACACCTCGGAGGCAATCACCTTTACACACACTTCATAAAAAGGAAGAAGCTAAACAGGAAAAACAAATTCACTTATAAGTGGCAAAATCAACATGAGCAGCGGAAGATTTACAGCCATCCTTTCCTAAATCGGGCCCATGGGATAGCTGCAACTGCAGCTCCACCCAAGTGAGCCGATCCCGATATCTCACCGTCTCCCTGAACCACCCAAAAATATATGATCACCGATATCTCTGGTGTTGTGATCCTCGGCCCAAAACAATTACACAACTTTACAGGCAGTTTGTACACGACAGATTCAGAAAGTTACCTGGGATTGCCGAGGACAGAGTGTCACTTCCATTTCGCAGTCGTCGCGAGGAAGTCCAGCAAATTGTCGAAGTGGGCGCGAATAGTCAGTCTTGCGAGGCGTGACTCTAGAGAAAGGAAACGGACGCAGACAGCAAAGCATTAAAATCCTTCCGGCCAATTTTGGCAGGCAATCGTGACGTCGTCCTCCTATGTGGGATTGCTGACGAAGGTCTCAAGGCTATGTCGATTAGCCCTCATTAGGCTTACTAAGAAAAAAAATAAGAAAAAAAAAAAAACAAAAGATAGTTCATAAAACTTTTAAAAATTGTAAGGATTACCTATATCATTGCCAGCCATGTCGCATAAGATAACCGACATCCATGTCAATATTTTCCAGTCAAAATTAATTGGAAGGGTTATATAAGCAAATCGTTAAAAAATTCATGACTTAATTGATCAAATCGAATAGTTTACAACTGAATTGGCATCTATGCAATAAGCTTATGAGCCTTTTTTTTTTTTCGATAATTAAACCTTCAATTGTGGCCAATGAAATCGTTCTCTCTAGCCTTGATTGCTTGCCAACCTCCTTGAACTGTTTTTATTTCCTTTTTTTTTCCCTACACGATATACTCTCAATTTCATTCACTGTTCATTATTCTCCAACTTTAACTTAGAATATCGAGGTAACCCTTAATTCTTCTCAAGATTGACATAAAAATAGTAAGGGAATCGAGTTGAGAGCAGCAAGTCTCCTCACTTTTATCGTGGATGCACGCGAGAGAGAGAGAGAGAAAGAGAGAGAGAGAGAGAGAGAGAGTTTTGTGGGCTCTAGTTGGAAACTCTAATGGATTTGAGGCTCATTTCGCACATTGGGCCGTTCATTGGGCCAATTTTGAAAGGAATTCAACAATCGGGCCCCATGCTTTGTCCGACGTACATGCCTTGTGCCGAAGTCTAAATGCAGACGATCCATTACCAAAATTACCACCAAACGAATCCGAACATGCATTGGATATGGTCTGAACTGAAATTTTGAACAACCAACGTTCAAACCCATCATCCAATCCATCCTATACAACACAGTTTAGCAAGATAAAACCCAGACATCCGCACAAACATCACAGAGAGACGCCCGAAGAAAGTCATCGGGATTATACCAATTGCCCTTAAGATCGGAGTACATGAACTCCACTCTCGAGCTTCCACCACTGACGGCCGGGGTCTTCAGCAAAGCCAAGAAATCATCACGGTCGCCGTCACCAACGCAATACTCGAAGAGACTACGAAAGTCATTGGGAATACACCCACAGCTGCCAAGATCCGAGAGCAAGGGGGTGGACTCCCTTCCTAAATCTCCGTCGCCGGTGACCAAGTCAGACTGTTAGAACTAAAAAGTTCATCAGGTGCCGCGGGACGTCCATGTGCTTGTCACTGGGGTTCATTTACAGCAAAAAGCCGAATCGGTTTCAAAGTGATCAACAAAGGCCCAAAAAAAATACAGTCTCCCTCGAAACTGGCTTTACATTCCATCTCAAGCACTCTGGCTCTGTTCTCATCAAAGCCCTTTTAATGGGCTTTTTCGACTTTCCCTAGATCACCAAACTAGGTATTTTTCAACTCTTTACTCGTACGATCCATTTTTTTTTTTCCTATTAACACTATATGGCATGGTTAACATTAGGAAATTGGAATTATCATGCTGAATTATAAAATTCAGCTTACCATGCGGAAAAAAAAAAAAATAGCGGCATCATTGTTAGGAGGACAAAAGTTGCATATCCCGTGATATTTCAAATTGAACCCCAGCAATCCTACTTCCCAAGAAACAATAAAGATATTTATATCACAGGAGAGACATCCATCCAAATCTTCAAGTGCAACAAAGTCGTCAAGATTATGTCCATAGCCCTCAAGATCAGAGGGCATGGCCTACTCTCCAAGGCTTCCTTTGCCAATGGTCAAGTTCTCTAGCAAAGTTAAGAAACTGTCGATGTCACCGTCGCCAGTGCAGTCCTCGGAGAGATTAAAAAAGTCATCAATATTGAATTCACCATCCTTAAGATCAAAGCATGTCGGAATGGACTCCACTCCCGAACTTTCACCACAAGTGGCATTATATGTGCAACCCTCAAGAATGGAGCACAGAGGAGTAGACCCTGCTCTTGAACTTCCATCGCTAGCGGTCGAGATGACTGGCGAAGTCAAGAAACTGTTGCAATCGTTGAGGCGGACATAGTCCTTGACGTGAGCAAAAAGTATGGGACAAGAAGCTTTGAAACTTGTAAAAGTGAATCGATCTCATCATCATTCTGAATTTCAGAATCAGAGCAAACTCCAACTCTAGAATCACCACCAACACCCGCTTCAATTTGTTGCGCACACAACTAAGAATGGTCTCGCACTTAACGATCAGGGAGTCGAATTCCTACTCTCTCCCGTGCAAGAATCACACTCTTTTTTGATCCAGTCGACCCACTCTCTCAGACCCTTTAGCGACTCACCTAAAGGTAAGGCAAAGGTGCTTTACCTCAATTTCCCACCGAGAGAGAGAGAGAGAGAGAACTTGGAGTTTTACGTGCAAACACAGGAGATAGTTTAATAAATCAGGACCTCGTTTAATTATAAAATGATACTTTCAATCCACGTCTTTTTTTTAAAAAACTTTATCAAGAAGAGGAGAACCCAGTGGTTTAAACTGTACGTACCACTTCACTTCTTTTCAGCACTGATCAGGAAACCAGAGAAAGAGGAGGGTCAATGAAAGGGTCTCTCTTTTCCTTTTCCTGGCTTGAAAAACCATCCATCGATCACTTTTTCTCCTTTTCTTCAGTGGACAGATTTTTTCACCTCCTTTTTTGTCAAAGTCATTATTTTATCCTCGTTAGTGCTCTAAACATGGCCAATGAATAGGGGATCAAACCGAGATCCGTTGGAAATGGAATCTCGCAATGGAAATCTCCTCCTTTTCGTATTTTCTAGTATTTAAACTGTTACTATCCTTTTTTTTTCCTTTTATGCCACACTTTAGTCATGAATTTCCCTTGTTTTAAATTCACGAGGGGTTAATGACAAAGCTGAAGCAGACATGGTTCTCATATGTCACATATAAGTCACGTTTCAAGGATAACCTAATCGAAACTCTCCTAATCTAGATTTAGACCTAGGAGTTGTTCTCTCCCATTTTAGATCTAGGATTTTAATAATGTTTTTAGAGATTCGATATCCTCGTGTTCTGTTTGTGTATAAGTCCTCTGCTTCCAATTTCAATGATGATTACGGGAGTTCTGATGTCTCACTAAATTATAAAGATTTGCTATTCTAAAGGTTAAATGTGTGTTTAATCAACCTATTTTTGGTTGTCTCCGTATAACGATAGTGTAGTAGAAACTAAACTTAGGTGCGCACTACAAATTGGCAACGCCGTAGTTATTGGAGAAGAAATTTCCAGCGTATGTTCATCATTGACAATGACATGGGATTTAGTGATTGACTGCCAATTATTTTGCTTGACAGATATGTTCTTGTGGAACGAATGTGTGCTTTAATCATGTCAGTGCTCTGTTGATCCTCCTTATTATCCGGATTTGATTTTATTTTGTAGTATTCTGGCCTTTACTTTGCTTCGATTTGCTTTGTCATGAAAATTTATGTATTTCTCATGTATCCTTTTAAGCACCGAATAAAATTTTCTTTTGAATAAAGAAAAAAGGTAAACTAATCATCTGATTTGGAGGGAAAATTTGTTGTGCTAGAAGACTAATCTAAAAAGGTAGTAAACTTATTTAAATATCACGTGTCACTGGTGGAAAGACACAGCGCAAATTCCGACGTTTTGGGTGATGTTTAATTATTCCTGTTAGCTTAAAAAAAAATGAGACTTATTTCGCTCTCCATCAATAAATCTTGAAGCAAATTTCCAAGGTCCATCTTTAGTCACGACGCGCAGAGGAGGACATTGAGTCCTTGGTCGCGAAGTACGATGCCATTTGTTATAACGTGCACAAAGAAGTTAGAGAACATTCCATTGGCCAAGGTCGGTGTTGGTCGTAATTATGTAGTTTGATGTCGAAAATTTTGGGACAGTTTTGATTTTTCGTCATTTCAACTTGACCTGTGTTGTTCGTCAAATTAGGTGTCCAAATTTTTTACTTTTTTTTTTTTTTTTAATTTAACTACTATGCCTTTCATAATTTGGTTTACCCTTAACGCCCGATGTGGCAACTACAAGTAAAGAAATTCAAATTATAAAATGCAATTTAACATAAGATAAGAGAAATAAAACGAGAAGGGAAAATATAGTGACATGCTCAAAGGGGAGAGAGAAAATAGCGGTTGACCGTCGTATTCCATCAATGTCCCAACATCACCTTACCACCCTAACATCCACCATCACCGTTGACCTTAGTATACACATCGAGAGGTTAAACGAAGGAAGCTTGTCACATAATTTTCATTTGAAATTATGTGAGTCCGTTTGTCTACATTAATTACATGATTTTTTTTTTACTCTCTTCAAAAAAATTCAATATGGAACTGGATAAAAATATTATAATTTCTTGAAGAGTCAGTATTTCAAGTAAAATAGTTACGATAGTTCCAACATTTAACTAAAGTATAAAAGTTTTGAAAATTAAAGACACTCTAAAAGTTATAATGCCCGGTTAATTTTTTCTTAAATAATTAGGATAAAAAAATGCATAATTCTATACGTTTACAATTCTCATGGTTCAATGTGCTACACTAGGCATCACCCCTTAAATTTACATGGTTACAATACCCACCCAGATTTCTACAAATCACGTAAAATTCATGAACAAATACCCACCTTGCCATGTATCTGATTTACAAGCTATATTTTTCTCCAATTCCTTTAACCACAACTAGTGGCAGTTGGAGGACACTTCCTCCAATCACCCTTGTGACTAGTGGATTATAACTTATGGACATCATCCACGTGCGAAATTAACCGAAAATAAATATAGGTGATGTCCAAAGTTAACCCCACCAGTCAGACCGATGGTTGGTAGCAACTTAAAAGAATATGGTCCAATAATTACTGTTATCAGCCAATTCCCTTTCAGCAAAACATTATCAGAGATTATCGCATATTCATGATTCGCTGCTTCGCTAGTATCTAACATTCGATTCGGAGTAGACCACCATATGGTTCTGTGTAAACAGAAAGCACTATAGTAATGACCAATTCCTAAAACCAAATTCTGTGTTTCAAACCCTATAGGAATATGATGCTTAGATGAATAGTATAATCTCAGAAGCCTCAGAGATTTAATCATCTGTAAGCAAAGGAAAAGCTGTTTTTCTCCTTGAAAAAACTCAAGAAAGTGTGCTTGATACTTTATGAGCTATACTTATCGACTAAGCGCAAGAACAAACCGAACAAGTGGCCCAAAGCGCAACGCGTGCCTTTTTTTTTTGGTCGGTGCAACGCGTGCGTTTAATTACCTATAAAATGAGAATATTTGTGTTTCCCTTCCATCAGAGGTCAGGTAAGAGAGGTTTGCCTATAAAGTGGAAGAATTGATTACATGCTCTGGATATTTACGAACCCGGTAAATCTCACCCGTCGAATCATTGAACTCCACGCAACACCTGTACGGTCCCAATGATAAGATCCATCGGCTCGTGTGCATCTGGAGGCAAGTATAGCTTTCCTGAGAATGGTTTATATGTTTCAAGTAAACAGACGTGTCAATTACTTGCCATGCTTTGGGAAGAACTTCCAATAAAGACGACAACTGCAGTAGAGCTCACTACTAAATAGTTCAAATAATATTGTTGGCCGTCTTGACAGATAGTTTCACATCAAAGTGCTCTGCCAACAAAGTGAGCAACAATGACTATTAGGATGATACTTCCCAGTGCGGAATCAAGAGAACATCTCAACGAGTATTTCGGGTCATGCCATGCACGCAGCTACCAGCTACGATTAAGAGCTCTAGTGAGCTTCAAATTGTGCAAAAATTGTCTAATTGTGTGCGTGCCCACGGTAATGCTCCATGCACAATAGTCATGGTGCACATGCCATTTCGCACAAATTATGAAAGCTTCTCATCCATCGTTATGTCATCTCTTTCAGAATTTGATAAATCTCTGGAGCCGTTTCTGCCAGCTGCTATATAAGTTTTCAGCAACACCTTGGAGGCAATCACCTTGACACCCACTTCATAAAAATGAAGAAGCAGGATGGGAAAAACAAAATCACTTACCCGCGCAGAAATCAACATGAGCAGCGAAAGATTTAAAGCCGCCCTTTCCCGAGTTCGGTCCATATGATAGCTGCAGCTGCACCTCCCCCAAGTGAGCCGATCCCGATACTTCACTGGCTCCCCGACCCAACAAAAAATATATGATTACAACACCAGACTTGTTGGTCCAAAACAATTATCTTTACAGGCAGTTTGTACATGACTGATTCAGAAAGTTTCCTCGGATTGCAGAGGACAGAGTGTCACTTCCATTTCCGACACTCATGCACCAACAGGGCCTCTCTTTTTCTTTGACCAAAGGACCAGCACTTTGTCGGCAACTTGATAAGTTACATAGCCATACTTTATTATTTCTATTATTTAAAAGGACAATTCACAAGACACAAGCTATTCTAAATTCAGAGTTAGTATACTCATGCAGTATACTCATGCTGCTACACTAGCAAGACTGCTCACTCCCGACCTTCGCCAAGGGCATCTCTTCACAAACTATTCTAAGTTCTATTTTAGGAGAAAATACATTGGTGATACTGCATCATTGACGATGTGGTGTCACATCCAATCACATATTTGATGCAACCATGCCTTACGCAAGTTATCCTATCACTATACATTAGTCCTAACGACACTACAACATATCAATCGTTTGTGTAGATCCAATTGAGGGATTAACTGACCAAAATGTTGATCACAATAGAAAGAGTGAAGTACTTCAACGAAAAGACTAGGTGATTGTATAGAAAATTAAAAAAAAAAAAAAAGGAATTTACGCATACCTCGATTATCCTCAACACATCCTTGCTGACCAGAAAAATTACCTAACAAGTAATAAAAGTTTGATTCAGAGAGATATCGAAACCAAACCTCAAAACAAACAACATTAATATCAAAGCCATGGAAGTATTACCTGTAAGGTGGCAGGAACTGGAATGATCAACTCCAAGTAGAGTGTGGGTTCTGGAAAGAGAACTATATCAAGCATCACGATAGCATTGACGGCTCTATTAGCCCCCTAAAAGGATATCAAGACTCAGATAAACTCGATTGTTCACCATGCCAGTTGCATTGCATAAAAGTTGCAGGTTTCAAGGCTATATCCTAAATCGAGCCAAGGATCTTCTGGAAAACAGTATCACGCACTTGCAGCACCAAGAAACATGCTTTTCTTCTGATCATGTCAATGAGCATTGTTTCGGATTATAGATGATGCACCACGAGATAATCAATATAGGAAGTGCGATTTCACATTTTGGGGCTGGAAACTGCAATCAACTATTTCAGAGTAAAGCATGACTTCTATAGACCACTTCAGATTGTCGACAAACTGACATTCAAAGACTTGGAATAACTTAAAGTGGAGGGGCACGACTAGTAGATTTTACAAAAATTATTGTTCATTGCTCTATTTACACATACCAATCCTGGCATTCTCGAAGGGTCTATGCTGAACATTCCTTGACCCTGCAAAGTTTGAGATAATAAAAGTTGACTTAAGCTACAAGTCCACAAAATAGTGCTGCGCATATTTCCATAAATTAGTTTGCCTTTTGACTGTGAACGCATGAAAGCATGGTGCACCAAGTAGAATATTGAACTACCGAGAGCCCCAGCCAGAAACAACATTAACAAAAATTCTGGTCCAAAATTTCTCCCAATCTAACAGTACAACCCGATTGAAAGGTACACAATTAATTAGAAAAAAGTAGAACGCAGGATATTATCCAACAAACAGAAAAACAAAACCACCAAAGCAACGTATCTACTTATGCTGAGGCACAAGAGCACAAATGGCACGATCGTACCTAACATAATTCGGAAAAAGGTCCCCATCGTAAACATAAACAAAAGAGAAAGAAATCTCGTTCTCACTCTCTGCCCCACCAGAAAACTGGCCATCCATCCATGAGAAATGCATAAAAGTTACAGTCTTTCTATTGTTAAAACTTCTGAATAAATATAAGCAGTTCTCAAGATTCAAATACACAGGACCATTAAATGGTCAGGAAAACTAATACATTTAAGGGAAAAAGGCATCTTATCTCAAAGGAAATAAGAAGTTGAAAAGGCATGCTCGATGGTCAAATGGCTGAAAGAAGTTATCAGCATGTGCAGACGAGTGCTCTTAACATTGTCTAAGGAAACTGCACCCAAGAATCATAGACTCACTCGGAATGAGAAATGAAAATTCATAATTTAGACCAGCATCGTCAGGTCTGGTTTCAATGGAGACCTTTAGTTCTCGGAAAGAGATCTTACTCTCGATTTTTTTATCATAAAACTATGATCAGCAATCTGCCATAGCGTAAAAACAGCGACATTTGCAATCATCAGCCCCAGAACCACGTTGTCAACTGTTAGCCTTCTAAGTAATACGATTGGATCTCTCCTCAGTGATTCTCCAGGTGTCTCTGGATTCCATCAGTCGGGATGATCCTGATCGAAAGCATCCTTCAGGAGGAGTGTTGTTCGCTGCTCTGAGTATTGATTTGAGTAGAGTATCAAATATATGTGTTTCCATTTAGTCTCTCTTGAGTTGTTTGCTTGGCTGACGAGATCGGAGTGGTCGAGGTTAGGATCTGGATAAAGTTGAAGCTGGGTAGTCTTGGGGATGTCGATAGTCTAGATCTAATCCTCATTAGACAAACGATTGATAGTTAGTGAAAATGGAAAGCAAAGAAGAAAATGAGATGAGAGTGGTTGCTTTATGCAAAAGCCTTGGGCACCTGTGGTCTGAGGAAGACGTAGTCGAAGTGTCTGATGAAATACCTCAACAGAAAATGGAGGAATGTAGACGTACTCTCTTCGGCAAATTGTACTCCAGACCAAATGTGAATTATCCTGCTTTCATCACTACAATGAAAAAAGCATCGAAAACAGAAGGGGTTATTTGCTCACAAAAGGAACCAGGGCATTTCACTTTCGTATTTCAATCGGAGGAGGAAAAACAGCAAATAATGAGGAACTCACCTTGGTCATATTCAACTAATCTGCTCGTTCTGAAGCAATGTCTCCCTGAAGTCCCCGAGCATTGCTATGAATTCACTAAGGCAGCTTTCTGGGTGCTCATTGGAGGTGTTCCCCCTAGTTGGAGAATAGACAAAGTGTTCAATGATCTGGGGAAAATGATGGGAAATGTAATAGAAGTTCAACTCGAATCAACAAATAATGTTCAGAACAGAGGAGGTAGAGTTAGAGTTGAAATTGATTTGACTTTACCTTTGAAATCGGGAGCTATTCTAGATATTGGTAATAATTGGCTATGGGTGGAGTTCAAGTACGAGCGTCTCCCACATTATTGTTTCTCTTGTGGCAAAATTGGGCACTATGCAACTGACTGCCTTGAAATTCCATATGCAACTTCACCCTGGGCAATGAACAAAAAAGGGTTATATGGACCCTGGTTGAAGGTAGAAACTAGTGATCACAGCCCTTATTGGGATGCTTTCTACGGGAAAATGGAAGAGGAGTTTGTAGTGGAAGAGACGGTACCTGTTCCATCTACCCAACCTAGTGGAATGAACTTCATTGCTTGAGAGCCAGCATCTAACATGCAAATTGTAGCATGCAGCAAAAAGCGTTCAGAAAGCAACCCAGAACAGGAGATAAGCCCAATAAATGTACCTATTGTAGTAGAAGACCGAGATTGTGGAAAACAGGTATTATGCCCTGAATCCCAAAACCCACTATTATCAAAAGTTGGGAAAAGCAGTAAGAAGACTATGAAAGTACAAAAGGCAAAAAGACATAAATGCATACCAGCAATATCCCCTCTCCTCACAGATGATGTAGACCTTATGGAGACCCCAGTGAAACTGATCCAAGATGGACACGAATGGGCTTTGGTGGCTAGCCCTAATAAGTCACCACTGAAGCCATGAAAATAGTTAGTTGGAATTGTCAGGGGCTGGGTAACCCCTTGACAATCCAAGAATTAAGAGCTTTAATAGCTCTCGAAAGGCCCAATTTACTTTTTCTCATGGAGACGAAAAATAAAGCAACTATGGTGGAAAAGATTTGTAAAAAGCTTCAGTTCTAGAACCTCTACTTGGTTAATCCAACAGGAATAGCGGGGGGATTGGCAATCATGTGGCAAGAGGAAATAGCTTTAAAGGTGCAAGCAAGTTCAAAACAGTTCATAGATGTGCAGTGTATTGACCCTGAAAGTAAACAAGTTATGCAGATTACCTTTGTCCATGCATCTACTGATTTTGGAGAGCGTATGACATTATGGCAACTGCTGGGAACTCTTAAGCCTTCAGTTTCTCTTCCATGGATCTGTATGGGAGACTTTAATGAGATATTGTATGTATGGGAGAAAGTAGGGAAAAAAGAAGCAGACAATAGAAGAATTGCAGCATTCAGAAACATGCTTAATGATCTATCCCTAATGGATGTAGACAGCCATGGATGCGCATTTACATGGGCTAATCACAGGGAGGGGGTAGAGTTGGTTAAAAAGTGACTCGATAGAGTTCTATGTACTTTAGAGTGGCGAGTTACCTTTCATGAAGCAGAAGTCTAGGCCCTTCCAGCTATCGGATCAGACCACAGTCCCCTAGTCCTTCGACTGTATCCTGGAGTAAAGAGAAGGAAGAAACAGTTCAAATTGGAAGCTTTCTGGATAGAACATGCATATTATCAGGAAGTCATCCAGCAAGTATGGGCAGAAAAATCAACTCAAAGTTTCCCTTTTGCAGAGAAATTAGGGAGGACATCACAAGTATTATCTAAGTGGAGCAAAGAGAAGTTTGCTAATGCTTATACACAGATCAAAGAGCTTAATCAAGCCTTAACAGAAATTACGAATCAAACATCTCAGCACACAAGTAAGCAGAAAGTGCAACATATCATTAGTCAAATAGACACACTGAGAAAACAGGAAGAACAGTTCTGGGGAATGAGGTCACGCATCAAATGGTTACACTGGGGAGACCAAAACACCATATTTTTTCATGCTACAACAGTCAAAAGGAGGCAGCAAAATCGCATTACAATGTTGCAATTAGAAGATAATAGCTGGTGTAGAGAACCCATGATGCTACAGAAACATATTCAGTCTTTCTATGAGAATCTATATAGGACTGAGGGTCCACGACACTACCAAACTATCCTAAACCAATGCCCATCCCCAATAACAGAGAATATAAACGAAGAACTGGTGGCAGTACCTTTATTGGAGGAAATCCATGTAGCTGTTTTTCAATTGGGAGCTTTCAAAGCCCCTGGCCCTGATGGTTTTAATGGGACCTTCTATCAACAATCATGGAAAATTATAAAAACTGACCTGATGCAGCTAGTTCAGGATTTCTTTCAGAAGAGTGTTCTTGATCTCCGGCTCGATCAGACCCATATTATGTTGATTCCAAAAGTTAAAAGCCCTGAAAACATCAGTCAATACAGACCCATTAGTCTGTGCAACTTCAATTATAAAGTTATCTCAAAAATCTTAGCAAACAGACTAAAGAAGTGGTTGCCACTTATCATTGAACCAGAGCAGAGTGCTTTCGTTCCGGGGAGGCAAATTCAGGACAATATCTTCATAGTACAGGAAGTTCTGCATCAACTACGCATAACAAAAAAGAAGAAAAAACATCAGGCCATTCTGAAGCTTGATATGCAGAAAGCATATGATAGGATCGAATGAGATTTTGTGAGGGATATCATGCTGCATATGGGGTTTAATGCTAAATGGGTCTCCTTAATTATGCAATTATATCAACAGTTACCTTCAGCGTGAAAATCAATGGAGAACCTACCTCTTTCTTCCATCCTTCGCGAGGCCTCAGACAAGGTGGTCCACTCTCACCCTATATCTTCATTTTGATGTCCAATGTGTTAACCTGGCTAATGAAAAAAGCATTAGCAGATGGTACAATCAAAGGCATACAGATAAACAGATATTGCCCTATATCACATTTGATGTTTGCCGATGATGTGATATTTTTTCTGGATGGAACTATTACAGAGTGCCAGAATCTTGCCCAAATACTTAACCAATATTGCTATGCTATGGGTCAAGCAATCAATTTAAATAAATCAGGGGTTTATTTCAGTGGCAACTATCCAGCATTATTAAAACATAATTTGGCCACAGAATTGAGAGTTCCTGTTCTACAGAAAATAGGAAAATACTTGGGCATACCTGCCGAGTGGGGTCAATCCAAGAAAGAGCTATTTGCATGGATTCTGGCCAGAGTAAATTCAAAATTAGCAGGATGGAAAGAAAAATTACTTACAAAGGCAGGAAAGGAAGTGTTAATAAAAAGTGTTGTGCAATCCTTACCTATCTATGCAATGTCCATATTCAAGATACCCGTGTCTATCTGCAGAGCCATAGAACAACGCATTGTGTCATTTTGGTGGCAAAATGGTGATGCTAAAGGATACAGGTGGACTTGGGTTTAAGGATCTACTTACCTTTAATAGAGCCATGTTAGGCAAGCAAACCTGGAGATTAGCTACCTGCCCTTTGGCCCTATGGAGCAGAGTGTTGAAAGGGATTTACTTTCCCAATGGTGATGTCTGGACAGCTTCTAAGGGACACCGGCCATCATGGGGCTGGCACAGTTTAATGCTTGGCAGAGACACAATAAAGAACAATATCAAATGGTCAGTAAGGGATGGAAATTCTATTCGTATTAGAGAAGACATATGGCTTTCACAAGGAGTAATCGGTGGGCAAGCAAACCAAACAAAGTCTATTTTAGTGTCCGAATTGATAAATGCAGAATCAAGAGAATGGAAACAACAGCTTATCCATCAACTCTACGAAGAAACTATTGCAAACGAGATTTTAGCAATCCCCCTAAGCCAACAAGCAAAGCCAGATTCGCTTATATGGACAGGTAACAGAATAGGGCAATACTCTATTAAGAATGGATACAACAGAGCAATGGTAACCACAAGCAGATCAGATCAGAATCGACCCTCCTGCTCATTTCAACCACCACGTACCTTATGGACTCAAATATGGAGTCTTGATGTGCCACCAAAGGTCTATTCTTTCCTCTGGAGCCTCTGTCAAAACGCTCTTCCTACGAGGGAGAACCTGTATAAAAGGAAAATAATTAAAGATCCACTATGCTCATTCTACTGTTCTAGCATCGAAACCACAGAGCACTTTTTGTTCTTATGCAAATGGACAAAGAAAGTATGGGATGACCCGCTATTTGAAACGATCAAACCAAACAGCAGTATTAAACACACAGATCAGTGGATCTTCAACGCTTTCAGAAGAAATCAGTTCTCACCTGCTCGAGAGCTCACTGGTATGGTTCTGTGGAACATCTGGAAGGCGAGAAATAATTGGATTTTTTGAGCTAAAGAACCCAGACCAGCAGATCTATTGATTACAGCACAGGAACAACAGATCTCATTTAGTAGAGGAAAATCAAACAAAAACGAACGACCACTCAAACAAGACAAACCTGATCAGTGGCGGCCTCCGGAAGGGCAAAGATCTGAAGCTAAACGTTGATGCGGCATGGTGTTCAGGCGAATTTATGTGCTCTGTGGCTAGAGTCGTGCGCGATTCGGCTGGAAGAGCTCTTGAAGGATTCGCAGCCACGGCTAGGGTTTCTTCGTCGAGCAAAGCGGAAGCCGATGCGATTTTACACGGCATATTATATACCCAGGAACTCCAGTTGTCTCACGTGAGGGACTTTGGAAGTCGAACTGGGAAGTTGTTGATAGAAAGCGACTGTTCCGCGGTGGTAGAAATGGTAATGGGCCGGGCCGAACCTTCATGGAATCTAAAAGAAATCGTGCAGCGCTGTAGGAGTGGGCTAAATCAAAACAACAATATTACAGTGACCCATTGTACACGCCCAGCAAATGCCGCAGCAGATTGGATTGTACGGAATCATCAGCTTAAAACTCTCCCACGTAATTGGTTGATTTCTCCCCCTTTTCCTCTATGGAATATTTTATGCGCAGATCTTGCTCCATCTGTGTCATGTAACACTCCTCCTTAATCAAGTAATACTCAGTTCTATTTTGACCAAAAAAGAAACTGTTAGCCTTCTATACCATGATTTTTTGCAGATGGGAAGACAAAATATTCTTGAAAATTATGCTTCAGCTACACGAATCTACAATCAAGTAAACTTCAATCATAACCAAGTGTTTCCACCAGATGATCGAAACCACAAATCCTAACAAAGAAAAGTCAATGATTGCTAAGTTGTATGATCCCAGAAAGCGGTTTATGCAGTAACCTCCCCTTCAATTAAGTTTCTCATCCACAAGTGGCAGCAGACCAGGCGATCACCACAGCTCTGCATGAATCAAACCCCACAACCATTGAGAGCACTCTTGCAGCCTCTTCTTGAACTTCTATCTTCAGAGAATCAAGGAAGCTGACCAAGAGGTGAATAACCTCACCAACTTCCACGGCCACCTTCGCAAATTTCTCAACTTCGTGCAAACTAGCCAGAGCTTGCCTCTTCGTCTCTGGGCCTTGCTCAATCTTAGTCCTTTTCAACAGATCCTTAACATAAAACCTCATGTCCTCCTTACAACCCCATAACCTGGGCTTTGAGACAATACCCATGGAGGAAAAAACTATTTTTGCACATCCCAGAGAGATGGTTTTGACATGGCAATGGATCTTTGTCAAGACCATGTCCAAATCGCTCTGCATTAATAGCTTCCCCCCCCAATCCCATAGGAATGCACCATGCATTTCTCAGCAAGGCCATGGCAGTTCCTGACTGTGAAGATCAATTCTTGAACCACGCCTGCAAGCTCAGTGCTCTCATGAGAGACCCCCAATGCAGAAGATATCTCCATCAACTTGTTCCGAATGAGTTATCATCTCATGGTGACGACCATGATTGAGCAAGAGAGGGAGGCCAACAAAGAAATTCACTTGATGGCTTGTTTGCAGGTGGGGTTTGGGGTGGCTAAGTCTTCGAAACTCTGTTCTTGGAGTGAATGTATTTGAATTTGTTCTGCTTCTTCTTCTTTCCCCCATTTCTGCATCTATTAGTTGTTGTGGAAGAATGACAATTTATGGAGTCAGTGTCTGCAATTTGAGAGGGATCAAAGAGGACGAGACTTTATCTTTAATTTTTGGAAGAAGCTGAATCAACTTGCGTCTTCATTCATTCCAGCACAAGAACTTGAGTATTTGGACTAGGTTGCCATGTAAAAGTGACAGTTCCTAAAACTGTAAGACAAACACAGTCAAATTGAATTGCAAATGGTAAATTCGTATTCCAAAACCTATCCAAGGCCACATATTTCCTTTTCATAATTTGCAAATTGAACATTTCCTCAGACCGATACAACTCTCTTCTCTGCATTGGCTTATTCTCGAACATTGGCATTCCAACGTCAAAAGGCAGAAATAACACAGATACGAAAACGGATGTTCAGCTCATAGCAATTTTTGGTAACAAGACAGCGACAAACAGAGTCATCTCTTTTCATTGGTTCGGTAATGAAAGCCCCTAAAAATCACAAACAAAAAGAAAGTGCAGAGGATCCAAACATGCATGGGATATGATCTGAACTGGAAAATTGAACTAACCAGGGTTGAAACCCATTGTCTAATCCCTCCTTCACAATACATTTTAACAAGAAAAAAAGAAGATTTTTCCATCTGGACTCTAATCTCATCAAGAAGCCCTTTTTCATGAGCTCTTAGGTATTTTTCCAACCTTTTTTATTTACGTTAATAATTAATGAATCTGCCTTCCCGATTCGTGCAATGCGGCCTTCGTCCGATCGATCCCCTTTTCTTGAGCTATTAACACTCCCCTGACAATGGCTCTAGTTTCATGGGCTGTTCGAATTGTCCTTTAGATATGTGATTCGGGCGATTCATTCTGATTGCTATTAACACACAATATGGCACGATTAAAATTAGGAAGTGCACAAATCTTATTCAATTGTAAAATTCGACTCAACATAAGGGGCAAAACTCCCTTCCATAAAAGGGAGAAGGGGGGAGGGGGGAAGGGAAAACTCCCCCCCATCATCAAAAAAGGGGGAAAAAAGGGGGCACTGACCATACGGAGGACCTGACACATGCGCTCAAAAGGGACCTATATCGAGACCCACGCCAAATCCGGAAGTCCAGCAAAGTCGCCGGGATTAAATCCTCCGCCGATGGCCGAGTTTTCCGGGCGGTCACCATCGCCGATGTAATCCTCATCGAGATTAAGAAAGACATCCGGATTGAACTCACCACCATCAGGACCGGAGCCCGTGGGGTTGGAAGGACCACCGATGGCCGAGTTTTCCGGGCGAGGGAGGTCATCCATATTGAACTCACAACCATCAGGACCGGAGCTTGTGGGGTCGGACGCACCGCGGGTGGCCGAGTTGACCAGTGGAGTCTGGAAACTCTGGGAATCACCTTTAGAACCCTCTAAAGGGGAATCTAAAGGGGAATCGATCCCATCGTCGGGAAAAATCTCATTATCATAATCCACTCTAACCGATGGATTGTTCTCCCAATTCCCCAGTCTCTCGCGCGCACAAGCAAGACGGGCCTCGTACTTCGCGACTACGGACTGTAAATCCTCTTTGGTCGTGCATGCATCACACTCTTGCTTGACCAGGGCCTCTTCCCACTCTCTCGGACCCGTTGACGAATTAGCCTTACCCTTGCGACGAGGAATGGAGGAGTCTATCAGCTTCCCCCTCTGGTAGCTGGAGTAGTAGGTGACGCGCGCGGAGGACACGACACGGACGGAGACATCAGAGTCGGTGAGGAGGGAGAGTTCTTCGGCCTTATTGAAAAGGGTCGGGCGCCTCTTTGAGAACGCCACGCGCTGCTTCTGTGGGTCAGCGATCCTGATTTTTCTGGTTCGCCGCCGATTGGCCATGTCTTTTTCTGAGTGCGTGGGGGCGTGTTTTACACGGATTTTCAGTTAAGAGAGAGAGAGAGAGTGAACGCGTTAGAAACAAAGAAAGTATGGGATTCAGAGAAAGATAATACTAGTATCTTATGTATAGGTCAAAGATAATACTCTTATCCCCATTGTTAGATTCCATGATTCGCGATGGTGAAGTCCTTGATCATGGCCAAAACCATCTCATTTCCAATTTTGGACAATATCTTTTCGAACCCGGGCTTTAATTAAACCCGGTAGGTCTACCTAACACCTACTTTTGTTACCTCTTACACGAAATCTTCTTCCAGTGCATAAAATATTGGCTGAAATAAAAGATCGAGTCAAACCTCATCATCTGTAACAAGCAAAATTAAACAAGTTCTCTTTTTCATGTCCCGGGATAGAAACCCCCTAAGAAGTAAATGAACAGTACAATCAATGAGAAATCTAATCCACAGATGTCTTAGACATAAACATACAATCCAAACGCATTAGAAGAATTGAACATTACTAACTTCTTCTTCTTCTTTTATATAACATGAAGTGTATCATAACGTGATCTATGAAAACTAAACAGACTTCTATGCAATGCAAAGAGTAACGTCCTGGAGTTAAAACAAATGTGAAATGCTTAGTGCAAAACAATGCAATTGCTAATTAAAGCTAATCAGTCCAGTTAAGTTATGAACCTTCGAAAGCTACTTAATACGTGTATGGTCGTCTCTTTAGATGCAATTCTAAATTATTTTTTGTCTTTTGGTCGCAAGCCCAAAAGATCTTGCTTGCGTGCTCATCTTTATTTCCTAATTAATATTGACAATCTTCTTTTATTCCGATGGTCTTCTTTTATTACCTTCGTGCTTTGTCCGAGCTCAACAGATCTTGTTTGCGAGCTCATCTTTATCTCCCAATTAACATCGTTTCGTTTCCTGTTCTGGAAAATCCTCCACGAGTCGCCTTTCTTCATTTCCTTTCTACTGGCACGTTGTCATTTGTTTTACCTTTTTTTTTTCAAACATATGCATTAAAAGTACTAAAATTTATCACGAAAATTCAGTTACATCCTAAAACTTTAAAAATATATATAATTAATTTCTCAAATTTATCATAAAAGTGCCATCGAATCCTAAAACTTTCAAAATGTACAATCAAATCTTAAAATTTGTTAAAAAAAAATGCAATCAAGTCCTAAAATTTTTTTTTAAAAATGTTATCAAAGTAAAACTTGTCAAAATGATATTTAGTCCTTTCGAATTGACTTATGTAGATAGTCAAATTAAGCGCTCAAACACTTTATTTGTGTTAATTAAATATTCTACCTTCATGATCTATGGAATCAATAATTTTGCCTGATCAATCCCTTTTACCATTAACTCCCAACGTTCTTCAAAATACGAGATTTATTAAATACAAGATAAGAAGAGAAAAAAAAGAGAATGAAAAAAAAAAAAAAAAAAAAACAGTCACGTGGTAGGAGGAGACCATGCACGTATTAAGCGGCCTTCGGGAGGTTCCTAATTTAATTGGGCCGCATGATTATCTTTAATCAGTAATTACATTTTTTTTAATATAATTGTACGTCATCATGACATAAAATATAGATGGTTTGCACTCAACATTTCACATTCCTTTTCACTTCAGCTCGTTGCTCTTTGCATCGCATAGAAGTCTTTTAGTTTTTATATATCAAGTTATGATACATTTCATGTTATAAAGGAAAAAAAAAATTCAGTCGTGTTTAATTCTCCTAATGCGTTTGGATTGTACTTTTATGTCTAAGACATATGAGGGTTAGATTTCTTATTGATTCTACTTTCCATTTACTTCTTACGGGGTTCCTATTCTAGGGCATAAAACAAGGCCTTGTTTAATTGTGCTTGATACAGCTCACGTGGTTTGATTTGATCTTTTCTTTGAGCGACTCTCTATGCACGAATGCTAGATACATGTTTTAAGAATAATAAAATAAAAAAGATTGCATGAATTATTTTCATAAAAGAGAAAAAGGTACCAAAAGTACGTGGTAGACACTAAACACACCTAGTGTAATCAAAGCCTAGGTTAGAAAGGGTGATTTCCAAAGCAGGAAATGATACAAGAGCGATTGGGGGGAAGATCAAACCAAGAACAAGAGGCAGCGGGCGTCGGACCGACCACGAAGGAAAGAAAATACAGGCCGTCACCAGCGCAGCACATGGAGAATTCATTAGTTCCCTAATTGACTACAATTCCACATTTTACAAGCGGGATAACCAGCGCACATTGTGCAAACAAAGTTTGATTTAATATAATGGACGGAATATACATGCATGAAGCGGGAGAAATAAATGCTTCAAATCATCAAATCCTTTCCGTGTCGTTACCCTATCTCCCCTTGAGCGTCTTAGTCTCCTATTGGCCTTTGCTTGTTTACTATTTCCACCGTGAATGTCTGTAATTCTCCGTATCCACCTTGCGCGTACGATCGCGAATGGCCGTGTACGGACTCGACGACGTCCTCCTTCGTCGCGACTAGAGATGGACGTTGGGAATTTTTTCGAGATTTAATAGTGACGAACTTCATAAACCAACCCATTCGTGCGTAGCTGCATTGGTTGAGAGTTCTTTCCTCACCGCAGAAGTCGAGAGTTCGCAACCCACAATTGCTAGCAATTTAAGTGGGAGGCCCTGGCGGTGAGTTGCTGAACTAGTCTCCTTCGAGGTATAACCGTATAAGGGCCTGGCCCTTAGGAGTCGTTCGAGCACAGGGGGTCCGTGATGGGGTCCTCGATTCCAAAAAAAAAAAAAAAAACTTCATAAACCTCATTCCTCTCCAAGCAATAAAACGATCGAACCTTGCCCAGAACGTGGGAATTAGCCCTTTGGCTTCCCTTGACGACCCGTGATGTTCGAAAACTTTACTATCCATTTTAGAATTAATTCTCTAGGTTGACAAGTTTTCCTTTTATTCGGATGTTTTTCTTACCCTGGAAATGCGACATATTGGTGATTTTATTAGGTATCTCCTATCACCTTTGTCTTATTACAATAAGAAAACAACGAAAACTAATGGCTATAGAGAGAAAAAAAAAAAAGAAAAGAAAGAGACGATGGACAAGTTCCGCATTCTTTTGATTCCTTTTTCCGTTAACCATTGAGCACCTGCAAGGATCCTGCTGCGAACCAACCGCCTCCCCCCATGGCTTTGCCTATCAACCTTGCATTCCTAACCCTGACTCCCGTCCGTGAATTTCCAAAAGAGGAAACGAGACGAGATCGATTGCAAACATAAGAATTTTCCGTCCGACCATGGCTTCGTTTTCGGGCCGCTTGTCAACAGTTATATCCTGTGTTTCCTTCGATAATCTGGGACGGGAACGCAGCATAAGGGAATCGATTCATCATCCCTCAGTTGTGTTGAGATTGTTAGGTGACAAGCTTGGTCAATCCAGGTTGCATGCTAGAAATCACCAAAATCGTCAAGTTTGAAAATCTATGGTGTACTTATCTCTATTTATATGAGTGCCTTCTATTTTTAAGAGAAAAATTCCATTCCATTAATCAAATGTTGCAATTATATTGGAATTCCAATATTACCCTTGATGTGGATGCTTGGATGAAGTATCGGATGTTTGGATCTATTATATTGGAGCACTTTCCGATATTATCCTTGATGTGGATGTATTAAGATTGTTATTGAAACACTTGATCCAAACATCCACGTCAAGTCTGACTTTAGGATATGGAATCTTTTTTAGCATCTTTTTTAGCATATGGAATCTTCAATCGATTAAACAATGCTCTGGGAATCATTATATGCACTTTATTGTGTTAAACATAGTAGGTTGGACAATAAATAGGAAGAAATCGGCACTGGAAGAGCAGATGTGGAGAAAATAAGGTCAAAAATGGACTTAGGAACCCAAATACCTTTGGAACGGGTCTGAAAACACCAAAAAAGGGTCATAAAATGATCGAACCAGAAGGGGGCACGGGTTAAGGAAGTCAAATGATCAATGCCCCGATTGTGTTATAATTAGGTGAAGTGACCAAAAGGAAAGAGGGACGAGAGGTAAGGTTAAAAAAAAAGGTGATTTCGAAAGCAGGAAATGATACAAAAGCGACTGGGAGGGGAATATCAAACCAAGAACAAGACTCGCATTGGCCCTTGTTTGTTTAATGTCTGTCATTCTCTGTATCCCCACCTTGCGGACAAAATCACGAACGGCCGCGTACTCCAAGATCAAAGACTCGACAGCGTCCTCCTCCGTTGCGATGGGAGATGGACGTTGGGAATTTGTTTCGAGATCTAACGACGGAGAGCTTCATAATCCTCATTCCTCTTCGACGGAGAAACGATTGAACCTCGGTCAAAAACACGTGATGTTTCAAGATCTATTTTAGAATTAATTCTCTAGGTTGACAAGTTTTCCTTTAATTCAATTTTTTTGTTATCCCGGAAATGCGACATATTGGTGATTTATTAAGTTGTCCCAATATCTACTTTTAGCTATGGTAAATACCTAGCGGATTTTAAACAATGGTTAATATCTTGAAAAATCCTAAATTGGTACACGTGTAACAAATTTATTAAAAACTAATTTTTTAGCATAAAAATCATAAATTAGTATACTTGTGACAAATTTACTCTAATCGATCATAAAAAAATCCCAAATTGGTGTACTTGTGATAAATTTACCCTAAATTAATTTATTCAATTGCAAAAAATCCTAAACTAGTATATCAATGACAAATATGCCATTCGTTAAATTTGATTAATACCACAAAAATCACAAAAATTGTATAACTGTGACAAACGTAGAGTAAAATTGCAAATTGATACACTAATCAACTATCACGTATCATTTACCTTAATAATTTATCGGTAAAATTTAATTAAGACTAACATAGGATAAATTTGTTACAAGTGTACCAGTTTGAGGAGTGTACCGATTTGGAACTTTTTGTGATAAAAAAATTAATTTTGAGTATATTTGCTATAGGTATACCGATTTTGGGTTTTTCAAGATATCAACCCTTAAAATAATAAGAAAACAAGAGGAACTAATGACGACTAAAGAAAAACAAAGAAAATAAAAGATATAGATAATGGGCATGTCTTTTAATCCCTCTTTACCACTGGTGCAAGCCATTCCACAATCCAGCTACGGACCATCTCCTCGGCCAATGAGATGATCGAACCTCGGTCGGAAACATGCGATATTTCAAGAATTTTACTATCTATTTTAGAATGAATGCTCTAGGTTGACAAGTTTTCCTTTAATTCAGATTTTTTATCCCAAAAATGCGACATATTTGTGATTTATTAGGTTGTCCCAATATCTCTAGTTTTAGCTATGTTGTTAGTGTTGGGAAACAAATTCCCAAAATAACAATCCGATACTCAATTGAATGCCCAAAAACAAATTTGGAAAATATGTCCGAAAAACATGGTACACCAATCATAAAGTACATTACAGAGCCAAACATACATTGTCTTTCACAAATTAAACACGGTTGTCGCAGTTTGATGATGAATTCTCATACTATTGTTGAAGAGGAGCATACTATCTCTTTTTGGGGAAAAATTGAGAGAACACATGGAATAGACGCTACTTCAAAATAATGCAACTGCTCAGATATCTTAACCGCTCAAATGTCATAACCTCCTCCATGGACCCTTCACTTATGGGCCGAGTTTTGGCCCAATATGGGCAGATGGGCTTAAATAAGCCCATCAAACATAAAAACCCATCCGTCAGTACCTAGCAGATTTAAAACAATAAGAAAACGAAGGAACTAATGACCACCTCGAAAAAAGGAAAAGAAAAGAAATAGGTGATGAATACAAGGTCCCACCCCGGCCATTGAGAATCCTGCTTGCCTTCGTTTTCGGACCGTCTTTACAAGGTTCCAACCCCGACACTCGTCGGAGAATTTCCAGAACCGGAAATTTTCCCCCCCGCACTCATCGGAGAATTTTCGCGGAAATTTTCTGTTCCGCCCCAATTCTCGACCAAATTGTCTGAGCCGACCATGGCTTCAGCTCGTCTTATAAGCATGTGGATGGACTCTTCCAAGCAAGCTTCCATCAAGAACTACTCTTCATTTTTTAAATAGTCATGTTTAATTCTTCTAATGCATTTGGCTTTTACGTTTATGTTTATGGCATCCATGGTTCGATTGCTTATCGATTGTACTTTTCATTTATTGCTCACGGAGTTACTATTCCTGTTGCGTAGTTGGCAGAGACTCCCAACCCCACAACAAGTGATCCAAACATCCACATCAGGCTTTTCCAATATTTACCCTTGATGTGGATGGATGGATGTTTGGATGGATCATATTGGATCACTTTCCGATGTTACCCTTGATGTGGATGCTTGGGATCAAGTATCCGATGTTTGTAACCATTATGTTGGAACACTTTCCGATATTATCCTTAATGTGGATGTTTGGACCGAGTGTTCAAAATATCCACATCAAGTGTTCCAATATTAATCAAAGAATGGAAATTGTTCTAAGATTGTTACTGGAACACTTGATCCAAACATCCACATCAAGTGTGACTTTAGCATATAAAATCTTTAATCAATTAACCTATACTTTTTAGCATATGAAATCTTCAATCGATTAAACAATGCTCTGGGAATTTATCCATTATATGCACTTTATTGTGTTAAACATAGTAGGTTGGACAATAAATAGGAAGAAATTGGTACTAGAAGAGCATATGTGGAGAAAATAAGGTCAAAAATGGACGTAGGAACCCAAATACCTTTGGAACCGGTTTGAAAACCGAAAAAGGGTCATAAAATGATTGAACCGGAAGGGGGCACGGATTAAGGGAGTCAAATGATTTTTTTTTTTTTTTTTTTTGGTCGAAAGCACTTCATTGATTAATATTGAGATGGTGGATTACAACTAGTATGAAAATCCAAATATAAGATAAGATAAAGTTCGTGCGAGGGATGAAATACCCAGTTACTCAAAAGAGAACCTATATTGTGAGATTTGGCAATCCAATCGGCAGCTTGGTTTGATTGGCGTGGTTCATATCGCAGGGAGACATTCTTCATTTGGGCCAACATTTCTCTGCAGTCCAGGACAATAGGGTGAAAGGCCCAGGATACTTCATTTCGGCCCAAGGTGGAATCCACGACCAGGAGACAATCGCTGGAGATGTACCCGGCACTCGTCCGAAAATTTCCGGAACCGGAAATTTTCCGGTACGACCATTCAGCTCGTCATTTTAAGCATGGACTCTTCCTGGCAAGCTGCCATGAAGAACTACTCTTCGGATCACCTGCAAACTCTCTCTCTCTCCCTCTCTCTCTCTCTCTCCCCCACCCCGCCCCCAACACACATTCTGAAGACAATGGGCAAGTTGCACATTCCATACAGGATCCCGCCCGGCACTCGTCCGAGAATTTCCGGAACTGGAAATTCTCTGTTCCGCCCAAATTCTCGACCAAATTGTCCGATCCAACCATGGCTTCAGCTCGTCTATATAAGCATGTGGATGGACTCTTCCAAGCAAGCTTCCATCAAGAACTACTCCTCAGATCACCTGCAAACTCTCTCTCTCCCTCCCTCTCTCTCTCTCTCTCTCTCCCCCACCCCGTCCCCAGCACAAATTTCGAAGACAATGGGCAAGCTTCGGCAAACCCAAATCATCAAGAGCCCCGACCAGCGGCGGCGCGAGGCGTTCTCGAAGAGGCGCCCGACCCTCTTCAAGAAGGCCAGGGAACTCTCCACAGTCACCGACTCTGACGTCTCCGTCCTTGTCCGGTCCTGCACAGGCGCCACCTTCCACGAGAAGTACCAGAGGGGGAAGCTGATATACTTCAACAATGCTCGTCCCAAGGGCAAGGTTAATTCGTCGACGGGTCCGAGAGAGTGGGAAGAGGAGTTGGTCAAGCAAGAGTGTGATGCATGCGGGACGAAGGAAGATTTACAGTCCGTAGTCGCGAAGTACGAGGCCTGTCTCTCTTATGCGCGCCAGAGACTGGGAAATTGGGGGAGCAAGCCATCGGCTGAGGCCGGTGATCCTGGAGTTGAAGTGGACTGTGATTCTGAAATTACGCCCCACAAGAATCTCAATCCCGTTTTAGAGAGTATGAATGCTACTATCGGTTCATTTTTTGACTTTCGGCAAAGACACCGTCGGCCATGGTGATTGCAATTCGCCGGTCATCTCGGCCGACGGCAGTCCGTACAACCCCACAAGCTCCGGTCTTGATGATTATGAGTACAGTGTGGATGAGCTTTCAGCTTTAGCTGAGTCTGGCGGCAACGGTGACCACCCGGAAAACTCGGCCATCGGTGGTCTGTTCAACCCGACGAGCTTTGCTCTTGATGATCGGGAGTACAGTACGGATGAGATTTTTGCTTTAGCTGAATCTCGCAACTGCAACGGTGACCGCCCGGAAAGCTCCGGTCTTGATGATTGTGAGTTCAGTATGGATCAACCTTCTAATTTAGCTGAGTCTTGCGTCCACAACGGTGACCGCCCAGAAAGGTCGACCGTCGGCGGAGGATTTAATCATTTCGACGGCTATCCTGAACTTGAAGGATTGACCTTCGATCTTGATCCAAGTGAAGCAGAATTGCCCAGAATTCACTTAGAAACAGCAACAACATAGGACGAACATATTTTTGTCCTCCCTGTGGTCGCTACTCTCCTTTTTCTTCCCTTTTTGTATGGGAGGGAGCCTCCCATCCCTCCCTCCCTCTTCTTTTTGGAAGTGATTTTGCCCCTTATGTTGAGTCGAATTTTACAATTCAATAAGATTTGTCCACTTTCTTATTTTAATCGTGTCACATTGTGTGTTGCAACTATGGGAATGCAAAAGATAGCTCTGTTCCGAGCCTTCCAAATCTGCCAGGAAATGGCAACGACAGTTTCCAGATCAGGTGAGTGATGCGTCTGAATGATATGGTCTACGATCCACTCTTCCACTTGATGTATGTGTGTTGCAACTATGGGAATGCAAAGGCTAGGGTGAGACCAGATATTATAAGTCCATGGGCAGAGAAGCAGGAGATGTTCAATCGTTTCGGGTAGTTGTTAATGGCATAACGTGCATACCGAATCAGAGGTAATTCGTCTTCTAAATAAGTTGTCTCTGGTTGGCAATGCATTTTGACAAACAGACTAGAGAAAAGTTCTGACCTTAGGAGCAAGGAGAAAAGTTCTAACCTTAGAAGCAAGTTTTAGCTGCCGAATTGTTTTCCAAAGGAGAGGAGGTGCTTGATAGGAAGATGAGGCCTGATGCTTGGTTATAGTTGGAGTTGAATTCCCGATTGAATGATACCCGCTTTTAATTGTGTAAGTTCCTTGGGTTGTGGATGTCCAAACCAGACAGTCAGAAGTGAGATCTGCTTGACTGGAATTGCCAGAATATCCTTCACTGTCGATGCATCAAAGAATTGGTTGAGCGTTGTATCGATGCATTTTGAATGATTTGTAGAAACCTAGGTGGGTTTTGTATACATGTAAATTTACGAGGTGATGCCTAGTGTAGCCCATCAAACCACGAGAATGGGAACACTATAGAATTATGCATTGTTATATCCTAATTATTTAAGAAAAAAAATTAACCGGACATTATGACTTTTAGAATGTCTTTAATTTTCAAAACTCTTACCCTTTAGTTAAATGTTGGAATTATCGTAACTTTTTTACTTTGAAATATTGACGCTTTAAGAAATTATAATATAGCCGGTCATATATTTTATTCAAAGTTCCGTATTCAATTTTTTGAAGAGTAAAGAAAATTCATATAATTAATGTAGACAAATAATCCGACATAATTTCGATTGAAAATCATGTGACAAACTTCCTTCATTTAACCTCTCGATCAGATATACTAAGCTCGTCGGTAATGGTGGATGTCATGGTAACAAGGTGATGTTGGGACATTGATGGAATTAGATGGTCGATAGCTCCTCTTTTTCTCACTCTCTCTCCTTCTCTCCTCTGAACATGTCACTATATTTTTCCTTCTCATTTTTATTTCCCTTATCTTATGTTAAATTGGATTTTATAATTTGAAGCAACTTCTTTATTCTTAGTTGCCACAGGTGTTAATGGTAAAACAAATAATGAAAGAGTATTTAAATTAACAAAAGCAAAAAGTTTGAGAACGTAATTTGACGATGTACGTAGGTCAAGTTGAAATGACGAAAAATCAGAATTGCCCCAAATTTTCGACATCGAACTACATAATTACGACCAACACCGCCCCAGGCCAATGGAATATTCTCTAATTTCTTTGCGTACATCATTGCAAATGGCCTCGTACTTCGTGACCAAGGACTCGACGTCCTCCTCCATCTGCTGCGACTACAGATGGACCTTGGAAATTCGCTTCAAGATTGATGGAGAACGCAATAAGCCTCGTTTTTTTTTTTTTTTTTTTTTTTGCTAGTAAAATAATTAAACATCGCTCAAAAACATCGAAATTTGTCCCCCGTCGTTCTACCGGCGACACGTGATATTTAAATAAAAGCTTAGTATTCGTCTTAGATTAATCTTCTAGCGCAACAAAATTTTCCTCCAAATTGGATGATTATTTTATCTTCTTTTTTTTTGTTCGAAAGAAATTTGTATTAAGTGCTTAAAATGATACATGAGAAATACATAAAATTTCAAGGTAAAACAAACCAAAGAGCAAAGGTCAAAATACTACAAAATAAAATCAAATCCAGAAAATAAAGGAATCAATAAAGCACCGACATTATTAAATACACACTCGTTCCATAAGAACGTATCTGTTAAACAAAATAATTGGCAGCTAATTACAAAATCTCATATCATCATCGATGATTAAATACATACTCAGGCCTTTTTGCTTGACGTTTCTTTCAGCTTTGTCTTTAATACGTTGTGAGTTTCATTGGCAACGGAGAAAATAATAAAAACTTTGGAATCTTAGAAAATACAAAGAGAGAAAAGAAAAAGAAATAAAGAGAAATCCCAAAATGGCAAAGAGGAAAATCCTTTGTTTGGGTGGTATTTAAAGGCGCATTTAGTAATGATTCCGTTTCGGAAAACAATTTTTGATGAGAAATGATTTTTTCTGTTTTTATTTTTAGGAACAATTTCTAAGCAAAAGAACGCGTTTAGTAACTTCACAAAATTTTTATTCTCAAGATAGAAATACGTTTGGTAAGATTCTTAAATTTTTTATTTCTTTTAATTTTTTAATTATTTTCTTATTTTTTTTCCTTTTTCTTTTCTCTTTGGCTAGTCATCGACCACCGTTGTGGGCCGGCAACCGGTTGGGCAACGTCCAGCAAGCCCGTTGGAGCCTCACTAGGCCACGGTGAGGCCCAACGAGCTCGCCGAAGTTTAGCCTAGCCTCGGCGAGGCTCGATGTCACCCAGGCGGCGCAAGGTTGGCCCCAAGCTCACCCAACCACCGATGAGGCCAAGCTTGCCGTGTGTCACCCAGCCATGGCGAGATTCAGGCCGACCAGCCTGACCATGGCTCGGCGTCTCTGAGGGCCAGTGATGCTTTGGCAAGGTCACTAGCCTTTGTCTGGCCGATCGCTGATGCCGATCATGGCCAAGGCCGACAATTAGCCAAAAGAAAGAAGAAGAAGAAGAAGAAAAGAAAGAGAAGAAAAAAGAAGAGAAATAAAAATTGATTCTATAAATTATTTCGAGAATAAGAAGTTATATTTTTCTACTTTTTGTTTTCGTTTCAAATCTATTCCCGAAAATAAATAAAAAATAGATTTTTTGTTCCCAAGAACAAAAGTTTTACCAAATATGTTTTTATTTTTTTCATTCTTCGGAACAAAAGAATAGAAATTTTTATTCTAGGAACATAATTTTTTTTAACAAACGGGTCCTAAGAGAGCTCTAAAAGGGACAGGCAAAGTGATCTTTGAAAAGTTGGGTGGAGAGCTTGACTGTTTGGTTCAGACAGGGACAGGCCTTTGCTAATGGAATGTTCAATGATAATCACAGGAATTAAAAAGAAAAAAAAAATATTTGCTCAATGCGAGTTAAGGTCACCTCTGTCCTTCTCTAAACCTAACGCCGAAAATATAATTCACTGAGCAGAACCCAATAGAACAAAATAATAATAATAGAAAATTTGCTCAATACTACTTAAGATCACTTGAACCTTCTCAACCCTAACGCAGAAAATATAATTCATTGAGCAAAACCCAGTAGAACAAAATAATAATAATAATAGAAAATTTGCTTAACGCTACTTAAGATCACTTGGTCTTAAGGTGCTCTTTATATGCACAGTTGATTTAATATAGTTGATGGAATACACTTGAAACATTTATTGATAAATAGATATATGATAATGGCTAGGCCTTTGTTCTTTCCTTCTCAAAATGGAATTTTAATCTCTGATGTAATGAAGCACTTATTGCCCATTTTAGATTATTTTTCTAGCTCGACGAATTCTCCTCCGAATTGGATGATATTTTACTTTGAACTGTGATATGTTTGTGATCATTTAGTTTGTCGCAGTATCTCCTTCAGTTCTATGTTTAATACATAGTGAATATCAAATGATGAAAATTTTATGACTCGACGAAAT
Organism: Eucalyptus sideroxylon; assembly: GCA_014182405.2. NCBI lineage: Eukaryota > Viridiplantae > Streptophyta > Magnoliopsida > Myrtales > Myrtaceae > Eucalyptus > Eucalyptus sideroxylon. The sequence continues at coordinate 8,851,909 of CM024549.2, read as the reverse complement.
GAAAAGAAAAATGAAAATTTTTGGGAATCCACTAAGCTCGACAGACGACGTAATGATGGAAAGGTGCTGTCGGGATATTGACGGAGTACCGACGGTCAATAGCCATACTCTCTCTCCACCTCCTAACATGTCACTATATTTTTGCCTCATCGTTTTTTTTCCTAATCTTGTGTTAAATTGAATTTAATAATTTAAAGCAATTTCTTTACTTTTAGCTGCCCCATCAGGCGTTAATAACGAAATAAATCATCAAAGGCAGAGTATCAAATTAACACAAACAAAAAGTCCAAGCATATGACGAACGGCGTGGGTCAAATTGGGAGGATAAAAATTTGAATTGGTCCAAAAAAAATTTCGGCTTCCTACTGGACAACGATCAACATCAATCATAACCAATTTAATATTCTCCAATTTCTTGCGCACGCAATCGCGGATGGCCTCGTAGATCACGACGAAGGATTCCAGGTCCTCCTCGGTCGCGACAGACGATAAAACTAACGAAGGGATCTTTTAAGGATGTTTTTGTGTTTGAGGGGAGGTGGGGGACGGCTACTGTTTGTTTTGTTCTTCTCTAACCCTAACACCGAAATAAGATTTATTAAGCCAAAGCCAAAAGAACAAAATAATAATAGAAAATTTGCTCAATGCTACTTAAAATTGTCATACCATATAGGACGACCGGCGTTATGTTACAATTGCTAGTCAAAATTGACTGAAAGAATTTTATTGACCAACAATCAAAATGTTTAAGATCAAATTGAATGGTATACTATTGAATTGATATCTATACAATAAATTTAGAAATATTTTGGTAATTTTTATCATGATTAGAAGACTTAGGAGGATACGATGATGACTCTAAAAAAGAAGAGCCGAAACAATCTACCAGTAGAAAGGAAAGGCAAATGGGTGATTTATGCCATATGGAGGTTTTCCCCCAAACAGGAAACGAAACAATGAGTGATTCCGACAAAAGAAGACTTTTCAAATTTACCACGCATTCACACGCACAATGACACGATGACGCCATTCAGAGCGAAAATGATTTGGAGAGAAGGAAGCTTCCTCTCTCTCTCCCTCTCTCTCCTCCTAACATGTGACTATATTTTTTTTTTTTTCGTTCTCTTTTTTCTCTTCTTATCTTGTATGTAATTAAATGTCATAATTGGAAGAACGTTAGGGGTTAACGGTAAAAGGAATTGATCGGCAAATTACCAATTCCATAAATCATGTCGGTGGAGTATATAATTAACACAAATAAAGAGTCCGAGTGCCTAATTTGACTATCTAAATAAGTCAATTCAAAAGGACTATATATCATATTTGTCCCGAAATCTTTGACAGCCAGCTCTGGAATTACCACGAGCGCACCAATACTCATGACTGATGCAGATTAATTCTCCAGCTTCGAAAAATTCTCCTCCGAATAGGACGATATTTTACCCTCGAAATGCCGCATAATTGTGACCTGTCAATTTGTCTCAGTACGTCCTCCTGCTTTACATTTAATACATAGTGATTTTTTTTTTGTCAGAAATAAAGCTTTCATTACTTAACCAACATCAGAAAAACGCAAGGTCTCTACATCTGAGCATAAAATCAAGGGTTAATATCTTGAAAAACCCTAAACTGGTACATTTGTGACAAATTTACCCCGAACTATTTTTTTGACCACCAAAAACCTCAAACTGGTATACCTTTGACAAATTTATCTCAAACTGGTATACTTGTGACAAATTTACCCTCTATTAGTTTTCGTTAAATTTTACTATCAAATTATTAAGTTAAATGACATATGACAGTTCACTAGTATACCGATTTGAGATTTTACGCTCCGTTTGTCACAATTTACAATTTTTATGATTTTTTTGTGGTATTAATCTAATTTAGCGGATGGTATATTTGTCACAAATTTACCAATTTGGGGTTTTTTGTGGTTGAATAAATTAGTTTTTGGTAAATTTGTTATAAATGTACCAATTTAACATTTTTTATTGTCAATCGGGGTAAATTTGTCACGGGTGTACTAGTTTAGGGTTTTTCAAGGTAAAAAAAATAATTTTTGGTAAATTTGTCGCAAAGTGTCTTAGTTTGGGGTTTTGTGGGCTGCCCAATCCGTTACTCAGTTTCTCTGGGCTCGTGGGCTAGTTTAACTTTGGGCATTTGTTCCGGAAGGAGTCTGCAATCTTTAATTATGGATCGAGCAGCCCATGCGCTTTCGGTTTGGCTCAGGATACTTTGCACAGCTTCTAGATTGTCTGAGGAGATCTGAAGCTGCTGTTCACTTCCCAAGTACACGCCAGTTCGTGCGCTTCTTTCCTGGTCGAGAGTTTTCAGCCAAAGCAAAGCCTCCCTTACCGCTAGGGTTGCGGCGACGAGGATAGAGATCAAGCGGATGGGTTTCGTGAAGTCGACGAGGAGGCCGCTGCTATTCCGAACAACCCCCGCAACCGAGCCCGACAACGTGGAACTACACCAGGCGCTATCCACATTGATTTTACAGGTTGGGGGCTTTTTAGATTTGCTGTTCGTCGGATCTGGGCGGTTAAAGGGTTGCTGGATTTTGGTGTGCAGGAGCGGGTGCTTGAACAGGAGGGTCACGGAGGCTGCATCTTCAAGAGCCAGCCTGAGATTTGGTAGACGACCTTGGAAGATGAGAGCATTTCTTGCTTTCCAGATTTGCCATAAGGTTCCTGCGAAAAAAGCCTTTGCCTGAGGATCCACCGCTGAGGTAAGGACATCCTGGATCCATTTGTCTATGCGGGTTATGTTCGTCGGGGAGGTGTCAATTTGTAGTCTTGGGTTTGACCAAATGGTCTGTGTCTAGCTGCATAATGCGAAGAGGTGCTCCACCGTTTCTGTACTTTGATTGCAGATGAGCATTTGGATCAAGTATCATCTTCCTCTTGAATAGACTTTCTTTGGTAGGGAGGGCATTGTTACACATACTCCATAGTAGAAATCTGACTTTAGGACAAATCTGGAGTTTCCGAATTTCATGCCATAATGATTTAGGAGTCCGGTAGGAAGTGGGAGGATGCAATGTGGTTGAATTCTTTTCTTGATTTCTGAGCCGATTATAGCCACTTTTGACGGTGTAGGAACCTGGTTTGTTTGCCATCCAAAACTCGAGAACCTCATAGTGAATTTGAAACGAACGGAAATTTGATGACTACCGTGGGTGGCATAGAAGATAAGAGAAGAAAAGAAAAGAGAGTAGAAAAAAGGGGCGTCCGTTTTGTCCAATCAATTGTTCACGAAAAATGAATTATTTGAAAAAATAGTTTTTCCAAAAAATGATTGTTTGAATCGCTTGAAATAATTAATCAATAAGAAATATATCAATTATCGATAATAATCTAAATCTAAACAATTTCATTGACAATAAGAAAAACATCTTTTCTTTATTTTTTTAAAGTAATATAAGCGATTATTTTTAAGAAAAATATTTTCTAAATCGTTGATTTTTGCAAGACTGATGGAGCTTCAGTGATATGCTCTTCTTTTCTTCTTTCGTTTTTTTTTTCAGCCACATCTTGCCTTCTCGATGCATCTCGAGTAGAACCTCATGTTTGGTGGATGTGCCGGGAGGAGGTCAATCCACAAAAAAAAGGGCTTGCATTCCACTTGATCGTGTGTTTCACGAAAATGAACGATTTGGAAAACATATTCCTAAAAATGATTGCTTATATCGTTTAAAATAATTAATCAATTGAAAATTTAAAACAATTTCATGGACGATAGAAAATATTTTTGCTTATTCAATTTTGCAAGTGATACAAGCTCGGGTTATTTTTGTAAGTGATATGGCATAGAACAAGGCTTTGTTTAATTTCGCTTGATATAGCTCATGTTGTTTGATTTGATCTCTTATTTGAGTGAATGTCAATTCATAAACGATGGTTACATGTTTTAAGAATAAACAAATAGAACAGGTTGCACGAATTGTTTTTATAAAAGAGAAAAAAGTATCAGAAGTAGGCGTTAGACACACCTAGTGTAATCGAGTCATCGTACTCATGAATTTTTGGTTTGCAAGAATAACATAGGCTCCACCCCTAATCGGTCAATAATTGATTAGTGATGACTCCTGAAGCAAAAATAAAATCGAATAATTAATTGAGAAACAAAGTTGCAATCGATAGTGCTTAAGAGAGTCCATGTTAGGTGCAGGAGACATTTCACAAGATGAACCATTTGCAGCCACGTGGCAATTTGCTAGATTTCCTTGGGATGATGGCAACAATTGTATAGTTCATTCCAAGGTTTTTGCATTTTCAAATTTTTGAAGAGAGTAAAGAGAAAAAAAATTTGTGAAAATAAATGTAGACAAACGGATCGACATTCTTTTAAATAATCTCGAATGAAAATTTTTGTGAATCCACCAAGCTCAACGGTAGACGTCATAATGGAAAGGTGATGTTGGGATATTAGTGGAATACGACAGTCGATAACCATGCTCTGTCTCCTCCTCCTAGCATGTCGCTATTTTTTTTCCTCGTCGTATTTTTTTTTTCCTAATCTTGTGTTAAATTGAATTTAATAATTTAAAGCAATATCTTTACATTTCGTTGCCACATCGGGTGTTGATAGTAAAATTAATCATCAAAGGCAGAGTATCTAATTAACACAAACAAGAAGTCCGAGCAACCTAATTTCATGATGTGCATGGGTCAACTTGGAAGGACAAAAATCTGAATTGCCCCAAAATTTTCGGCTTCCTACTCCATAACGACGACCAACACCAACCATGACCAATGTAATATTCTCTAATTTCTTGGGGCACGCAATCGCGGATGGCATCGTAGATCATGAGCTAGGAGTCGAACTCCTCCTCGGTCGCGATGGAAGATGGACCTTGGGCCTTCTTGTCTCGATGTTTCTTTCAGCTTTATCTTTAGTGAATTTCAAATAATGGAAAATATATGACTTCAGTGGCATAAACGAAAAAATAATATTCCTGAATATTAGAAAATACAAAAAATAAAGAAACGAATAGAAATCCCGAAATCACTTGCAAAAACTTGCAAAGGGATCTTTGAAGGATTGGTTGGGGGCTCTGACTGATTGGTTTGGACAGGGGCAGGCCTTTGCTAATGGAATGCTCAATTATAATCACAGGAATTGAAATAAAATAATAATAAAAAATTTGCTCAATGCGACTTAAGGTCACCTAGATACTTCTCTAACCCTAGCACCGAAATCAAATCCATTAAGTCAAAGCCAAAAGAATAAAATAATAATAAATAATTTTCGCAATGCTACTAAAGATCACCTTGGTCCTTCTCAACCCTAACGCAGATAAAAAAAAAAAAAAAAAACCCTAACGCAGAAAATATAATTTATCGAACAAACTCCAGTAGAATAAAATAATAACAAAAAATTTGCTTACTTAAGATCATCCTGGTCCTTCTCTAATCCTCACACGGAAATATAATTTATTGAGCAAAACCCAAAATAATTTTATAATAAAAAATTCCTTGTACCTAAGCATGGGAGAAGTTGTCTTGTCTGGCTTGTGATTTAAAAAAAGCCATGACATGACATAAAGTCCACACTAACGCGATAAATTTTCCTTCAAATTGGATGATGCCTTACCTTGAAATGCTACGTATTTGTGATATGTCGGTTTGTCTCAATATCTTCTTCAACCATTATCTTATTGCAATAATTTTGCTAAAAAGAATGCCCATGTCGTGGCAATTTCACCTAGAAGGTAATGGTTATTCCTACAGCACGTCGATACAATGCTCGAGGCTTTAGGGTGAATAGCAAGAGCAACTTTGAATTTATTATGAGTCCAAACGATGGATTCAATAAGTTCTTCTCAATAACCATGCCCACTAAATAGAAATATTAAATTAAAGTCCCATACAAATTGAGCACCTAGGAATAATAAAAATAAATAATTTAAAATTATATTTTTTCAAAAAGAAAAAGAAAAATAATAAAAAATTCGATTTTTCAAAAAATAAAAAATAATTTTAAATTTGATCATATTTGTCATACCAAATGGCAGAAAATATCTTCTTGTTTATTTTCAGCTTTCAAGCAAAAAACAAAAAATATTGTAATTTCCTTTAAAAAATACTTCTTGAAAAAAAAATTCCAAGAAATAAATGAAAGCTTATTTTTTAAAAAATTATAAAAATTGTCCACTGGATTTGTATTGCATGAAAGTGTTTTAGCAATACTATTTTAAAAAAATAAAAATAAGTAAGCTTATCTAGGTTTAGTTAAATAGAGTGGGTATGGGTTGGGAATGGGTTGGTTCGGATGTGGATCAATAATTTTGTATTACAATAAATGAGTCATAATGAGTCAAATGGGCTAATTTGGGTCGAATCATTTATGATTCAATCCAAACCCAATCCAATCCACCCGTTTGATAGGTTTACTTGTATCCACGATAATAGTGAGGAGACTTGCTACTCACGACTCTATTCTCTTACTATTTTTATGTCAATCTTGAGAAGAATTAAGGGTTACTTTGATATTCGAAGTTAAAGTCGGAGAATAATGAACAGTGAATGAAAATGAGAGCATGTTGTGTAGGAAAGAAAAAAAGGAAAGAAAAGCAGGTTCAAGGAGGTTGGCGGGCAATCATGGCTAGAGAGAGAGATTTCACGATTAGAGGGTAGTTACAAAAAAAGTCATAAACTTATTGCATAGATGCGAATTTACTCGTAAACCATTCGATTTTACCAATTGAATCCTAAACTTTTTAACAATTTACCTATGTAGTTCTTTCGACCAATTTTGACTGGAAATTATTGATGTAGATGTCAACTATTCTACGTGATATGACTAGCACTAACATGGATAATTTTTATCATTTTTAAAAATTTAAAAAAATATCTTATTTTTTCTTTTTTGTTTCCTTAGTAAGTTCTGTGAGGTGAGACAACCCTCTCTCAGATTTGGTAAGAGCCTTAAAACCCTCGTCAACTATATCATGTAGGATGACCGGCATCACGTCGCGATTGTCTATCAAAATTGATTGGAAGGATTATATTGTCAAATAATCACAATATTTAAGACCAAATTGAATGGTTTATTATTGAACTAACATCCATATAATAAATTTAGGATTTTTTGGTAATTTTCATCATAATTAGAAAACTTATTAGGATATGTCGATGACTTTAGAAAAAGAGAGCCGAAACAATCAACCAGTAGAAAGGAAAGCGAAAAGGTTGATCCATGCCGCATGGAGGTTTTCCCCAAACAGGAAACGAAACAATGAGTGATTAGGAGAAAAGAAGACTTTCCAAATTCACCACGCATTCGCACGCACAATGACACGATGACGGATTTCGGCGCGAAAACGATTTGGAGCAAAGGAAGCTTCCGTTCTATCTCTCTCTCTCTCCCCCCCTCCCCCTCTCCGGGCCCTCATACTTAATTTGGTCATTTTGCCTAGTACTAATTACTAGAGAATATCATTAAAGATATAATTAGATATCAAGGATATTATTTAATAATTCGTGATTCTGTAAGGTAGCTAATTTCCTAACCTACACATATTGTTCAAGTATAAATATCCTTCTCTACTTATAAAGTCAAGCCAATTAAGTGAAGATGTAGTCTCTACTCATTTTCTCTCCTTTCTTTACACTTCCTCTCATTGCTCTTGTGATCAATGGATAGTAAGTTATAAACATTGTCTGCGTACAAAATTACCAAATTATAAATATAAGTAACATCTATGATTATACACCACTAAACATATTGATGGTTGGAGGGAACTTCGAAAAACACGGTCCGATAATTACTGTTATCATCCATTCCCATTTATCCAAACATTATCAAAGATTATCACATATAAGTGATTCACTAGCATTTTAACATTATCAAAGATTATCACATACACGTGATTCACTAGCATTTTAACATTCTTAGCTTAATATGATTTGGTGTAGACCACATTATGGTTCTATGTAAGACCAAGTACAAAATCTGAATCCTGCGTTTGAAACCCAATAGGAATTTGACGCATAGATGAATAATAATCATCCGTAAGCAAAGGTAAATATCATTTTTTTTTCTATAAAAAAAATGTGTGAATATAGCTTTTCTGAGAATGGTATACCAATGTAAATAACTTGCTATGCCTCGGGAAGAACTTCCAGGAAATATCATAGTTGCAGGAGAAGCTCATTACTAGATAAATAAATATTCTTTGCATATCCTTATACAACCTGCACTATCGGCCATTTTGACAGATACTTTCACATCAAAGTGCTCTGCTCACAGAGTGAGCAACAATGACTATTAGGCTCATACTTCCCAGTGCAGAATCAACAAAAGATCTCCGCAAATATTTCAGGCCTTGCATGCAGCAAACATATACCAGCAACATCTAAGATCTATTGTGAACCTTGAGTTGTGCAAAGATTCTCTAATTGTGTACGTCAGTAATGCTCCCGCCATAGAAGTCATGGTGCACATGCCTTTTCGCACAAATTAAAGAGCTCATCATCCCTTGTTATGTCATCACTTTCAGCATTTGACAGATTCTCTGTAGCCGTTTCTGCTATAAAAGTTTTCAGCAACACGTTGGAGGCAATCACCTTGACACCCCCTTCATAAAAATGAAGAAGCGAACATAAAAAAAAAAAAATTAGTTACCCATGCCGAATTCAACATGAGAAGCCGAAGATTTAAAATCGCCCTTTCCTGAGTGGGGCCCATGTGAGAGCTGCAACTGCAGCTCCTCCCAAGTGAGCCGATCCGGATATCTCACTGTCTCCCTGAACCAACCAAAAATATAGGATTACAACTCCAGACTTGTTGGTCCAAAAAAATTATACAAGTTTACAGGCACTTAGTACACGACAGATTCAGAAAATTTCCTGAGATGGCAGAGGACAGTTTCTGACACTCGTGCACTAAATAGAAAGTCGTGCATAGATATTCGCTCAAAGATCAACTCAAATAACTCCAGCCGTATCAAGCAACAACAACACATTGTTTTATCTTCCACCGGGGGGGGATATTCACTATTCTCCACCTGTATCAAGCAAAAGTAAACAAGGGCTTATTGTATGCCTGAGGGGGCGGGGGAGGGGAAACCCCATGAGCAGTGAATAATAGTAAGTATAATCAATAAGGAGGGGGAGGAACCCCATAAGCTTTCAATAGAAAGTATAATCAATAAGGAATCTAACCCATGGATGTCTTAAACACTAGCGGAAAATCCCAATGCAGCAGAAGAATTAAACATGACTTTTTTTTTAACCTTACAAGCAGTGAATGCAAGCCCATGTGTGGGGGGAACCCCATGAACAGTCAATAGAAAGTGTAATCAATAAGGAATCTAATCCATGCATGTTTTAAACACAAGCGGAAAATCCCAATGCAGTAGAAGAATTAAACATGACTTTTTTTTTTTTTTTTTTAACCTTATAACATGAAATATATCAAAACGTGATCTCGTAATGAATTCCCAGCGGGGACAGTCACCGCCGATCCGTGAGACCGGAAGCATCCAGTCTTGAATCGTTTTGCTCGAGTTGGGTCATTGTAGCGTGTGGAGGTCTCCATGTGCCGGCCTTGACATTTTACGTCCCATTGTTCCACCCGACCAATATCCATACAATCTGCTTCGGTAATTAATCCGAGCCGACGAGGCCAACCCGGTCATTTTCCATTTCTAGTCGTCCCCAATTAAAATTCTCGCCTTCGAGATGATTTCGATTTCAAGATCCATCCGGTTCCATTTTTTTTGGGTGGCGACGTCCGTGGGGGGCCAAACGACCGAGCCATTTTTTTTTTTCTTAAGGATCGTCGTTATCACACGTTCACACGTCGTATCGCCAGCCTTTCTCTCTTATAGTAAAACCCTCTAGGCAATCACAACCCGTCGGGCTTGTTGCTTTAGAAACGTTCTTGGCCGTCCATATTATCACCCGATCACGCCACGGGATTGGCCATCCATCTCACGAATATTTTCCGATTCACTGATCTCGCCGATCCTTTAAGGCATTTCATCTTCTGCATCTCATTTCGACCTATGTCTTGAACTCATTATAACGGAAACAAGCGATCGAACATTAAAAGAGACTGTATAAGTAAATAAACCAAATATCAGATTTACGTAATTCGGTTGGTATAACTGATATCCACGGGGAGAATATTAAAGAATTACGCTAGGTGTATCTAACTTCTGCTCTTGGTACCTTTTTTTTTTTTCTTTGTTGAAAACAATTCATGTATTTAAAGGGCAAGTCATGGGAAATCGGAACGGGCAATTTGGTTCCTCTTCCTTCTTTTTTCAAATGATATAATACTATTTCTTCGAGCAGTAGGGGAAAATCAACCTTGGTTTCATTAGACAACCGACACGGACAAAGGAGGAAATTAACAGGGGACTTACGACGCTGCCAGCACAATGCACTTGTTGACCGTAAACGCTCAATGCAATTTCCAATTTTGTCAGGTTATGTATCCGTCACCTGTCCTCCCTCCATTGTGGATTGATCCTCTCTACAGACAGATTGCTTCACCTAATTTTTCTCAAGTCATTATTGTATCCTCATTAGAGCTCTAGCCATGCCTAATTGTTGACACCTAAATTTTGGCGAGCCAGTCATTTATTTATTATATAGAAAATTAGTGGTAATCTTATCCCTGAAAAAATATTAATTGCATATAAATTTAGATGCATTTATTTTTTAGTATGCATATTTGCATTTTTTAGGAATGGTGGTGGAGGGGTGTGAATTAATATTTCTAAGCTCTAGCTTGGCAGGCCGGATTAGGTCCGCGAAATGAGTAAATTAGCCCAAGCCTGGTGTTTTTCTAAATTAATTATCTCGTGAGAAATTGAGATTTGATGCGATATTATGGTGGTTTTTGACATTTAAAAAGAATCATATTGCAATCTTACCCTTAGTCTTTTGGTGATAAAATCGTTGGGAATATTAAAGAGGATAAGGAATAATCTAAAATATTTTGTTGGGGATAGAGATTTGAAAGATTTTAGAGTTTGATAATGGAGCTTTATCTGGAGTGAATTATTTGGAAAATCTTCACAAAAAATTTTAGATTATCTTCAATCGCTGAGTCAATATATGAAGTCTTCGTTGGTAGAACAGATTAACAGATTGATTTGTTCTTGCTCTATAAAAGGGGGCGTTCATTTTTTGCTTTCGGGGGATGTTTTGGTTCTTTGGGAAGGAAAAAGAAAAGGAGAAAAAGCAAAAGCAGCAAAAAGCAGAAAAAAAAGAAAAAGGGGGCAGAGGAGAAACGTATAAGCGGCAGAGGGACGACTGTTCATTGTCTCCCTCGCTGCTCGCCCCCCTCTGCAACTTCCATCCGCGAAGACCCCCGCGCCCACCGCCGCTCCGCCAGTATCCCGACCGGCCACCGACGTTGCTCGCCGGACGCCGCCGTCTCGCCACGCTGACGCCGCCTGGAGGCCGAGGCCAGCCGCGACCGCCTCGCTCGAAGCCCCGCCGGTGTCCGCCCGAGCTCTCCCGTTCGTGCCGCGCCGACCCACGATCCCGACGAGTTGTTGCTGCCCAGCGCCTCCCCGGCCTCGCATGAACCGCGATCCACCTGCTACTCGGAGCCGAAGACCCGTACGCCAGGCCCAGATCCGAGCCCCCACACGTCCGAGTGACGTCTCGCTGCCGGCCATCTCCGCTACGAGCCTCCTCAGGGTGCGCCTGCAATTCCTTCGCTGAACGTCTCCGATTGCTGACGCCCGCACCTGCAACCTTCTCCACCCGCGACGTCGGATCCGGACGCCACCCGATCCACCTCAGTCGCAATCGCCTCGCTCGAAAAACCACCGACGCCACAGCGCCGCCCCCTGCGACACTGCATCGGGCCCTCTTCCGTGTAGACGCTGAGCCGCAAATGCCAAGCCGCTCCATCCGTTGCCGCCTTTCGCCGGAGCTCCGACCGACGGCAACCCCTGCCCGGCGCCGACGAATTTGCTGCCCCCATTTTTCTTAGGTTGCTCAATTTTCTTTTATTTTTATTATTTTATGTTATTTTACTGTATTTTTAGTTAGTTTTGCTATTATTATTTAAGTTTGAATATTGTGAGGTGACTTTTAGGTTATTGATATTATAGGCATTATCAGGAGGAGTTTTCCCTAAAATTATTGTAATTATTAATATGACTCGCAAGATGTCGGGTCATATTTTAATTATATTAATTTTTGGGTTTGTTGATAGTATCTTAATTTGACAACTTCAGATTGTCGACAAACTGACATTCCAAGACTTATATTGGAATAAACTTATAGTGGAGGGGCGTGACTAGTAGACTTTACAAAAATTATTGTTCATCTCGATAATAGTTGCTCTATTTGCACATACCAATCCTGGCATTTGTCGAAGGGTCTATGCTTAACATTCCTAAGTTTGAGATAACAAAAGTTGGCTTAAGCTACAAGTCCACAAAATAGTGCTGCGCATATTTCCATAAATTCATTTTAGCTTTGACTGTGAACGCATGAAAGCATGGTGCACCAAATAGAATATTGAACCACCAAGAGCCCCAGCTAGATACAACTTTAACAATAATTCTGTTCCAAAATTTCTCCCAATCTAACAGTACAACCCAATTGAAAGGTACATAATTAATTAGAATAAAGTAGAACACAGCATATTATCCAACAAACAGAAAAATCAAACCACCAAAGTAAGGTATCTACTTATGCTGAGGTACAAGACCACAAACGGCACAACTGTACCTAACATATTTCAGAAAAAAGTCCCCATCATAAACATAAACAAAAGAGAAAGAAATCTCTCTCTCACTCTCTCCCCACCAGAAAACTGGCCATCCATCCATGAGAAATGCATAAAAGTTACAGTCTTTCTATTGTTAAAACTTCAGAATGAATACATGCAGTTCTCGAGATTCAAATACACAGGAGTATTAAATGGTCAGGAAAACTAAAACATCTAAGGGAAAAACGCATCTTATCTCGAAGGAAATAAGAAGATGAAAAGGTGTTAGGTCATACACCGTACCCCAAAAAGTAAAGTCCAATCATGTTATAGATTGCATGCTCCATGGTCAAATGGCTAAAAGAGGTTATCAGCATGTGCAGACGAGTGCTCTTAAAGTTGTCTAAGGAAACTGCACCGAAGAATCATAGACTCACTAGGATAGAGAAATGAAAATTTATAAGTTAGACCAACACCGTCAGGTCTGGTTTTATTCGAGACCTTCAGTTCTAGGAAAAAGATCTTACTCTCAAGTTTTCTATCATAAAACTATGATCAGCAATCTGCCATAGCATAAACACAACAACATTTGCAATCATCAGCCCCAGAACCACGTTGTCAACTGTTAGCCTTCTAAACTATGATTTTTTGCAGATGGGAAGACAAGATATTCTTGAAAATTATGCTTCAGCCACATGAATCTACAATCAAGTAAACTTCAATCATAACCAAGTGTTTCCACCAGATGATCGAAACCACAAATCCTAACAAAGGAAAGTCAATGATCGCTAAGTTGTATGATCCCAGAAAGCGGCTTATGCAGTAACCCTCACCTTCAGTTAAGTTTCTCATCCACAAGTGGCAGCAGACCAGGCAATCACCACACCTCTGCATAAGTCAAACCCAGCAACCATTGAGAGCACTCTTGCAGCCTCTTCTTGAACTTCTATCTTCAGAGAATCAAGGAAGCTGACCAAGAGGTGAATAACCTCACCAACTTCCACGGCCACCTTCACAAATTCCTCATCTTCCTTCTCAACTTCGTGCAAACTAGCCAGAGCTTGCCTCCTCGTGTCTGGGCCTTGCTCAATCTTTAGTCCTTGTCAACAAATCCTTAACATAAAAACTCATGTCCTCCTTACGACCCCCGAACCTGGGCTTTGAGACAACAATGGCGTACCCATGGAGGAAAAAACTATTTTTGCACGTCCCAGAGGGATTGTTTTGACATGGCAATGGATCTTTGTCAAGACCACGTCCAAATCGCTCCGCATGAATAGCTTCCCCCCCAGCCCATCGGAATGCACCATGCAATTCTCAGCAAGGCCACGGCACTTCCTGACAGTGAAGATCAATTTCTTGAACCGTGCCTGCAAGCTCAGTGATCTCACCAGAGGCGGCCAGTGCAGAAGATATCTCCATCAACTTGTTCCGAATGAGTTATCATCTCATGGTGGCGACTATGATCGAGCGAGAGAGGGAGGCCAACGAAGAAATTCACTCGATGGCTTGTTTGCAGGTGGGGTTTGGGGTGGCTGATTCTTGGAGACTCTGTTCTTGGAGGGATTGTACTTGAATTTGTTCTGCATCTTCTTCTTCTTTCCCCCCTTTCGGCATCTACTAGTCGTTGTGGAAGAAGGACAATTCATGAAGTCAGTGTCTGCAATTTGAGAGGGATCAAAGAGGATGAGAATTCATCTTTTAATTTTTGGAAGAAGCTGAAGCAGCTGGCGTGTTCATTCATGCTAGCGCAAGAATATGAGTAATTGGAATGGGGTGTCATGTAAAAGGGTCATTTCATAAAACTGTAAGACAAACACAGTCAAATTGAATGGCAAAAGGTAAATTCGTATTCCAAAACCCATCCAAGGCCGCAAATTCCCTTTTCACAATTAGCAAATTGAACATTTCCTTGGACAGATACAACTCTCTTCTCGGCATTGGCTTATTCTCGAACATAAATATGGCATTCCAATGTCAAAAGGCAGAACTAACAAAGGTACGAAAACGGATGTTTAGCTCATGGAAATTTTTGGTAACAAGTCAGCGACGAACACAGTCGTCTCTCTTCATTGGTTCGGCAATGAAAGCACCCAGAAATCACCCCAAAAAAAAAAAAAAAAAAAAAAATGCAGAGGATACACTACCAATTTCACAATTAAACAGATCCGAACACGATCTGAACTGGAAAATTGAACAAACCAGCGTTGAAACCCATTATCCAATCTCTCCTTTACAATTCGGTACAGCAAGAAAAAAACACAGATATCCATACATACATCACAGAGAGACACCCAAATCTTCAAGTGTAAGAAACTCCACTCCCGAGCTTCCACCGCCGGCTTTTGCCGAGTTCTCCGGCAAAGACAAGATCCCTTCGCGGTCGCCGACGCCGACGCAGCACTCGAAGAGACTAAGAAAGTCGCCGGGAATACACCAATAGCCGCCAAGATCGGAGCGCGTGGGGGGTGGACTCCACTCCCGTACCTCTACCGCCGGCGGCCAGTCAGAACTGGCGAGTTCATCAGGTCCCGTGAAGCGTCAGGGGGTGCTTGCCACCGAGCGCGTATGGATCTATTAAAGCTGTTCGTTTGCAGTAGAAAAGCCCATTTCTCGGTTGGTTGCAGACTGGTCCAACGAAGGCCCAAAGAAAAAAGAAGTTTTCTTTTTCCCTCTGGGCTCTAATCTCATCGAGAGAAGCCCTTTTTCATGGGCTCTTAGTTTTTTTTTTTTTTTTACGTTAATAATTAAATATTCTGCCTTCCACGATTCGTGCGATGCGTGCTTCGTCCGATAGGTCCCCTTTTCTTTAAGCTGTTAAGACTTTCATGGGCTATTCGAATTTTCCGTTAGATACGTGATTCCGGCGATCCATTTCGATTGCTATTAACACACAATGTGGCAAGGAGGATTAAAATTTTTTTTTTAAAAAAAAAGAAGAAGAAAAAAAAAGACAAATCTTATTGAATCGTAAAATTGGACTCAGCATAAGGGAAAATTCCAGTAAGGAGGGGAGGGGGGGGGAGGAAAGGAAGGGGGAGAGAGAGAGAGAGAGCGCCCTCCTTCCCATACAAAAAGCGGGGAAAAAGAAGAAAAGTGGCCACAGAGAGGACAAAAACCCTCCTGATTCTTAGGTCCTGCTATCTAATGCAACCCCTGCTTCAGCTTCACAAGCCCTAACGCCGTACTCAAAAGCCACGTGGGTCAAAGATCCACCTCCAAATTTTCAAGTTGAGGAAAATCGTCGAGATGATTAAATCCTCCGCCCGACGGTCGAGCTTTCCGGGCGGTCACCAGTGCAATTATCATAGACATCAAGAAAGACATCAAGATTGAACTCACTGCCGTCAAGACCGGAGCACGTGGAGTTGGACGCATCGCCGGCGACCGAGTTGTACAGCGAACTCCAAAGACTCTCGCGACCACCTTTACGGACAGAATCCTTGCAGAGAGCCCAAAGTGAAGGATTAGAGGCTTTGAAGCTCTCTAAAAGGGAATCGATCTCCTCGTCGGGTAAAATCTCAGCATCAGAATCCACTCTAACTGATGGATTGTTTTGCCCATTACCCGATCGCTTGCGCGCATCAGGGAGACAGGCCTCGTGCTTGACCAACTCCTCTTCCCACTCTCTCGCACCGGTTGACGCATCAGCCTTGCCCTTGCGGCGAGATTTGTACGAGTGTATCCGCTCCCCACTCTGGTAGCTCTCGTAGTAGGTGGTGCCTGTGGCGGACCGGACGAGGACTGACACGCCAGAGTCGGTGGTTTTGGAGAGCTCCCCAGCCTTCTTGAAGATAGTCCGGCGCCTCTTCGAGAACGACTGGCGCCGCTTCTGCAGGTCGGGGTTCCTGGGGATTTGGGTTTGCCGGGGCTTGTCCATCGTCTTACGGATTGTGTGTTGGGGGCGGGGTGGGGCTGAGAGAGAGAGAGAGAGAGAGAGAGAGAGAGTTTGCAGCTGCTGTGAAGAGGCGTTCTTGATGTAAGGTTGCTTGAAACAATCCCCATGCAAATCCATGCTTATAAAGACGTGCTGACGTCATGGTCCGACCGCAAAGCTTGGTTGAAAACGAGATTGGTTGAAAACGAGATTGGTCGAAATCGAGATAAAACGAGATCGGTCACAGAGATTGGTCGAAAACGAGAAAGTTTCCAGCTCCGGAAATTCTCTCCGGCGGTGGGACCCACGGTCCGAAAACGAAGGCATGTGCGGGATTCGCAAAATGGCCGGGGGGTGGGACCCTGTATTTGCCGCCTATTTCTTTTCTTTTCCTTCTCCGCCAGGTGGTTTTCTTAGGGTTTTAAATCCGCAACTAGAGACATTGGGACGACCTAATAAATCACAAACACGTCGCATTTTCGGGATAAAAGATCCGAATTGAAGTAAAACTTGTCAACCTAGAGCATTTATTCTAGAATAGATAGTAAATTTCTTGAAATATCACGTGTTTCCGAGCGACGTTCGATCGTTTCATTGGCCGAAGAGAATTGAGGTTCCGTCGTGTCTCGAAACAAATTCCCAACGTCCGTCTCCCATCGCAACGGAGGAGGACGCTGTCGAGTCCTTGATCTTGGAGTACGCGGCCGTTCGTGATTTTTTCCGCAAGGTGGGGATACAGAGGATTACATACATTCACGGTGGGAATACTAAACGAACAAAGGGCAATGCGAGTCTTGCTCTTCGTTTGATATCCTCCCCCCACTCGCTTTTGTATCATTTCCTGCTTTGGAAATCACCCTTTTTTTTAACCTCACCTCTCGTCCCTCTTTCCTTTTGGTCACTTCACCTAATTATCTTAACACAATCGGGGGATTGATCATTTGACTCCATTAACCCGTGCCCCCTTCCGGTTCGATCATTTTATGACCCTTTTTGGTGTTTTCAGACCGGTTCCAAAGGTATTTGGGTTCCTACGTCCACTTTTTGACCTTATTTTCTCCACGTCTGCTCTTCTAGTACCGATTTCTTCCTATTTATCGTCCAACCTACTATGTTTAACGCAATAAAGTGCATATAATGGATAAATTCCCAGAGCATTGTTTAATCGATTGAAGATTCCATATGCTAAACAGTCTGGGTTAATCGATTGAAGACACTTAATGTGGATGTTTGGATCAACTGTTCCAACAACAATCTTAGAACAGTTTCCACTATTTCATTAATATTAGAACATTCAGATGTGGATGTCTGGATCAAGTGTCTTGATCCAAACATCAACAGCGAGGGTAATCTTGGAAAGTGCTCCGATATAATCCAACACTAGATAGGGACATCCATGCATCAAACATCATCTCCGTTATTACCAAATCAAGTGACACATTCCAATATTACCGTCGACG
Organism: Eucalyptus sideroxylon; assembly: GCA_014182405.2. Lineage (NCBI taxonomy): Eukaryota > Viridiplantae > Streptophyta > Magnoliopsida > Myrtales > Myrtaceae > Eucalyptus > Eucalyptus sideroxylon. The sequence goes on along the minus strand of CM024549.2, from coordinate 8,833,882 downwards.
TATCCACACATCAACGTCAAGTGACACTTTCCAATAATATCTTATGTGTGGATCACTTGTCGTGGTGCTGGGAGTCTCCGCGAACTACGCAACAAAAATAGCAACTCCGCGAGCAATAACCATAAAGTATCATCAATAAGGAATCTAATCCATAGATGTCTTAAACATAAACATAAAAATCAAATGCATTAGAAGAATTAAAAATGATATTTTTTTAATATATATATATATATATAAAAATATGAAATGCAAAATAAATAGACTTTTATGTGATGCAAAGAGTAACCTGCTGAAGCGAAAACGAATACGAAATGCTAAGTGCAAAACATGTATATCTATTTGTCATTATGACGTACGATCGTGTAAAAGAAAATGGAATTGCTAATTACAGCTAAGCAAGCCATCCAAAGAAGCCACTAACCTTCCTAATGGTTTCCTCTTTAGATGCAATTCTGAATTCCTTCTTCTTCTTCTTCTTCTTCTTTTTCTTCTTCTTCTTCTTCTTCTTCTTTTTTTCCGTTTAATTATTTATTTTATTCTTGTCGTCTGTCAATCACATAAAAGTCAAACTAATCAAGACTAAAAATAAACGCTGACCTTTGTGCAGAATAGCACCGAAGAAGGAATGACCATTTGATCGAACGCTTCTGAGTTTTCTGCAAGGACGGGTTCAAAGACGAAGAAAACGAACCCACACCTCAAAGCTGCAAAACCAGATAGAAACTAAATTAAACATGATGGGAACATGCTATAATGGCCGCACCCACATGCCAACTGTTGGGAAAATATGGCTTCGAATCGGGTAGAATAATGAAGTTGGATATTTGGAGTAATTAAGTCGAATTTTGAGGTGTGATACCATTTTATTTGAGAATTTATTTGCTCCACGACGTTGCTAATGGTCACCAGCAAATTTTCTCTAGGATACAACAAAGTCTCAAATGATAATACTATATAGCAATTCTAGTATTTTCGAAGGTCTCTAATGAGAAACAATCGGAAATATTGACTGTAATTTCTTTCAAAAGAAAACGAAAAAATGGAAGAAGAAGTTAGTTTGATCTCAAAACAAACGTACTTATCTTTATCTTTCGAATAGAGGCAATTCTTCAAAATGTTGAAAAAAAAAAAAAAAAATGCAACCTTCCGGGAAATGTTGCAAAATGAACAAGTATGTATCAAAAGTTACGTTGAAAAGATATAAAAAAATTCGGAATTAAAATATAAAAAATAATCGTAACTTTTCGTCAACAGTCGCACTATTTTAACAAGTTTTATAATTAATTATTTTATAGTAATAAATCCGAATTTTCAATAAATAAAAATAATGATCGTCGGTTAGTGTCAAATCTCGTCCACGTGCACACTCACATATTTTCGATATGGGACAAGACACATCTTCATTTATTTCATAAACAAACTACCAACAATCCCTTAGTTTTGTTTATAAAAACAAAAGCAAGAAATAAAACGTTAGAAATGTACAGCCAAAATTTTCGTGAGATTAATATACAAACATAAAGATCTCTTTCGAGTTAAACTTTTACTTAGTGCAAGTACTCTATCAAAGTGACAAGTAGCTTGATTTTAAACTTCTACTTTTATATAATAAAACTGGACATACCGTATATACTAACCTCTTGTTATATATTACTCCGCACTATTATGACATTGTGTTTGATCCCATTTCATAAGCTCTCTAGAAAATAACCTTAACTTTCGTAAGAAGCGACACCAATTCTAACTCATATATGTGAAATATCCACCATCTGTTTCTGTTACTATCAACACATTACAAGTTTGTACTATACTTTATTAAAAATTTAATCTAACTTATAAAACGTAACGAACAATACTGACTTCTCATATCGGAACTACGTTAGTATTAAACAATCACATTCAGTAACTTATTCTTACCCATTAAACCTTGTAACTAGTGATATTCTAGAAAAAAAGTCGAGTTAGCATTACTGGTGATTTTAAATGAAGGGTTTCAGTCCCGTTTCTTATGAGGTCATTATTACCATATCTCTTCGTAAAGCCTTTGTTAAGGGATCAATTAGATTATTACTTGACCTCACATAGACAATTTAAAAGAACATTGGCCTGTTTTTCTATGCTAATTACATGAGATTTTTTATTCTGTTCAAAAAATTGAATATGTTGATGATTTATCAATATACTTTGTTTTGTCATGGATGCTTTGGATTTGGTTAGGTCGGTTGAAGGCATTCAATGGGTAAGTCCAGAGACCGTGCAAGAAGAGCTAAGAGCTTGGTTTGGTATACGCAATAACAAAGAGAAGAAAAGAATATTCACTTGATCCCTTAGCTATTTTTTGGCTATCTTGATGTAAATTGCTATTCTGAACTAAGAATAAGACAAAAGGTAATAAAGAACAAGTGGTAATTAGCATCAATTAATATGATCTCCATCACCATGTCACCTGCTATGACTACAACTTAAATATCAATCCTTAAATCAACAACTTCATAATATATAATAGTACCGTGAAATTATTTCCGGTCACTACATAGCAGTAGCAACCAATTAATTTGTTCATAAGCATGACTAATGTCTTAGCATCTAAAGTCACTACCAAGAAAAATGTGAATATAAAGCAAATAGCGACCTCGCAGATACCACACAAAAAAATACACAAATATTGCTATAATGTGAAGCTCAAAGCTTAACTAATGAGAGTTCGTTCTCAACTTTGTTACTAAATAAAGGATTATCTCATTATCCATGCCACCACTTCTTATCAAGGCAGAGGCAAAATGCATAGGTTCAACAGATTTACAACACCTCGCCCCCCTCACCCTAACAAAAAAAAATTATATATAATTGAATTAAATAGTTCTATCTCCATAGCCATTCTTGCTCCCACCACCAAAACCTCAGTTAAGAACATGGAAGACACATATCAGGTCCTGACCTGGCTGACCACAGATTGATAGCAGCACGGGTTAATATGAGCTTGTGGATACACCGACTTGCACCAAAGCTTTATCATGTCCTAGAGTCAAATATTGTTCTTGGCACTTCAGCTTCAGTAGTCCTAGAAATGATATAGGAAATAGACTCAGATACACATACTGGGTCATGAAAACCTGAAAATCAACATAAACTACCAAAAGAACGTTGACAATATATAATTTGAACCTGTGTGCAAGTAATACATATCGTCAAGAGCATCGAGATTTTCATTGCAACCACCCACAAAGACGAGAACCCCACTCCTTACGGGATCCAGACAGTCCCCAGCCATGGAAAATCTGGCAGAAGGTCCAGAACCTGCAGTAGTCACCATGGACCATATCGCAGATTCTGCAAAATCATGGTAATAATCAAGCAAAAGAGATAAGAAAAGGAAGACACGCATTTTAAGTCGAAGGAACAAAAGCATGCTTATGTTGCTTTCCCTTGCTTTTCCAAGACAACAAAGGAAAAGGAGAAAATTAAAAGAAGCAATAGGTGATGAGCTCAAACTTACTTTCCAAATACATGAATGATTAAGCGAAGTTAACTAATCATTGGATATGAAATTGAACGGACAAGGAAAAAAGGCCCTATTCTTGAAACAGAAGTTCATCTAGCACTCCAATGTACCGCTTGCATCTCAAAAGAAAAGAAAATTTACTTTAGATTTATAACTGCAATTAACAAAGCATTGCCTAGGAATATATTACTAGCACAGGCTTCATATAAAACAGGCCAGTAAGTATGTGAGAAATGGCAATTTGAGTCTGACATTATTACATTTCAGCAAATGCATATGTCTGCACAATCTCTGTGGCAGACATTCAGAAAGCATATAGAGAGCAGTAAAAACTTACCAACATCAAGCATATACAGGTCATCATATGGCTTTTGGGACTCTGTATATCCCCCATAAACAAACAGAATCTTCCCAAAAGTAACAGTCAAATATCCAGCCCGGGAGGGTAGCATGTGGCCGGTGGTATTCATTTCCTTCCACATCAGGGTTTCTAACAAAATACAGGACACCAAAAGATTATTAAAAAGAGGATACTCATGGAGAGAAAGAAGCAAGAAATCACTATTCAGGTAAACGAAGAAAGGCTACAGTAGTCAGTAAACCTGCATCGAGAATATGGACATTGGACAAATAGTCATCATGTCCATCTTCACCACCAATCACAATCGTTTTGTTCTTCCATGTTGAGCAGCTATGGGTATGACGTGGTGAAGGTAGCATGCCAGTCGTCGTAGCCTTAATCCGAACAAAAGTCTCTGTAGATTATGAGATGGAAATGCATGAACTAGCATGTTTGTCTACTAAAGGAAGAGCAAAAACTGAACTCTGCAATCTAAATCAATAAATATTTGAAGAGCAGTAGTAACTGATGACGCATGCTGCAAGTATAGTATTTTGCTAAGTTGGGGGACACAACATTCTTGGAAAGTAAAGTAAAGTCTTTAACCCACCCCTCATATGCACAGACGGGGAAATTTCACAAATAGATGTCAATGTGGACTAGAGGCAAACTAGAAATGTCGACTTTTGAGAAGAACGTACCTGTGCTCAATATGAAGAGATCATTATAATATACTTCATAATCATCATCAGAAGATTTTCCATACCCACCAAATATGAACAGCCTTTCACCCACAAGTGCTGCACTATGACCCTGCCTTGCCTCTGGTACCTCTCCCCTTGTAATGGGTGATATCCATGTATGAGAAGCTACAAAACATATTCGTGAACTACATTAAAAAGAACCCAATTCCTGCTATTGTGAATAAAATGAAAAGAGGCACAAATTATTAGTTAACGAGACTGTATGGCTACACCAGGGGCAAAAGGAGATGGTAAATGTAACTTACAAGTGTAGTATATGCAAATTCCCGGGAGGGTTCATCCCGTCCGTCCCACCAAACACAAACAAATTGTCACCGACATTAGTACAGCTATGGCCATCCCTTGGAGCAGGGGGTGCGCCTTCTATTGTGGGTTGGCTCCATGTTTGCTGCAACGTGAGTCAGATAAAACTAATAATCAATTAAGAAAAAAAAAAAAAAAAAAGGAAAAAGGAAAATCACGACATACGGAGACAATCATGCCACCCTAGCTAAGCTCCAATGGAACACGAGATCACGACACAAAAACTAGAAGGCGACAGAAGTTGGAAGTGCACCAAAATCCATTACTCACAAAATTCCAGCAGTAAACATAAACACCAGCAAAATGCTTATGGGGAGGAAGTCAAGAACAGCTTCAGTAATTGTTCATGTTGGAAGAAGTACAGGAAAATATTGGTCAGAGCAGTGTCATATATAACAATCATTGAACATAAAACATCATGAGAAATTCTCTTCCAACCCACACATTCAATGCATAAAACTAGCCATAAATCGCCGATTCACGAGCCAAGCCATTGATTAAAATAAAAACCAACAACAAACAAAAGGGATCAGCAAGTTATAACACAACCAAAACAAAAATAAACCAACAAGCAGAGTTGCACCAAAAAACACCAGGAACTCCAAATCAGACAGAAAAAAAGAAAAGAGCCAATCTTTCTCTCAGCACTGAGCAGAGAATATGTCGAAGACATTCTCAGAAAAAAATGCAATTTTGAAGGAAAACCAGAATCTCCAGAAGATAAACTCGAAGACCCACCAGTGTCGAAGACGTGAACTTGGTTGGTCTGGCAATTGTCTTTGCCAAAGCCACCAAACATGTCGAGAAACCTCCCTCCTTTGATCGCATTGCAAGTGTGGGCCCACCTCTTTCCTGGGCCACCCGCCTCCTCTCTGCCCTGCTCTGGTTCCCGGGCTTGCGGCAACTGGACTCTCTCCCACCTCATTTCTCTTTTCCAGGAATATCAACCGACAACACCAGGGGCGAAGAAAGCGCGAGAGAGTGAAAGCCTTTCAAAGAAAAGAGGAGAATTTCGAAGTTTAAGGATCCAGAAGGTCTATCTCTGGCGTCATGCAGAGGGCAAGAGCATAACACCTGAACAAATGTCGACAAATGAGCAAGAACTGTGTCTTTGGTGGAAAGCTGTTTTGAAAGATTGATTTTTGCGAGGGAACGCAAGAGCTTTTCTTCTCTGTCTCTCTTTTTCCTTTTTCTCCTTGCCTAAACGTTGTCAAGGACAAAGGATTTTCATAATACCTCTTTTGGCCCTTTAGAATAAGATCAAGAAGGATCATATTAGGAAAAGTTGCCCCATATGTAAACTTGTTCTGGGGATAGCATTGTCAAAGCCGGCAAGAAAAATATGCCATTCAATTCGATACCAAAAATATCAGTTGATGGAAATATGGGTACTAAAAGCACAAATATGGACATCAATGGAATTAACGACAAAGCAATAAAGAGTATGCATTATTAGAGTTTTTCTTTGGTCGCATAAGTGCATTATTAGATTAAGAATAGAGAAACAATAAATTATCTGGTAACTAAATATTTTTGAAGCTTTCAATTTTAAACAGTTTTTTTTTTTTCGAGTGATTAATTGTTAGTAAAAATTAAAAGATGAAATTGGGGGGGCATTATTGAGTCTTGATTCATGCAATAACATCGCTCGATTCCGAGAATCGGGATCCTAAATATTGATACGAATGTATGATGGGAGCAAAAGTTAAGGAGAGCAAAGCCTAGCCGAAGTTTTTTATTTATTTATTTTCATACCAAGTCACATTCACAATTAACAACCCCAAAATTCACAATGCTATTAACGAGATTTTATAATTACACTATTAACCAAATTTTAGATAATCCTTTCATTCCAATCTACTTACCAAATAAATAAATAAATAACATATGCTGTCTTTTTATCACTTTTTTACCTTTTGTTTTTATGAATACTATGATATTTTCATTAAGTATATTTTAGGTTATCATCTCTTTAATAGTAAAAGTAAAATCTATTGTATCATCTTGATGTTCATACTTAAATAAAAAACATGAAAAATAAAAGTTTTAAAATTTTATCTTACAATTTCACCATTCTCTTGGTTCAATGTGCTACTCTAGGCATCATCTTGTAAATTCACATGTAGACAAAACCCACCTAATTTTCTAAATACTGTGTAAAGTGCAATGGACACTAAATAATCACATATCTAGTTTATGAGCTATATTTTTGTCCAACCACAACTAATGGCAATTGGATGACACTTCCGCCAGATACTCTAGTGACTAGTGGATTATAAATTGCAAACATCGTCCACGTGCAAAATTGAACAAATATAAATATAGGTGACGTCCATGGCAATACCTCACCAATCAGACTAATAGTTGAAGAAACTTCCAAGAATACGGTCCAATAATGATTGTCATCGGCCATCCCTTTCAGCTAAAAATAATCAAAGATTTTCGCACATACATGATTCACTAGCATTTAACATTTTATCATAATACGATTCGGTATAGACATTCACATGGTTTTGCGTAAACAGAAAGCACCAGAGTAAAGCTCAAGGACTATAGGAAGACCAATTTCAAATCCCGTGTTTCATACCCAAGAGGAATTTGATGCGTAGGTGAATAATAATCATCTGTAAGCCAAGGAAAACATCATTTTTTTTCTTTAAAAAAAAAATTGTGAATATAGCTTTTCTCAACTTCGTGCAAACTAGCCAGACCTTGCCTCTTCGTGTCTGGGCCTTGCTCAATCTTAGTCCTTGTCAACAAATCCTTAACATAAAACCTCATGTCCTCCTTACCACCCCATAACCTGGGCTTTGAGACCACAATGGCGTACCCATGGAGGAAAAAACTATTTTTGCACATCCTAGAGAGATCGTTTCGACATGGCAATGGATCTTTGTCAAGACCATGTCCATATTGTTTTGACAGGGTTGATTAGTGTTAATTAAGTAGGATTAGGTGGTTAAATTTGAGTAGATTAGTGATTATTAATTAATTATGATGCATGTTAGGGTTATGGTTAGTGCATTTAGCTAGAGGATAGTCTATAGTATTTATTGAATGTATCTCGGGATTTTTCCTGACCCGTCTCGAGCTTCAATTAGGCATTACGGGCCTAAATTAGATTTTTAGTATTTATTTATTAATTTTCGAAATTGATCTAATTAATTATTTATTTTTTGAAAATTAGACTGGGATAGCCGACGACCGAAATTTTACGCTGATTATCGTGGTGCAGTCCGTTTATTTACTTGAGCCCTACGTTGTCCCGAATTGAATTGTTTGTGATATTTCAAGAATTTACCTCTTATTGCCTATAAAAGGCAAGTGTCACGGGTCAAAAGATGGACGACCCGAGAGGTTCCCAGTCGACCCCAACTCGCCCGTGGACCTCTTGCTCTCCCTCGGATTCCCATCAAGACTTCTCCCCGAAGTTTCCAAGGGCGGACGACACCGTCATTTTGCCTAATTCTAGAAGTTTCAATTTATGTCGGTATATGGTAGTTAGCATTTATGTCGGTAGTTGAGGCGGTGTGATCTTACCCGTCGGATGAAAAGTAGATCAACGGATGTAATCCAAGGCCCTCAACTATAAAAGGGGTGTCCTCCTTCATTTGTAATCCAATCCATTCCATTTCAGAAATATCAAAGCTCCTTTCCTTCCAAGAGCTCCTCTCTCTAAACTTTCTCTCTCTACGACCCGGGTCAACGAGCGAGTGAGTGCTGATCGAGCAAGGCTTGGCTTGGGTGATCCAAAGTTGCCCGAGTCGCCGCACGGTCATGATCCCAATCGATCGGCCTGTGACAAGTGGTATCGAGCAAAAGAGAGATCCATTTGAGAGATCAAGGAGCACCAACTGTTCGAAGGAATGTCGAGCCAAGAAGCTGTCATGGTTGGAGAGGCCGTGCAAGTCAAGGAGAACCGTGGCCGTGGAAATAAAAGAGACGCCTCGGTGGACATCGTAGCTGCGTCCGATGAGAAGATCGGGAAGGTTCGAAGCACCGTGCTTGAACTCATGGAAGGTCTTGACGATGTGCGAGACCAGATCATGGAGGTTGAGAGTTCGCTCCGTGAAGACTTCACGTCATGCCTCAATGAAGCTACCGTGCCTTTGCATGACAAGGACGAAGCCCTTGAAGCGTCAATCGATGTGTTGAAGGAGTGTCCAAGTGGTCGAGGAAGAAGCTCCGCGTAGGGACGAGGTCGAAGCCATGAAGGCCGAGATCCAAGAGCTCAAGACCGAGCTCGCCCTGTGCAAACTAAGCATCGCCAACGGTGCTGTGCCGAACCAAGCGGTGCCCAAAATTGAGGTGCCAAAGCCGAAAGAGTTCAAAGGCGAACGATCCGCCAAGGAGGTGGACAACTTCGTCTGGAGCATGGAGCAATACTTCGGCGCTGTCAACATGCATGACGAGACGACCAAGGTACAAACCGCTTCCATGTTCCTGTTTGATACGGAAATGCTTTGGTGGCGCAATAGGTGTGATGAGGTTAGATGTGGCGCAGATCCCGTATGCACATGGGACGACTTCGTGAGAGAGTTTCGGGACTACTTTTTCCCCGAGTTCGCTCAGCAAGAAGCCCGTAGCAAGCTCCATCGCCTCGAGCAAAGAGGCACGATCCGAGAGTACGTGAAGGAGTTCACGGAGCTCAAACTCCAGATTCGCAACCTAAGCGAAAAGGAGGCTCTCGGAGCGTTCATGGATGAACTCAAGCCATGGGCACAGCTCGAGTTGAAGCGGCGGGACGTGAGTAGTCTTGCGCGAGCGCTGAGCATGGCCGAGTCACTCGTCGATCTTACCAAGACCAAACCAAGGAGTCCAGCAAGGGATTGGAGGTCGGATTGACCTTGCGAGGATGAAGCTGGAAGAAACACTCCCCGGGTCGCGCATGAGCAAAGCGGCCGAGCCAAAGCATGGGGAGAAGGGTCTTCCAAACCAGCCTTCCAAAGGGGTCGATCAACGACGGACTACGCGAGCAGGTTCGATCAACCCCCGCCTTCCTCTTGCTTCATTTGCCAAAGTCCACACTGGACCCAAAGTGCCCGAAGAAGGGCCAAATCAATGCCCTCCTTGCCATCGAGGAAGAAAAGGAGGAGCCCAAAGAAGATAGGCGACAAATCCGACTTGGAGACGTGAAGATGATCAACTCCGTCCAAGCTCGGTCCCCAACCAAAGAAAAAGCTATGCCGGACTCAGAAATGTTCTTTGTGCAAGTCGACGTGTGCGGCCGAACGTTATACGCCTTGGTCGACAAGGGTGCGTCGAACATGTTCATGTCGAAGGAAGTGGCAAAGGCCTTGAACCTTCGCGTGGAGCCAACCGGGAATACCTTCAAGCTGGTCAATTTGGAAGGCGTCCGTGGCGTAGGATCAACTTCGGATGTGGACGTCAAGATTGGTGACTGGAGGGGCAAGATGGATTTCGAGGTAATCTCACTTGACAATTACGATCTCATTCTTGGCATGCAATTCTTCAATAGCGTGAGATCCATGATCGACATGAGGACCAAGTGCCTCATGATCCTCGATCCAGAGTACCCAACGACGGTCCCCATGATCAAAGGGATGGTTGACACCAAGACCATCGCGTCGATCCGACGCCTCGACAAGAGCTTGAAGGCCGTCATGCGCATCAACAAGCTGTCCGAGGTGAAGCCAAAGGTCAAGTTGGATCCTACTCCAACACACGCCATGCCCATCCAAGCGCTCTTCCCCGAGGTTGAGTGCGCATTGCGTGCTCCGTCCAAGCCGAAGACCGAGCCGTCTACCAAGTCCGACTTCATCAACGAAGGTTGTGGGCCCTCGTTCATGAGCATCCGAGCGAAGAGAAACAAGAACAGGAAAGCTCGTGCCAAAGCTCGCAAGGCTGCCCGTCAAGCTGAGAGCGATGAGGACGTCGCTCAATTGAGTGGGGGAGAATGTCACGGGTCAAAAAATGGACGACCCGAGAGGTTCCCCAGAGTTGACCCCAACTCACCCGTGGACCTCCTGCTCTCCCTCGGATTCCCATCAAGACTTCTCCCTGAAGTTTCCAAGGGCGGACGACACCATCATTTTGCCTAATTCTAGAAGTTTCCTTCAATTTATGTCAGTATACGGTAGTTAGCATTTATGTCAGTAGTTGAGGCGGTGTGATCTTGCCCGTCGGATGAAAAGTAGATCAACGGATGTAATCCGAGGCCCTCAACTATAAAAGGGGTGTTCTCCTTCATTTGTAATCATCCAATCCACCATTTTAGAAATATCAGAATTCCATTCCTTCTCAGAGCTCCTCTCTCTAAACTTTCATTCTCAACGATCCGGGTAAGCGAGCAGGTAAGCGTTCGATCGAGCAAGGCTTGGCTTGGGTGATCCAAAGTTGCCCGAGTCGCCGCACGGTCACGATCCCAATCGATCAGCCCGTGACACAAGGATGATGTCATGTGTTGAGCAGAGTCCCTTGAAGTAAAGTGAGTGTTTTGTGAAATTCTCCCTATGGCTTTCTAAACTCCTTCTTCTTCTCTAACCTGGTAGGATCCTCTGAGAAATGTAGCTCGGATAATTAGGAATGTTATCATCCTGGTTCCATTTGGGTGTCTCTAAGCTCTGAACTAAAGGGCATAGTGGTTTTCTACTAAAAATGATGTCCTTAAGGGCTTGAACAAGAGGTTCACCCATTGTGGAAAGGCATACTTGCAGGAAACTAACTTCGTCCTCCTTGGTTCTAAATCTAGGTCCATTCAATGGTATCAGAGCCAATAATGAAAATTTAGTGATTGATTAGTAGATGGCCAAGTATAATTATTTAGCGCCAATAATGCTTTGATGGGCTAAAGTAGAGAGAATTGTGAGAGCGGATTGAAAATACTCTTGGCTAATATCAATTAGGTACGATGTTGTGGACCAACATGGTTCGGTGATTAAGGATATCACTGGTGAAAATGGCACATTAAAAAATGCACATTACGGTCTAGTACATACATCATTGGACCAACGTGGTTCAGTGATTAAGGATATCACTGGTGAAAACGGCGCCTTAAAGGACGCACGTTACTGTCTATTATATGCATCACTTTGGCAAAAACAGCGCCAGAGAGAAAGAATGTACGCGATTTACGAACATACGTGGTTCGGTGATTGGGACATTATTGGCGAAAACGGCGCCTTAAAGAACGCACGATTACTGTCTATTACATACGTCACCTTGGCGAACACAACACCCGAGAGCATTAATGTGGCTCTGTGACTAAGTGTACTATTGGAGGTTATGTAGTATGGATGGGAATGACCTAGAGATGGTCCGACTAACATGTAATCGATTATGTCGATTGATCAATGATTCGATCCGCTTGTCGTGAATTGATTGATTGTTTAATGCAATATATGAGACATTTGTGTATAACCTTCAATTGCAGGTTAAGACTAAGGCCAAGGTAAGTCCTTTGACTCGTGCTGTGCTTAGGCAACCATGTGGTATATTGGTTTACTAATCGAGCCTTAGGGGATAGAACTTGCTGAGACGTAATCTCATTGGTTATTGAATAAACATTTTAGGCCCCTAGAGGGACCAGAGGAGGATTACTTGTTGGATGACCCTGATGATGAGCCAGCAGAAGACAGAGCTTGAAGGAAACGAGCTTAGTGAAGAAGAGTCTGAGGAGGATCGGGATGATGATCCCGAGTATGACCCGGATGAGGATTGAGATCCCATCCTATTTTGTCAAACCCTGTTTATATGTGGATAAGTGTTAGATTAGACCTCTATAAATAGTATTGTATTATATACTATGAGATGCTTGTATAAAAGTGTGGTTGTGAATTTTCAGTATGAAAAATATGGCCCTGCTTCCCATTGTTTTATTGTTTAGGAATTATCTATACGCTTCTGCATGCGTATTAAAATGAATGGGTTGGCGATACCTCCTGAGACGTCGCTATTATATTGACCAGGTAAGGGATGGGTGCGTGCCCGAGGATCGGGGCATGACAAGCACCCCCCCGGGGAAACCCATAGGAATGCACTTCCTGACTGTGAAGATCAATTCTTGAACCATGCTTGCAAGCCCAATGCTCTCATGAGTGACGGCCAATGCAGAAGATATCTCCATCAACTTGTTCCGAATGAGTTATCATCTCATGGTGGCGACTATGATTGAGTGAGAGAGGGAGGCCAACAAAGAAATTCACTCGATGGCTTGTTTGCAGGTGGGGTTTGGGGTGGCTGATTCTCGGAAACTCTGTTCTAGGAGTGATTGTACTTGAATTTGTTCTGCATCTTCTTCTTCTTTCCCCCATTTCTGCATCTACTAGTCGTTGTGGAAGAAGGACAATCTATGAATTTAGCATCTGCAATTTGAGAGGGATCAAAGAGGATGAGACTTTATCTTTAATTTTTGGAAGAAGCTGAATCAGCTTGCGTGTTCATTCATTCCAGCGCAAGAACTTGAGGACTGGGGTGTCATGTAAAAGTGACAGTTCCGAAAACTGTAAGACAAACACAGTCAAATTGAATCGCAAATCGTAAATGTATATTCCAAAACCTATCCAAGGCCTCAAATTTCCTTTTCATACTTTGCAAATTGAACATTTCCTTGGACAGATACAACTCTCTTCTCTGCATTGGCTTGGCATTCCAATGTCAAAAGGCAGAACTAACAAAGATACGAAAACGGATGTTTAGCTCATGGCAATTTTTGGTAACAAGTCAGCGACAAACACAGTCGTCTCTCTTCATTTCTTCGGCAATGAAAACCCCCAGAAATCACAGACAGAAAGAAAATGCAGAGGATACATTACCAATTTCACCATTAAACAGATCCGAACATGCATCGGATATGATCTGAACTGGAAAATTGAACAAACCAGCGTTGAAACCCTTTATCCAATCTCTCCTTTACAATTCAGTACAGCAAGAAAAAAACACAGATATCCATACAGACATCACAGAGAGACACCCAAATCTTCAAGTGTAAGAAACTCCACTCCTGAGCTTCCACTGCCGGGTGCCGAGTTCTCCGGCAAAGACAAGATCCCGTCGCAGTCGCCGACGCTGATGCGGCACTTGAAGAGACTAAGAAAGTCGCCGGGAATACACCGATAGCCGCCAAGATCGGAGCGCGTGGGGTTGGACGAGTCAGAACTGGCGAGCTCATCAGGTCCAGTGAAGCGTCGGGGTGCTTATCACCAAAGAAAAAAGAAGTTTCTTCCCTCTAGGCTCTAATCTCATCAAGAACCCCTTTTTCATGGGCTCGTTAGGTATTTTTCCAACTTTTTTTCTTTTTATTTACGTTAATAATTAAATATTCTGCCTTCCACGATTCGTGCAGTGCGTGCTTCGTCCGATGAATCCCCTTTTCTTTAAGCTGTTAACACTCCCCCAACAATGGCTCTAGTTTCATGGGCTGTTCGAATTTTTCATTACATATGCGATTTGGGCAATCCATTCCGATTGCTATTAACTCACAATGTGACACGATTAAAATTAAAAAGTGGATAAATCTTATTGAATTGTAAAATTCAACTCAACATAAGGGGCAAAATCACTTCCAAAAAGAAGGGGGAGAGAGGGAGACTCCCTTCCATACAAAAAGGGAGAAACAAAGGGAGGACAAAAAGTGTTGCTTCTCTGACAAAAAGTGTTGCTGTCTCTAAGTGAATTCTATGCAAGTCTGCTTTCACAAGACCTGACGCATACTCAAAAGTAACCTATATCAAGAGGGATGTCTAAGTCTCCAAGTCCAGCAAAGTCGTCCGGATTATATCCTCCGCCGAAGGCCGAGTTTTCCAGGCGGTCACCATCGCCGATGTAATCTTCAGAGAGACTGAGAAAGTCATCCGGATTGAACTCACCATCATCAAGACCGGAGCTCATGGGGTCGGCGGTCTGGCTGATGGCTGAGTTTTCCGGGCGGTCACCATGGCCGATGCAATCCTCAGAGAAATTAAGGAGGTCATCCAGATTGAACTCACAATCATCAAGACCAGAGCTTGTGGGGTTGGACACACTGCCGGCGGTCAAGTTGAGCAGTGAAGTCCAGAAACTCTCGCTATCACCATGGTCGAACCTCTTTAAAATGGAATCGATCCCCTCGTCGGTCCTTTCCTCAGATTCACAATCCACTTTAACTCCAGAATCACCGGCCTTAACCGACAATGGATTGTTCTCCCAATTCCCCAGTCTCTTGTGCGCATAAGCGAGACTGGCCTCGTAGTTCGCGATTACGGACTGTAAATCCTCCTTGACCATGCATGCATCGCACTCTTGCTTGACCAAGCCCTCTTCCCACTCTCTCGGACCCGTTGACGAATTAACCTTGCCCTTGTGACGAGCAATGTTGGAGTCTATCAGCTTCCCCTTCTGGTAGTTGCAGTAGAAGGTCCTGCCTGTGGAGGACCGGACTCTGAGGAAGAGGTCAGAGCCGGTGAGTATGGCGAGTTCCCCGGCCTTCTTGAAGAGGGTCGGGCGCCTCTTCGATAAAGCCACACGCCGCTTCTGCGAGTCAGCAATCGTGATGATTTGGATTTGCCGAGGCTTGCCCATTGTCTTGAGAATGTGTGTGGGGGCGCACGTTAAAGGAGTTTGGGGGCGGGGTGGGGGTGAGAGAGAGATAGAGTTTGCAGGTGATCTGAAGAGTAGTTCTTGATGAATGCTTGCTTGGAAGAGTCCACATATGCTTATAAAGACGAGCTAACGCCATGGTCGGATCGGAAAATTTCCGGTTCCGGAAATTCTCAGACGAAGGCCGAGGTGGGAGACGGTCCGAAAACGAAGGCATGGTCGGACGTCAGAATTTCCGGTTTTGGAAATTCTCGAACGAAGGCTGGGGTGGGAACTTGCATACATGGTCCGCGGCTGGATTGCGAAATGGCTTGCACCAATGGTAAAAAGGGATTAAAAGACATGCCCACTATCGATTTCTTTTCTTTTCTTTTTTCCCTCGGTGGTCATTAGTTCCCTTTGTTTTCTTATTGTTTTAAATCCGCTAGGTGCCGACGACATAGCTAAAAGTTGATATTGGGGACAACCTAATAAATCACAAATATATGGCATTTTCAGGACAAAAAAAGTCCGAATTAAAGGAAAACTTGTCAATCTAGAGCATTTATTCTAAAATAGATAGTAAAGTTCTCGAAACATCATGTGTTTCTAATCGAGGTTCAATCATTTCATCCGCCAAAAAGGAATGAGGTTTATGGAGTTTTTTTTTTTTTTTTTTTGTGACGAAGGAACCGTTAGAATCACCCTTTTGCTTACGCTAATCGGGGTCACACCTCCTTCCAATGTCTGGTGGTACCGTTGGACGTCGTTGCAAGCCACTATTTAAATGTAAATCTCGGGGAGATTGACTCAGCAACCCACCGCCGGGGCCTCCCACTTAAATCACGGAATTGCTCTGGAAGTTGTGGCAAACATGAGTCGAATGAGGTTTATGGAGTTCTCCACTGTTAGACCTTGAAATTCCCGACATCCATCTCCCGAGGCGATGGAGTACGCAACTGTTGGCGATTATGCATGCAAGGTGATACAGAGAATTACAAACATTCACGGTGAGAATAGTAAACAACCAAAGGCCAATCGGAGACTGAGACGCTCAACCGAGAGACGGGTTAACGACATGGAAAGGATTGGATGACTTGAACCATTTAATTCTCGTGGTTGATGCATGTATGTTCCGTCCATTATTTTATATCAAAATTTGTTTGCATAATATGCACTAGGTGTCCCACTTGTAAAATGTTGAATTTCTAGTAAATTAGGGAATTACTGAATTCTCCACGTGCTGCACAGGTGACGCTCTGTATTTTCTTTCCTTCGTGGCTGGTCCGACGCTCGTCGAGTCTTGTTCTTCGCCTCCCCATCGCTCGTGTATCGTTTCCTGCTTTGGAAAGCACCTTTTCTAGGCTTTGATTACACTTGGTCGGTCTAACACCTACTTTTGGTACATTTTTCTCTTTTATGCAATATTTTTCATTTTATTATTCAGAAAACATATATCTAGCATTGGTGCATAGACATTCGCTCAAGTAAAAGATCAAATCGAACCACGTGAGCTGTAGCAAGCAAAATTAAACAAGGCCTCTTTTTCACGTCCCGGGGTAGGAACCCCGTAAGAAGTAAATGGAAAGTAGAATCAATGAGAAATCTAACCCACGGATGTCTTAGACATAAACGTACAATCCAAACGCACTAGAAGAATTAAACATTAATGACTTTTTTTTTATATATATAACATGAAGTGTGTCATCGTGATCTATAAAAACTAAATAGACTTCTATGCAATGCAAAGAGTAATGTGCTGAAGTGAAAACGAATGTGAAATGCTTAGTGCAAAACAATGCAATTGCTGATTAAAGCTAATCAGTCCAGTTAAGTTATGAACCTTCGAAAGCTACTTAATACGTGTATGGTCGTCTCTTTAGATGCAACTCTATTTTTTTTTTTTTTTTTTTTTTTTTTTTTTTTGGTTGCAAGCCCAAAAGATCTTGCTTGCGTGCTCATCTTTATTTCCTAATTAATATTGACGGTCTTCATTTTTTTCCGATGGTCTTCTTTTATTACCTTTGTGCTTTGTCCGAGCCCAACAGATCTTGTTTGCGAGCTCATCTTTATCTCCCAATTAACATCGTTTCGTTTCCTGTTCTGGAAAATCCTCCACGAGTCGCCTTTATTCATTTCCTTTCTACCGGTATATTGTAATTTGTTTTACCTCTTTTTTTTTTTTAAACGAATACATTAAAAATTCTAAAACTTATCATGAAAATTCACTTAAATCATAAAACTTATCACAAAAGTGCAATCGAGTCCTAAAACTTTTAAAAGTATAATCAAATCCTAAAATTTATTAAGAAAGTACGACTGAGTCCTAAAATTTTCAAAAAATATTATCAAAGTAAAACTTGTCAAGAAGGGGTTGAAAACAATAGAAAGAAATTGCAGCTGTGCGATGCTCTTGCGCTCGGCAAGTGGACTGCGGCTGTATATACAAGTTTGCAACGCATGAATGATAATCAAAAAAGAATTGAAAGTCAGCGTCACGGTCGTCTTTGTTCACGGTCTTTCCACAATACATTTTCCCATGAGTTTCATTATCGAATTCAACACATGGGGCCTTTCTTTTGCATTGTCTTGTGTGCTACCCCCCTTTTTCGTCCATGCCACTGCAGTCGTAAATTCATTACCCTATCAGTTAAACCTTTGTTTCTCAATTAATTATTTGATTTTGTTTTTGCTCTAAGAGTCGCCATTAATCAATTATGAATTGATTAGCCCATCTTATTTCGACAAACAAGAGATTCATGGATACGAGGACTTTGTTACACTAGGTGAGTCTCATGCCTACTTTTGGTACCTTTCTCTTTTGTGAAAACAATTCATCTAATTTTTTTTCTATCATCTTTTTATTCTTAGATGCATCTAACATTCATACATAGATATTCACTTAAATAAGAGATCAAATCAGATAACCCAAGCCATATCATGCAAAAATAAACAAGGCCTTGATTTATGGCCTGAGATAGGAACCCCGTAAGCAGTAAATGGAAAGTATAATTAATAAGGACTCCAACCCACAGATGTCTTAAACATAAACGTAAAATTCAAATGCATTAGAATAATTAAACGTGAGTAACTTTATTTTATTTTAACCTCATTACCTGAAAGGTACCATAAGGCGATCTCTAGAAAATAAACAGGCTACCATGTGCTGCAAGACTAACGTGCTGACGTGAAAAGGAATGTGGAATGCTAAGACGAAGTACAATTGTATTAAAAAAAAAATGCAATTACTAATTGAAGCTGAGCATGCAATCCAATTAAAGGGGAAATTACCAAAAAAGTCCTAAACCTATTACAATTGTGCCAATTTAGTCATAAACTTTTTTTTTGGGCCAATTTAATCCTAAACCTTTTATAATTGTGCCAATTCAGTCCATCCGGCTAAAATTGGCTAGCCAGTGCTAACGTGGACGTTGGCAGGGGACAACCGAGCAACGAACACTGATGTGGCAATATTTTTAATATATATATTTTTTTATTTTTCGAATTTTTAAATATTTTTTAAAAATTTTAAATATTTTTTTTTCCACCCTCTCATTCCTCTAGCCGGCTGGCGTTGGCGCTAGCAAGGTCAGCCTTGCCGGCCACTGTCGAGGCTTGCCCCCGTTGGCTGGAGGCGAGGGCCGGCGAGGGCGAGGGCGAGGCCCTGCCAGATCTGGCAAGGTGCCCCTTGCCGACCATTGGCGAGGGCGAGGTCCCCCTCGCCAGCCACTAGCGAGGGCTGCGGTAGCCTCGAAGGTGGCCTGGTTGTGGGGGCTCATGAAAGTGAAGTCCTTGCCGGAGCTCATCCTACTGAGCACGTTCTAGTACTTCTTCTTAAGCCGGTGGAGCTTCTCGACAAGCTAGTTCTTGTTGAAATTGAGCTGGAGCATGCACTTGATCTGGTTGTAGAACACGGCCGTGTCGTGGTGGCCGCCGAAGGGTGCCCCGCCGCATTGCGTGGTGTAGTCGAGGAACCCGCGGAGGAGCTCGATCTCGTCCTCATCGATCCAAAGGTGCTAGAACAGGGGCTTGGCGATGGTCACGGCCGAGGAGGGCTGCTTGAGCTTGGAGGGGGAGATTGTGCCAACGATTAGGGGGACGGGGGAGGCAGCAGGGGTGGCGATGGCGACAGCACCTGGCGAGGTCGACCCTCGCTGGGCAAGGTCGAGCCTCGCCAAATTCGACAAGGCCTCGCCCTCGCCAATGGCCGGCGAGGTCCAACTGGCAGGGGTGAGCCTCGCTAGCCCTCACCTCTGGTCGGCGCTGACCGGCTAGAGGAATGAGAGGGTGGGAAAGAAAAGAATTAAAAATTAAAAAATATATTTAAAAATATGAAAAAAAAATTAAAATCAAAATTAAAAAATTGTCACATTAGCGTTCGCTGGCCAGCTGTCCCCCATCGGCATCCACATCAACGCCGCCCAGCCAATTTTGGCCAGTGGATTGAATTGGCACAATTATAAAAGGTTTATGACTAAATTGGCAAAAAAAGAAAAAAAATTAGAACTGAATTGGCACAATTGCAATAGGTTTATAACTTTTTGGTAATTCTGCCTCCAATTAAATTATGAACGTTGACGAGCTACTTTATCGGGCCCACAAGGTTCCATTGGCTGCGCGTACGCGTGAACGGGTTGACGATGAGAGCGTCTTCTGTCCCTTTATCCTCCCTTGCGACGCTGCTCGACAGTCTCTCTTCTTTTTCCTTCGTGCCTTGGCCAACCCGCCACCGCACCTTTTATTTTTAGGTTCTTCTCCGAATTGCTCTCGTTTCGTTTCCTGGGAAGGAAATCCCTCCTTTTAATTTGATTCTCCCAATCTCTCTTGATGGAGGTAACCTGAAGTGTTCTTGATGGAGGCTTGATTCACGGGGTCGACTGTGGCCTACTTTATAAATGGTTGGGGAATATTCAGGCCTTCGTTATGGTTTCCCGTCTGGGAAACTCCCGTGGAAAGCGACGGGGGAGGAAGACGACGAAGGGCACGCAATGTGCAAATTACCTTTCTCTTTTCTTTTCTTTTTTCTCTGGTGGTCATTAGTTCGCGTTCTTTTCTTATTGTTTTAAATCCGCTAGGTACGAACAACATAGCTATAGGTAGATATTGGGACAACCTAATAAATCACAAATATGTCGCATTTCTAGGATTAAAAAAAAAACATCCGAATTAGAGAAAAACTTGTCAACCTAGAGAATTAATTCTAAAATAGTAAGTAAAATTCTTGAAACATGGTGTGTTTCTAAGCGAGGTTCGATCATTTCATTGGCCAAAGAGGAATGAGATCTATGAAGTTCTTCACTATTAGATCTTGAAACAAATTCCCAACGTCCGTCTCCCCTCATGATGGAGGAGGACGTTATCGAGTCCTTGATCGTGGAGTATTGATTGTGTGCGCAAGGTGGATATGGAGAATTACAGACTTCTATTTTGGGAATAGTAAACAAACAAAAGCCAACAGGAGACTTAGATGCTCAACGAGAGATAGGGTCATGACACGGAATGGTTTGATGATTTGAACCATTTATTTTACGAAAAGTGTCAAAAAAAAAAGTCATAAACATTTTGCATTTATGCCAATTTAATCATAAACTTTTTGATTCGATGCCACTTTAGTCCTAAAACTTTTGAATTTAGTTCATCCTAAACCTTTTAACTTGGTGCCAATTTAATCATTCCGACTAATTGTAGTCGAATTTTGCTAACGTGGACACTAGCCCGCTATTGTGGCACCATTGGTGTTGACGTAGATAATTTTTAATAATATCTTAATAGATTTTTAATTTTTTATTATTTTTCTGATTTTTTCTTCTACTTTTTTTCCTTTCTTTCTTTCTTTCTTTCTTTCTTTCTTTCTTCTTCCTCTTGGCAAAGGTCGGCCGACAGGCAACAGCTGGGCGCGAGCCATGGCCAGGCAGGTTGGCCCCGCCTGATTTGGCTTGGGTGTGGCTAACTCATGCCTAGGCAAAAGCAACCCCGACAAGGGCAGCCCTCGCCAAATCCGGGAAGACCAGCCCTCGCCTAGGCCAGGGTAGCCTCGCCGAGTGTCGCCCGACGAAGGCAACACTCGGCAAGGACACCCTGGCCTAGGTGAGGCAAGCCAATGCCTGGCTTGGGCGAGGGCTAGCCTTGCCGAATTTGGCCTAGGCGAGGCGGGTCCTCGCCCAAGCGCAGTTAACCTCCCCCAAATTCAACAAGGCCAACCCTTGCTAGGACTCAACCTTGCCCAACCCAAATTCAGCGAAGCCGACCCTCGCTAGGTTTCGACCTCATCTTAGCTAGGCGAGGCCAGCCCGCCTCGCCATGGCCAGTGGCCAGCCATCGCCTATTGACCGACCACCACCAAGAGGAAGAAGAATGGGAAGAGAGAGAAAAAGAAAGGAAAAAAGGAAAGTAAAAAGAAGGAAAGCAATAAAATAAATAAATCAAAAATCAAAAAGATAATAAAAAATTAAATATTATTAAATATTATTAAATATTATTCACGTCAGCACCAACGGGAGAGATGAGCAGTTCTAGGTTCTACTTGGAACTTAGAATCTACTTTCGGATACAGGTTCTTTTAGAACCTACTTTGTCGTAGATTCCAAAGTCAATTCCACAGTTCAATAGTTTTTTATTTATTTATTTCATTTTTAGTTAAACAAAACGAAAATGAACGCAATAATAATAAACAAACTTGTCATTCATAGAAAAGAAAAGAAAACAAACAAAACTATGAATAGAGGAAAAGGAATTCTTGGCAAGGAATTCAACTTGACAAAAATAGGGATGAGTGGTTCTAAGTTCTATACAGTTTCCACCTAGAAATTAGAACCTACCTATTGGAATAGGTTCCTCATATTTTGAAATATGGAACCTACCTTGCATATCCTGAAACATAGAACCTACCTTGTCATCTATATTATTATTTGAATGCTTATAACTCACTAACCATTACTTATATTTAGATACATAAAAAATAGGGATATGTTTAGTAGAAGTCCTAAAACTTGTCAAGAAAATGCAATAAAACTTATAAAAAGTGCAATCGAGTCCTAAAACTTGTCAAGTCGGTTCAATTGAGTTATAAAGTTAACACCGTTAGATTTAATAACGAAAATTGCTGATGTGGCGTTGATGTCATATTTTAAATGAATTTTTATTTTTCGTGGCTTTTTAAAATTATTTTTTGTTCAAAATCTTTAAAAATTAGATTAAAAACTAAAAAGGAAAATATAAATTTATTTAAAAAAACAAAACTGTTCAAAAAATAAAAAGGCACCAGTGGACTTCTGCCGCCGCCCATCGCCGGAGGGGCCGGGGACGGTTGCCGGCCCTGGGCGGGGTGGCCAACCCTCGCCCGGGCGAGGCCTTGCCGGCCCCAGGTGAGGGCCAGCCACCCCGCTAGGTCGAGCAAGGACGCCTAGTTCTGGGCACGCTAGCCCTCGCGGGGGGCAGGCGGCTGTCGCCCGCCTTGAGCGAGTCTTCATCGGCCCTCACGGGGGTGGGCGACCGTTGCCCACCCTAGGCGAGGCCTTGTCGGCCTTCGCTCAGGGCCGGCAAGGCTTGCCTAGATCTGGCGAGCCTCGCTGGCCCCAAGCGAGGGCCAACGAGGCCTCGCCTAAGACAGGCGATGGTCGTCGGCCCTCGCCTGGGGCCAGCGAGGCCTACCAAGATCTGGTGAGCCTCGTTGGCCCCGAGCGAGGGCCGACGAGGCCTCGCCTAGGGCGAGCGACGGCGCCAGCCCTCGCCTAGGGCCAGTGAGGCTTTGCTCTGGCCAGGCAAAGGCCGGCCACCCTTGCCTAGGGCCAACGATCGTCGCCCGGCCCCTCCGGCGATGGGCGGCGGCGGCGGCGGCGGGAGAGAGGAGCCGCTAATTTTTTTAAACAATTTTTAAAAATAAATTTTTTAACTTTTCTTTTTAGTTTTTGGTGAAAATAAGATAAAATGAATAAATATATTTTTTTTTTTTTTTTAAATCTAATTTTTTTAAATGAACAAAAAAATTTAAAAAATCCACGTGGAAAATAAAAAATTATTTAAAATGCCACGTTAGCATTTTTAACGGAAAAAACTAACGGTGTTAACTTTAGGACTCAATTAAACTAACTTGACAAGTTTTAGAACTTGATTGCACTTTTTGTAAGTTTTAGGACTCAATTGCACTTTCTTGACAAGTTTTAGGACTTCTACTGAACATATCCCTAAAAAATATAAACATTAATAAAGTAAAAATCTTAGCTATAAAATAGAAACTCAAACTAGTGCTTCTAGATTATATACTCATCTTCGAACAGCTTGAAATATCGGAGGATTGCACGAGGACATGGACCAAGAAAAATATTAAAACTTGTTTCAGGTTTCAGGTTCTACCCTGAAATCATTCTCCCCCCAACCGACGATGCATCGTTAGTGGGCCAATATCCATGTTAGCAAAATCCAGCTAAAATAAGCCAAAAGGAGTAAATTGGCACTAAACTAAAAGGTTTAGCACTAAATTAGTATTAGTTCAAAAGATTTAGGACTAAATCGGCACCATTAAAAAGTCTAGGACTAAATTGGAACCAAGTCAAAAGGTTTAGGACTAAATTGACACTATTAAAAGGTTTAAGATTAAATTAGCACAAATACAAAAGGTTTATGACTTTTTTAGCATTTTTCCCCATTTATTTCTCCCGCTTCATGCATGTATATTTCGTCCATTATGTTAAATCAAACTTTGTTTGCATAATATGCGCTCGGTATACAACTTGTAAAATGTTGAATAAATTAGGGAACTATTGAATTCTCCACATGCTGCGATGGTGACGGTCTGTACTTTCTTTCCCTCGTGGATGGTCCGACGCCCGCCGAGTCTTGTTCCTAGTTTGATCTTATCCTCCCAATCGCTCTCGTAGAATTTCCTGCTTTGGAAATCACCTTTTTTTTTCAACCTTGCCGCTCTTCCCTCCTTCATTTTGGTCACTTCACCTAATTATCTTAACACAACCGAGGGATTGACCATTTGATTCCCTTAACCCATGTGCCCGTCCGGGATCGTTGGTTGTGTTTCTCTTTTGGAAATTCCGAAAGCCACAAATACAACTTTGAAGCCGCCTTTAGGCATTTCAAGATTTTTTTTTTTTTTTTTTATTTTCTTACTATTCAGGTGCTACTATCCTTTTCTTTCGATTGTGCCACCGTAGCCATAAATTTCGGTTGTTTTAAACTCACTAGCTGTTAAATACAAAACTGAAGGAGACATGGAGACAACTTAATATATCAGCAATATGTTGAATTTCAAGGGTAAAATAATCATCCGATTTAGACAAAATTTGTTGAGCCGTAAAATTGATTTTAAATCGGATGGTAAACTTCTTAAAATATCGGAAAGTAAGCTTCTAAAAGTATCACATGTCAGCTAGTGGGAAGATAGAGGGCAAATTCTCACGTTCTGAACGAGGTTTCATTGTTTCACTGGCCAAAGAAAAGTGAGGTTTACTAAGTTCTTCATCAATAAATCTTGAAACAAATTTCCAAGCTCCATCTTTAGACCCGACGGACGGAGGAGGACGTTAAGTCCTTGATCGTGAAGTACAAGCCCATTCATAATTGTGTGCGCAAAAAATTAGTCAATTTCCATCTGTCCCACGTCAAAAATTTTGGGGCTGTTTTGATTTTTCGTCCTTGCAACTTGACCTATGTAGATCGTCAAATTAGGTGCTCGAACTTTTTATTTGTGTTTATTAAATACTGTCTTTTTTTTTTTTTTTTTTTTTTTTTGGTAAGGAAATACTGTCTTTCATTATTTGTTTTGCTATTAGTACTAGATGTAGCAACTAAAAGTAAAGAAATCGCTTTAAATTATTAAATTTAATTTAACACAAGTTTAGAGAAAAAAAAAAGTGACAATGAAGAAGTATAGGGACATGGTAGAGGAGGAGAGATAGCATGGCCATTGACCATCGTATTCTATTGATTTCCCATAATCACCTTGTCTACCATCAAGCTCAGTGGATTCACAAAAATTTTCATTCTTGATTTTTTACAAGAATGTCGATCTATTTGTCTATATAGATTAACTCTCTTCAAAAACTTGAAAATTGGAAATGTTGCCATCATCTCAAGGTTGGAAATCCCAAAGAAGTTCACAAATAGCCAAGCGGATGTGAATGGCCCATCCTGCGAGGGGGCTCCCGCTTGGCGTGGATCCTCCTAGGCTCTATCGATTGCAGCTTCGTTTCTCAATTAATCATTCGATTTTTTTTTTTTTTTTTTTGCTTTAGGAGTCACCACTAATCAATCATGGAACTATTAGGGTAGGGAACGAACCAAAGATTCATGAGGGCGAGGGCTTAATTATGCTAAAGTGCATCTAACGCTTAATTTTGGTACCTTTTTTTTGTTTTTTTCCCCTCTTTTATGAAAACAATTCTTGTGACCTTTTTTATATGTCTTTTTCTTAAAACATGTATGTAGTGTTCGTGCATAGACATTCACTCGAATAAAAGATCAAATCAAATAACTCAAGCCGTATCAAGCAAAAGTAAACAAGGCCTTGTTTTATGCCATGGGGTGAGAACCCCAGAAGCAGTAAATGGAAAGTATAATCAATAAGGTATCTAACTCACGGATGTCGTAAACACAAGTGGAAAATCCAAATGCATTAGAAGAATTAAACATGACTTAATTTTTTTTTTAACCTTATGACATGAATTGTATCAAAACGTGATGTGTAATGAATTTCCAGCGGGGGAGTCACTGCCGATCCATGAGACCGGAAGCATCCAGTGCTGGGAATCGTTTTGCTCTGAGATGGGTCATTGTACCGCGTGGAGGTCTCCATGTGCCGGCCTCGACATTCTACGTCCCATTGTTCCAACTGACCAATGTCCATACAATCTGCTTCGGTAATTAATCCGAACGGACGAGGCCAACCCGGTCATTTCCATTTCTGGCCGTCCCCAATTAAAATTCTCGGCTTCGAGATGATTTTGATTTCAAGGTCCATCCGGTTCGATTTTTTTTTTTTTTTTAAGGATCGTCGTTATCACAAAAGTTCACGCGTCGTATCGTCAGCCTCTCCCTCTCTTAGTAAAACCCTCTGGGCAATCACAACCTGTCGGGCTGGTCGCTTTAGAAACGTTCTTGACCGTCCATATTATCACCCGATCACTATAGACGGTCACCCGATCACTGCCACAGGATTGGCATATATCCAACGGCTCCGTTACGGCAATGGACTTTCTCACGAGGCCCGACCCTTCTATTTGTGTTCTTGTTCCACCCACTTGAAACCGACCTGCTGGTGCTCCCGTGTTTTGGGTATCATACAGAGTTTTTGGCCGTCCATCTCACGAATATGTCTCGATTCACTGATCCTTAAGGCTTGTCATCTTCTGCATCTCATTTCGATCTATGTCTTGAAGTTGTGATAACGGAAACAAGCGATCGAACATTAAAAGAGACCGAACAAGTAAATAAATCAAATATCGGATTTACGTAATTCAGTCGGTATGACTTATATCCATGTGGAGAAAATTAAAGAATTACACTAGGTGTATCTACTTTCTACTCTTGGTACCTTTCTTTCTTTTATTAAAACAATTCATGTATTTATAGGGTAAGTCACGGGAAATTGGAACGAGCAATCTGGTTCCTCTTCCTTTTTTCAAAACCCATTTGATATAATACTATTTCTTCGAGCATTAGGGGAAAATCAACCTTGGTTTCATTAGACAGCCGACAGAGACGAATGAGGAAATTAACAGGGGAATTACGACGCTACTAGCACAATGCACTTGTTGACCGTAAACTCACGATGCGATTTCCTATTTTGGCAGACCACTTATCCGTCGCCTGTCCTCCCTTCCTTGTGGATTAATCTTCTCTACAGTAGGATTGCTTCACCTACTTTTTTATCAACTCATTATCGTATCCTCGTTAGTGCTATAGTCATGCCGAATTTATCGGGAACGAACCGATATACGTCAAGAGTGGAGTTTTGTAATGAAATTATCTCTTTTCTTTTTTTTTTTTTTTTTCTGGTATTGGAGGCGTTACTATCTATTTCCCTTTGTCTAGGCCACTGGAGTCGTAATAATTCCGTTGTTCTAAATTCACTAGGGATTAAAGACAAGACTGGAGGAGACATTGCAGCAAACTAAATATATCAGAAACACATCGCATTTCCGAAAGGATTACATTGGCAAATTATCAAAAACACTTAAGACTAAATTGATCAAATTGAAAAATTTAGGTCTAAGACTTTTTTGATAATTTTTCTAGTAATACTCAGTTTGATTCGATCTTCCTTATCCTCTTATTTTAATATAGAACATCACAGGACCTTCCTTGATTCCGCACAAAATTGACATGAACATAGTGAGAGAATCAAGTTGAGAGCGGCAAGTCTCCTCAATCCCTATATTTCTCACGAAATGCACATGAAGCCCTTCATATGAAAATCTAGATGCTAACAGGTTATATTGCAATTTCCCAAGGGGTCTGTGTTTCATGTTAAATAGCTATGATAGCTGCAACATTTGATTAAGGGAATGAAAGTTTTCTTTTAAAAATAGAAGGCACTCATATAAATAGGGATAAGTATAACATAAATTTTCAAACTTGACGATTTTGGTGATTTCTAGCATGCGACCTGGATTGACCAAGCTCGTCACCTGACAATCTCAACACAACTGATGGATGATGAATTGATTCCCTTATGCTGCTTTCCCGTCCCAGATCATCGAAGGAAACACAGAATATAACTGTTGACAAGCGCCCCGGAAACGAAGCCATGGTCGGACGGAAAATTATTGTTTTTGCAATCGATCTTGTCTCGTTTCCTCTTTTGGAAAATTCACGGAGGGGAGCCAGGGTTAGGATTGCAAGGTTGATAGGCAAAGCCACGGGGGGAGGTGGTTGGTTCGCAGCAGGATGCTTTGCAGGTGCTCAATGGTTAACGGTAAAAGGAATCAAAAGAATGCGCAACTCGTCCATCGTCTTTTTCTTTTTTTTTCTTTTTTATTATTTTATTATTTTCTATTTTTTTGCCTCATAGTAACTAGTTCCTGTTGTCTTCTTATTGTTATAAGACCAGGCCGCTAGGAGATATCGAGACACCGTAATAAATCACCAATATGTCGCATTTCCAGAAAAAAAAATCCGAATTAAAGGAAAACTTGTCAACTTAGAGAATTAATTCTGAAATGGATAATAAAGTTCTCGAAACGTCACGTGTCGTCAGGGGAAAGCCAAAGGGCTGATTCCCACATTCTGGGCAAGCTTCGATCATTTCATTGGCTGAAGAGGAACGAGGTTTATGAAGTTCTCCACCGTTAAATCTCAAAACAAATTCCCAACGTCCATCTCCCGTTGCGATGGAGGAGGACGTCGTTGAGTCCTTGATCGTGAGGTACATGGCTGTTTGCGATTGTGCGTGCAAGGTGAATACGGAGTATTATAGACATTCACGGTGGAAATAGTAAACAGGCAAAGGCCAATAGGAAATTAAGACGCTCAGAGAGAAATAGGGTAACGACATGGAAAAAATTTGATGATTTGAACCATTTATTTCTCCTGCTTCATGCATGTATATTCCGTCCATTATATTATATCAAACTTTGTTTGCATAATATGCGCTACGTATACCACTTGTAAAATGTTGAATTTCTAGTAAATTAGGGAACTACTGAATTCTCCACATGCTGTGCTGGTGACGGTCTGTATTTTCTTTCCTTCGTGGCTGGTCCGACGCCCGTATTGTTCTTGGTTTGATCTTCCCCTCCCAATCGCTCTTGTATCATTTCCTACTTTGGAAATCGCCTTTCCTAACCTAGGCTTTGATTACACTAGGGGCACGTTTGGCAACCCACCAAATAGAATTTGATTATTGTATTTTGTTGGCAATAGTAGATTTAAAACATAAATCCATTTGGTAATTTTTTTGTTTTCGAGAATAGATTTTAAATAGAATTGAGAAGTAAAAAAAAGTTAATTCTTTATTCCCGGAACAATTCCAGAATTAGCTAACCCAAAATTTATTCTTTTCTTTTATCTTCTTCTTTCCTTCTTGTTTTTCTTCCTTTCTCTTCTTCTTTCACCACCTTCACCTTCAGCCACAACCGCCGTTGCCAATTGTCGACGATCGGCTAGGCAAGGTCCAGCAAGCTCGCTAAGCCTCACCCGAGCCTCCCTCGACCACCAGTGAGCCTCGCATAACTGCTTACGAGGCTTAACTAATGAGACACGAGCTCGTCAGGGGCCAATAACCCTCCGGCGAGATCGTTGGCCCTCATCTGGCCAATCACTGGTCATCCCAAGGCCAGTAACCAGCTAAGGAAGGAGATAAAAGAAAATAAAAGAAAAAGAAATAATAAAATTATTAAAAAATTAGAAGAAAATGGTTTGGATTGGAAATTTTGAGAACGATGCCAAACACAATTCTATTTCGGGAATAAAAATTTTGAATAGTTATCAAACGTTTTCAAATGCTTAGAATTTATTCACAAAAACAAAATAAAAAATAATTATTTTGATCATAAATTGTTTCCAGGAACAAAATGATTACCAAACGCGTCATAGATGTGTAGTGTTTACCACGTACTTTTAGGACCTTTTTTTCTCTTTTATGAAAACAATTCATGCAATATTTTCTATTTATTATTCTTAAAACATGTATCTAGCATTCGTGCATAGAGATTCGCTCAAACAAAAGATTAAATCAAACCACGTGAGCTGTATCAAGCACAATTAAACAAGGCCTTGTTTTATGCCCTAGAATAGGAACCCCGTAAGAAGTAAATGGAAAGTACAATAAAAAAGAAATATAACCCATAGATGTCATAGACATAAAAGTACAATCCGAATGCATAAGAAGAATTAAACATGACTGACTTTTTTATCCGCTTTTTTACATGAAATGTATCATAACTTGATCTATAAAAACTAAACAGACTTCTATGTGATGCAAAGAGTAACGTGTTGAAAAGAAAACGAATGTGAAATGCTTAGTGCAAAACATCTATATTTTATGTCATGATGATGTACAATTATATTAAAGAAAATGTAACTACTGATTAAAGCTAATCATGCAGCCCAATCAAATTAGGAACTTTCCGAAGGCCGCCTAATACGTGCATGGTTTCCTCTTTAGCTGCAATTCTAATTTTTTTTTCTTTTAATCTTTTCCTTTTAATTACCTTTTACTCTTGTCGTCTGTCTATCTTATAAGAGTCAAACTAATCAAAACCTAGAAAGAGTGGAGTAAGCGCTGAGCCATCCAGGGGGACGGCACTAAATCCTGTGCAGAATATCTTTTATTTTTGTACTCTCTTTCGTTTTTTTCGTTTCGTTTATATTCGAGAAAAGATAAAATTTTGATGTTACATGTCGACGGCGTCTTTGTCTTTCATGCTCGGTCAATATGTTACGCAAGGTGCGACATGGAGATTTCAAACACGATAAAGAAACCCGTCTCTTTTCTTTTCTTCTCTTATTGTCTATGCCACCCAGGTAGCCATATAATTTCCGTTCGTTTCAAATTCACAAGGAATTAAACGCAAAGCTGAAGCAGGTATTGAAACAAACTGATATGTCACAAATATGCCGCATTTTGAGGGTAAAATATCGTCCAATTCGGAGCTAGAGAATTAAACTACATCAGTCATGAGTATCGGTGTGCTCGTGATAATTCCAAAGCTGGCTGTTGAAAATTTCGGGACAAATATGATAATTGGTCCTTTCGAATTGACTTATGTAGATAGTTGAATTAGGCACACGAACTCTTTATTTGTGTTAATTAAATACTCTACCTTCATGATCTATGGAGTCGATAACTTGCCTAATCAATTCGTTGTACCATTAACCCCCAATGTTCTTCAAATTACAAGATTTAATTTAATACAAGATAACCCCCAATGACTCTTTATTTCTCCCAATCACTCATTATTTCGGCTCTTTTTATTCTAAAGTCATCATCATATCCTCATAAGTCTTCTAATTATGATAAAAATTAGTAAAAAATTCCTAAATTTATTATATGGACGTGAATTCAGTAGTAAACCATTCAATTTGGTCTTAACTCATCCAAGACCCTTTCTATGGGCTCTTCGGATTTTTCCTTTAAGATCCCCATATTAGGTATTTTTCAACTCTTTATTTGTGTTGATAATAAAATACTCTACCTTTCCCGATTTGTGAATTTCGTGATTCGTCCAATCAATTCCTATTTTAGCTACATTAATACGCCGGTGTGGCACCGTTAAAATTAGAAAACTGGAGAAATCAATCATCCTATACATACATACATACATACATACATACATACATACATACATATATATATATATATTGGGAGGGGGGCCTTGACAGGAAACAACACACTCATACTGTCATACATATACTCTTCTTAGATTACACAGCCGACCGCCGAGTTCTACGACGAAGTCGTGAATTAATCGACCTTGGGGAGATTAGTAATGTCCCCGAGGTGATTGCAAAACTCTTCAAAATCCATTCCCGAACTTTCACTGCCAGCGGCTGAGTCGACCGGAGGAGTCGAGAGATTGTGGCAACCAACACCAATGCTCGAGTTCTTCAAAGCAAAACGTAGAGCATCAATCTCGCCATCCTTCAAACCTTCAGGATCACGACCAACTCCAACTCCAGAATGTGGGTTGTTCTCCAAATCCATCCACTCATGATCGGAGCGCGCGCGTTCCCCCAACACGATAGCATTGGCAGCCGAGTCGTAGGGCTCGAAGAATTCATAAATTTCAGGATGAGAAACTTTCAAATCGTCTATCATTGAATGAAGGTCGTAGTTCGTCGAACCTTCACGATCACAACCAGCTCCAACTCCAGCCTCATGAGCAACCTCGGCAGTAACCGATGAGTTGTTGTCCAAACCCATCCACTCGTTACTCATAAAGTCCTCATGATCGGAGCCCGCGGATTCCTCCAACGGCGGAGTCCAGACATCAGGGTCTTTGGCGAGTTCATCAAGGCGGTCGAGAAGGGGCTCCATATCCTCGATATTGGAGAGCATGGGGGTGGAATCCATTGCCAAACTTTCACCACCAGTTGTGGCCAAGTCGGCCGGCGAGGTCAAGGAAATGTCACGATCAACACTGTCCTCATTGAAAGCTGATGGTTTTAATTGGGGATGGGCTTAAGGCCCGTCTGCCCATGCTGGGTCTAAAAGGCCTGGCCCACGGGAATAGGGCCCGTGGGAAGGGAGAGGTATAAAAGGGAGGAGAGAGAGAGAGAAATGGCATCAGTTGGAAATAACGTACGTCTTTTCTTCTTACGCTTTCTCTCTCCTAAAAGGAAAAACAGTAAGCATACGGCGCGCTTTTCTTCCTTTTCAAGGCTTCATCGAATCAAACAGGACCGTTTCTTTTCCTCTTGTCGGCGTCGGTGCTTAATTTGTGGCTAACAAGGTACACTCGAATCCGTGGTGTGCTTTACGATCGGTGATGCGTGTTTTCCCGGGCTTCGTCTTCCGCATTGATTTAGGGGTTCGATTCGGTGTCGAATCCGGTTTTCGGGGATCCGTTATTCCCAACATTGGTATCAGAGCCCTAGTTCATGTTTTTCCCGATCAATTTGATGTTTTTGATTGATTTTTTCGCGAAAGAACTTTGGCCGTACGGATCGGGGCAAAAATCCCAACACCCAAGTGCTTTTCGGCCATTTTTTCGAGTTTTCGTAAGTCGAAATCAAATTATGATGGCATAGGAAGAAAGGCGATGTCGAGACGAGTCTGGCGAGACGTCGAGCGTCGTCGGGCGACGCCGCACGTGCCCCCATGCGCGGCCAGAAGGCGCTGCGCGTGGGCGCAACGCGCCCGGAGGCGCTACATCACCAAGCGCGTGCAGCGCACGCGCCGGTCGGCGAACCGGCGCGTGCACGCTGACCGCGGGCGAACCGACGCGTGCTGACGTCATCCAACGGTCGGTAACCGCTCGGATGACGTCACCGATGACGTCATCACCGACGACGTTTCGCCGGGCGGTCACCGGCCGGAGACCCGACCCGACCGGCAACCCGACCCGACTCGCGGACGCAGGCACGCGCCCGGCACGTGACGGATGACTCTGCGTGACGTCATCCCCCGCACGCACGCGGCACGTGCTGTCGGTTCGCGCGAGCGGTCCGACCGGCCCGACCGGCCCGACCAGCCCGACCGGTCCGTCCGGTCCGACCGATCCGACGTCCGACGACCGTTGACCGTTGACCGACGACCGTGGACCGTTGACCACCGTTGACCGTTGACCGCCGACCGTTGACCGTTGACGAAAAAAAAAAAGGGAAAAGAATGTGTTTCTTTTTCAATTAAATCTATGTGGATTATAATGTGATCCCTTATTTGTTCTGCATTTGTTGCAAGAACTATGCCTCCCCTGAGGTTGTGCATACCTATTCGCGCAGTTATCGATGAACAAAAGGATAGGCTATCTAAGTTGATGGCTGAGCTGACTGATCATCGATGGGAGAGAGGTGACTTAATTGATCATGTCCTTGAAGTCAACGGGAAAATTCAACAAGTCATGTGGAACGGTCGTCTTATGTCACAGTCAGAGATGGTGCGATTTTTCATAAACACTCTTCCACCTGAATGGCAAGATGTGTTGAATCGCATATGGGATGTCAACAGAGTTGCTTCCTATAAGAAAATTGTGATGGATTTTGTAAATGAATATTACTGTATTGTTTCAAGGGAAAAGATCAAGAAATTCAACAAAAGAGGATCTTTCCCAGTTCGTGTGCTGACTTGGTGTTAGTTGTATTGGCTGATATATGTAAAGTGTGATTTGTGGACATATTATATAATAATTACTACCTAATTGTGTTAATTGAAAGCATTATTTTTTTTAATTGTATGTCAATTATATGTTGCTTTCTGTTATTGCTGGTTGCTGTGGGTAATTAGCTGTGGGTAGTTTTAGAAGTTTTTGTAGCTTCATAGAATTGATTTTGCATATGACAATCATATTAATGATAGTTTTAAGTTAGGATTTTTGGAGGATGATTGGAAACGTAGTGACCTTTTGATTCTGAAGCCTTACTTGAAATTATTTATTAATATGATGGGTCTATGTAAATAAGGATGCATAAATGATAGGCATTAATAATTCGTGCATATTTGTCTGATTTGTTCAGATCAATGGCTTCAGCCACAAAGAGCATAGTTGCTGAGCTGAACAAAGGTGAAAAGCTCAATGGAGACAGTTATGAAATTTGGCAGATGAAAATCCAGTATGTGCTGGAAGAGCAAGAAGCACTTGAGGCTCTTGTCATGATCATGGTAGAACCTGAAAAGGGAACCACTGCACAGCACAAAAGAGACAAAGAAGCTTTTTCTGCATGGAAAAGAATGAACTCTCTAGCTCGCATCACGTTGCTGAGCAGCATGGAAAATGACGTCATGCGAGAGTTTCGGCGTTTTGACAATGCCAAGGAAATGTGGGAGGCATTGGCAACTAGATTTGGTCATACTTCGGTGACTAGACTGAGGCAGCTCACTATCAGGTTTGACTCTTATAAGAAGCCTCATGGTCAGACCATGAAGCAACATCTTAGAAAGATGTCAAACATGATAACTGAGCTGAGAGATGCTGGCCATGTCCTCATAGATGAGCAGCAAGTGCAAGCAGTGATTCGTTCCTTGCCTCAAAGTTGGGAGCATATGAAGGTGCACCTGACTCATAATGAAAATATCAAAACCTTTGAGGATGCAATGCATCATCTTGAGCTGGAAGAGGACCGCCTGTTGGCGGCTAAGCCGGATGCTGAACTTTATCATGCTAGTTCTAGCTCAAATGGAGCTTCGAGCTCCAAACGCAAGCGCCCTAACTGGTTTGATAAGGGGAAAGACAAGGAAGAAGCAGGTCTTTCAGGGAAGAAACCCAAATTTAACCAACATGGAAGAGGGAAGCGTCCTCGCATGAAAAAACTTGCAAGGGTGAAATGCTACAACTGTGACAAGAAGGGTCACTATGCTCGCAACTGTCGTGAGCCAAAGAAGGTATGCACCCCTTGTACTTTTCAGAACTTTGCTTTTGTGTCAAGTTTTGTGTTCTTAACTGAGTCTAATCCTTTGTGGACTGTGGATTCAGGAGCGACAGACCATGTAGCGAAGAATAGAGGATCTTTCGTGGAATTCCGACGAGTACCAACTGGAACTAAGTGGATCTATGTGGGAAACAACTCCAGAGCTGAAGTGAAAGGAATTGGCACATGCCAACTGAATATGCGTGGTGGACGCACTTTGTTTCTTCATGATGTGTTGTATGCTCCGGAGATTCGTCGGAATTTAGTGTCTGTATTAGTGTTGGTTAAATTAGGTTTTAATATGAACTTCTATATTAGAGGTGTGAATTTGTTTTTGGATATAAATTACTATGGTTGTGGTTGTTTTCTGGATAGTTTTATTGTATTAGCTATTGATTATGTTAATGCTAATGTTTGTAATTCCCTTCTCACGTCTCCTAATAAATATGATAATGATGTGAATGTGTGACATGCTAGACTTGGTCACATTGGCCAACAGCGTATGAATAGACTAGCCAAAGAGGGCTTGTTGGGCAATATTGAAAAAGTCGATTTGTCCATATGTAAGCATTGCCTAGAAGGGAAAACGACAAGAAAACCATTTGGAAAATGAAAAAGAGCTGAATTTCCTCTGCATTTAATCCATTCTGATGTCTGTGGTCCAATGAATGTGAAAGGAAGGCATGTGGCTGTTTATTTCATCACTTTTATTGATGATTATACTCGATTCGGATATGTCTATTTGATTTCTCATAAATCTGAAGCAATAAGTTGTTTTAAAAGGTTTATGAACTTGGTAGAGAATCAATTAGACAAGAAAATAAAAAGTATTGAGATCCGATCGAGGTCGAGAATATTTATTTGATAAGTTCAGAAAATTATGTGATGAAAAAGGAATAGAAAGACAGTTGTCTATTCCGTATACTCCTCAACAAAATGGTGTTGCGGAAAGAAGAAACAGAACCCTACTAGAAATAATTAGGTCCGTGATGGCGCATGCTAACTTGCCTATCACTTTTTGGAGTGATGCATTGTTAACTGCTGCGTATATACTTAACCGGGTGCCTTCCAAATCAGTTACTTCCACTCCATATGAATTATGGACAGGTAGAAAACCGGACTTGAGTTTTCTTAAGCCATGGGGTTGTGCTGCCTATACACATGAGTCCTCTCACAAGTTTGGGAAATTGGGTCCTAGAGGAAAGAAGAGTATTTTCATAAGATACTCGGAACACTCGAAAGGGTATGTGTTCATTGGTGAGCAGCAAAGTGGGAGTATAACTGAATTTGAATCACGAGATGTCACATTCTTAAAGGATGAGTTTCCTAAGAAGGGCGAAATAGGGGAAGATCACTCCCTATTTGAGACCTTGGATCAAGACAATGATATTAGTGGAGTTCATCCAAGTGGGAGCATAATAGGGAATGATGTGCAAAGTGTATAATCTCCCATACGGTGAACAAGTCGCCAAAGTATTCCCCGTCGACATTTTGACATTGAAGGGGAAACTTTTATGGTTGCTCCACAAGATGAGGATGAGCCAAGAAATATCAATGAGGCTCTGAATTGCCCTAGTAAGGAAAAATGGATTCATGCAATGGAAGAGAAAATGGAGTCAATGAAATCAAACCAAGTCTGGGAACTGGTTGATCTTCCAAAAGGACGCAGAGCTATTGGGAACAAGTGGGTTCTCAAAATAAAGCGAAAGGCTAATGGCTTGATAGAAAGGCATAAGGCTCGCCTTGTGGCAAAGGGGTATAATCAACATGAAGGAATTGATTATGAAGATACATTTTCTCTTGTAGTGAGATTTACCTCGATTCGCATTATTCTGGCAATAGTGGCAAGTCTGGATCTTGAGTTACATCAAATGGATCTAAAGACTGCTTTCCTCAATGGAGAATTAGAGGAAGAAATATATATGGGACAACCTACTGGTTTCATAGTGAAAGGTCAAGAAGAAAAAGTATGTCGACTTTTGAGGTCGATATATGTCTTAAGCAGTCATCAAGACAATGGTATATACATTTTCATAATGCCATAGTGGCATATGATTTTAAAATGATTAATGAGGATCATTGTGTATATATCAAAAGATCAAAGGATCAATTTGTTATCATATCATTATATGTTGATGATATACTGATTACTGGAAGCAATATAGAGTTGGTTAATACTGTCAAGAGATGGTTGTCTTCTAACTTTGAGATGAAGGATATAGGTGAGGCTGCATACATTCTTGGAGTTAAGATTTCGAGAGATCGTTCGAAGAGATCGTTGTCTCTTTCGCAAGAAACCTATATAAATAAGGTTCTTGAACGATTTCGTATGCAAGACTGTAAACCTATAGACACTCCTATTGCAAAAGGTGAAGGATTGAGCCACAGACTGTGTCCAGGGACTCCACAAGAGAAGGAACAAATGAAACATGTTCCTTATGCTAGTGCTGTTGTGAGTTTGATGTATGCTATGATGTGTACAAGACTCGACATATGTTTTGCAGTTGGAATGGTGAGTAGATACCAATCCAATCCAAGTTCAGCACATTGGAAAGCCGTCAAGAGAATACTGAGGTATCTGAAGGGAACTGCTGATTACAAGTTGAATTACCAAGGAAAGGATCTGCGACTTGAAAGCTATTCAGATGCTGATTGGGGAGGAGATTTAGATGAAAGAAAATCTACCTCTGGATTTGCTTTCTTACTGAACAATGGCGCCATATCATGGAACAGTAAGAAGCAAACGTGTATAGCCTTGTCCACGATGGAAGCTGAGTTCGTGGCGTTATCAGCAGCGGTACAAGAAGGAGTTTGGCTTAAGAGATTTTTGGATCATTTATGTGTTAATGAGAAAGCTGCAAATCCATTGTTGGTTAACTGTGATAGCCAAGCAGCTATAGCGTACACCAAATATCCAAAGTATCATGGCAAGACCAAACATATAGATACCAAGTATAACTTTGTGAAAGATATGGTTGCACGAAAGGATGTGAACTTGCAGTACATATCTACGCATAGAATGGTAGCAGATCCTATGACAAAGCCAATACCTAGAGATGTGTTTTGTGGTCATGTAAAATCTCTAGGATTGCGTAGAGTCTGATGTACTGGATATTGTAATTTCCCTGAGTTGTTCACATCAATGAACTTGTGTTGTTTCATTATTAATACCTATGAATCTTTATATGATCTTTATGCATCTTAATGCACAGTGCATTGTTTTAAGTTGAGAAGTATGTCGGATAGATATAAGATTAGCCTACTCACATGGGTAATCGCCTCTGTTTATGTGTGATAAATAGAGATGAGACTGTTTTTAAGCTTATTATCTAGATGATAATCGAGAGCTCAAGCTTAAAATACGTATGTCGCCTTAACTGAGTGTTAAGATGAGGACATAATACTTACTATGTCCGAAAGTAAAAATATCCCACATGTTTTACTTTATCTATCTAAGATGCCAGATGTGAGTTCTGATAAATTTTGTGAATGAGTAGATACGTGAACTCAAGTTAGACATTGGGTATGTCTGAACTATCATCTGTACGGTATTGAAAGTGTAGACATACACGCCATGGGAAATGAGTTAATACCGTAATACGTATTTCATACTACGTATGCAAGAGACGACCAATAAGAGTGGCAAAAAGTTTGATCTCAACTTTTATGACGTGTGAGACTCTTGAGAAAAAGAGTTCCTTAATTTTTTAGTCCCCTCAGGACTCTTACTTATTCTCAAGATTTCTATTTAGTGTTTGCTATCTTAGGGTGTTGCCAATGGTCATGAGATGATTCGATCTAATGGGGCATTTCTAGAAAAGCAAGCTGGATTGAAATTGAGAGTTTGAAGGAAAGAGGAAGATCGATTTTGGAGAATCACATTGTGGTTTTGTATTCACTGGTCGACCAATTATGACTGTCTTTGTGATAATTATAATTGTGAATACAATATAAATATATCATTATTTAAAAGAGATCAAGGGAGATATAAATGTGATCGATCGATCTAGGGTACTGCATACTAAATCTACTCAGAGTGTGACGCCCATTATGAGCTGCTATATATTCCTAACAGATGTATAGCAACGAGCTCTCAAAGTATGCTGGTCGCACGGATTATTCACCAGTATGAATGTTGAAGAGAGGTAAAGAGAATCCTGTTCAGCCCACCATGTGCGAGTGGGAGATGATGGTTTTAATTGGGGATGGGCTTAAGGCCCGTCCGCCCATGCTGGGCCCAAAAGGCCCGGCCCACGGGAATAGGGCTCGTGGGAAGGGAGAGGTATAAAAGGGAGGAGAGAGAGAGAAATGACATCAATTGGAAATAACGTACGTCTTTTCTTCTTACGCTCTCTCTCTCCCAAAAGGAAAAACAGTAAGCATACGGCGCGCTTTTCTTCCTTTTCAAGGCTTCATCGAATCGAACAGGACTGTTTCTCTTCCTCTTGTCGGCGTCGGTGCTTAATCCGTGGCTAACAAGGTACGCTCGAATCCGTGGTGTGCTTTACGATCGGTGATGCGTGTTTTCCCAGGCTTCGTCTTTCGCATTGATTTAGGGATTCGATTCGGTGTCGAATCCGGTTTTCGGGGATCCGTTATTCCCAACAAAAGCCACAAATGAAGGACGAGTAGTTTCGCAATTCTTTTCAGTTGAATTGATCTCGTCACTGTTCAAAATTTTAAAATCATTACCAGCTCCAACTCCAACTCCAGAATCATCACCAGCACCCTCGTTAACCGCTGTGTCGTCCTCCAAACCCCTCCACTTCTCGCGCAGAAAGTTGAGAACATTCTCGCACTTCATGATCAAGGAGGCGTAGTCCTCCTTTGTATTGCAAGAACCACACTCTTTCTCTGCGCAGTCCAGCCACTCTTTTGGACACATTGGCAGCTTCACGATGCCCTTGCGACGGAGGAACTCGGAGAATACGCCTTTGACCGAGAATTCGCCAACAGAGCGTAAATTGTCCTTGCGCTTGCCACCGGGGGAGATAATGACGAGGGCGACTTGAGCGTCGGTGAATATGTTGAGTTCCTTGGTTTTCCTAAGGAGGGTCTGGCTCCACTTACAGAGCTTTTGGGAGCGCTTCCTTGGGTTTTCGATCCTTTGGACTTTTGTCTGCCGGCGCTGGACCGTCGACGATGGAGCCGTTGGCGAATGTTTCTCACTTGGAGGGAGAGAGACTGCTGGGGCGGGGGCGGGGGCGTTTCTTGGTTTTCTTGGAGGGAGGGAGGGCGATGGATGTCTAGGCATGGTGCCGGAGTTTGTGAGAGCGAGAGAGAGAGAGAGAGTGTGTGAAGGGGTTGTAAACAACGGAAAGAACGATGACGCGGATGCTATGTTCATAGCTTGAGAGAAGGGAACAGGGCTATTTATAGCATGGAGAGGCGAGGCCCTCTCCTCGCGTGCGTTTCCTATAAAGGAAATGGCAAAGCCTGGGAACCACTCGGTCGTTTCCACATTGTCTTCCCCGCCGCTGTCCAATCTACCAATCGAGAGAGAGAGAGAGAGAGAGAGAGAGAGAGAGAGAGAGAGAGAGAGAGAGCGTATCCCGTCGAGGACTTTAGTTAAACTCGGCGTCTAATGCCTCCTTTTGGTGCCTCTCTCTTTTGTGAAAGCAATTCTTCTTTTTTGGGCCAGTGAAAGCAATGAATGTAACCTTTTTCTACTTTTTTTTTTAATTATTTTTAAAAGATGCATCTAGCATTTTTTTTTTTTTGGTAACCCAGGGAAACCCCGCACAGCCGACAGCTGAGAGTAAACCCCTAGGGAGGCACGTAGGAAACCACCACCCGCGTATCCCGGGTCAATCGCCAAGTGTCTCCACCTGCCTCCCTGCAACTTGCGTTGCAGGGGCTTCGAACTCCGGCCTCTAGCGTGGAAGTCCAGGAGCCTACTAGCGGAGCCACCCTTGTGGGTGGTAAGATGCATCTAGCATTCGTACATAGATATTTACTTAAATAAGAGATCAAATCAAATAATCCAGGCTCTGTCATGCAAAATTAAATAAGGTCTTATTTTATGCCTTGGGATAGGAATGACGTAAGCAGTAAATGGAAAGTATAATCAATAAGGAATATAACCCACGGATGTCTAAAAAATAAACGTAAAAATATCCAAATGCATCATAAGAATTCGACATGATGAGTTTTCTTTTTTACCTTATAACATGAAACGTATCATAGCATGATCTATCAAATAAAAAATAAATAAATAAGACTTGTATGTGATGCAAAAGTGGCGTGCAGAAGTGAAAATAAATGTGAAATGCCAAGCGCAAAAGATTAATGTTTTATTTCACGATGACGTACAATTGTATAAAAAATGCAACGACTAATTAAAGCTAGGCATGCAATCCAATTAAATTAGAATATATATATATATAGTAACATTTAGATTATAATAGCCACAGAGAGAGATGTAGAAAATATATATATGTAGTAACATGTAATTCATAATAGCCACAGAGAGATGTAGGTCATCGAATTAGACAGTTGAACTTCTCACTCGTGTTTAGTTTAAGATTCCATCTTTGGACATGTGTGTAATTGGCAACTCCTCTCATGGTGATGGTCAAAGCAATCTTTATGAGAGACGCGTGTCAGTTGGATTGTTCCTCGTATCTAAGTTGGATTATTCCACGTATCTAAGTTGTTTCTCAATTATTACATTACTTTTTGCAAAAAGACAATTCCGCTCCGTGGATTCCAGAGATAACTCCACCAAACAGG
This sequence comes from Eucalyptus sideroxylon, assembly GCA_014182405.2. NCBI lineage: Eukaryota > Viridiplantae > Streptophyta > Magnoliopsida > Myrtales > Myrtaceae > Eucalyptus > Eucalyptus sideroxylon. Next base: position 8,791,710 of record CM024549.2, on the reverse strand, counting down.
AGAGAGAGAGAGAGAGAGAGAGAGAACAGGAGATAAGTTAAACAAATCATGATCTCATTTAATTATAAAATGATGCTTTCTAACCATGATATATCCTCATAAAACTTTATCAAGAAGAGGAGAGCCCGGTGGTTCAAATTATACGTATTACTCCACTCCTTTTCAGCACTGATTTGGAAACTAGAGAAAGAGAAGGAAGATCAATGGGAAAGAGTCGCTCTTGTTTCGTTTCCTAATTTGGAGTTTTTCCTTGGGAGACAGATTGTTTCACCGCCTTTTTCTCAAAGTCAATGAATTGGGAACAACTCAGGATTGTTTTAATTACCACGACGTTTGGAGCGAGGTTTCATTGTTTCGTTGGCCAAAGAAAAATGAGGATTATTGCGTTCTCCATTAATAAATCTTGAAATTTCCAAGGTCCATCTTTGGTCGAGATGGACCGAGGAGGACGTTGAGTCCTTGATCGTGAAGTACCAGGCCATCCGTAATTGTGTGCGCAAGAAATTAAAGAATGTTCCACCGGTCAAGGTCGGTGTTGCTCGTATTTCTGTAGCTGGACTTCGAAAATTATGGGGCAGTTTTGATCTTTCATCCTTTCAACTTGACCTATGTAGATTGTTAAATTAGGCATTCAAACTTTTTATTTTGTCTACGTGCAAAATTACCAAATTATAAATATAAGTAACATCTATGATTATACACCACTAAACATATTGATGGTTGGAGGGAACTTCGAAAAACACGGTCCGATAATTACTGTTATCATCCATTCCCATTTATCCAAACATTATCAAAGATTATCACATATACGTGATTCACTAGCATTTTAACATTATCAAAGATTATCACATACACGTGATTCACTAGCATTTTAACATTCTTAGCTTAATATGATTTGGTGTAGACCTCATTATGGTTCTATGTAAGACCAAGTACAAAATCTGAATCCTGCGTTTGAAACCCAATAGGAATTTGACGCATAGATGAATAATAATCATCCGTAAGCAAAGGTAAATATCATTTTTTTTTCTATAAAAAAAAATGTGTGAATATAGCTTTTCTGAGAATGGTATACCAATGTAAATAACTTGCTATGCCTCGGGAAGAACTTCCAGGAAATATCATAGTTGCAGTAGAAGCTCATTACTAGATAAATAAATATTCTTTGCATATCCTTATACAACCTGCACTATCGGCCATTTTGACAGATACTTTCACATCAAAGTGCTCTGCTCACAGAGTGAGCAACAATGACTATTAGGCTCATACTTCCCAGTGCAGAATCAACAAAAGATCTCCGCAAATATTTCAGGCCTTGCATGCAGCAAACATATACCAGCAACATCTAAGATCTATTGTGAACCTTGAGTTGTGCAAAGATTCTCTAATTGTGTACGTCAGTAATGCTCCCGCCATAGAAGTCATGGTGCACATGCCTTTTCGCACAAATTAAAGAGCTCATCATCCCTTGTTATGTCATCACTTTCAGCATTTGACAGATTCTCTGTAGCCGTTTCTGCTATAAAAGTTTTCAGCAACACGTTGGAGGCAATCACCTTGACACCCCCTTCATAAAAATGAAGAAGCGAACATAAAAAAAAAAAAAAATTAGTTACCCATGCCGAATTCAACATGAGAAGCCGAAGATTTAAAATCGCCCTTTCCTGAGTGGGGCCCATGTGAGAGCTGCAACTGCAGCTCCTCCCAAGTGAGCCGATCCGGATATCTCACTGTCTCCCTGAACCAACCAAAAATATAGGATTACAACTCCAGACTTGTTGGTCCAAAAAAATTATACAAGTTTACAGGCACTTAGTACACGACAGATTCAGAAAATTTCCTGAGATGGCAGAGGACAGTTTCTGACACTCGTGCACTAAATAGAAAGTCGTGCATAGATATTCGCTCAAAGATCAACTCAAATAACTCCAGCCGTATCAAGCAACAACAACACATTGTTTTATCTTCCACCGGGGGGGGATATTCACTATTCTCCACCTGTATCAAGCAAAAGTAAACAAGGGCTTATTGTATGCCTGAGGGGGCGGGGGAGGGGGGAAACCCCATGAGCAGTGAATAATAGTAAGTATAATCAATAAGGAGGGGGAGGAACCCCATAAGCTTTCAATAGAAAGTATAATCAATAAGGAATCTAACCCATGGATGTCTTAAACACTAGCGGAAAATCCCAATGCAGCAGAAGAATTAAACATGACTTTTTTTAACCTTACAAGCAGTGAATGCAAGCCCATGTGTGGGGGGAACCCCATGAACAGTCAATAGAAAGTGTAATCAATAAGGAATCTAATCCATGCATGTTTTAAACACAAGCGGAAAATCCCAATGCAGTAGAAGAATTAAACATGACTTTTTTTTTTTTTAACCTTATAACATGAAATATATCAAAACGTGATCTGTAATGAATTCCCAGCGGGGGACAGTCACCGCCGATCCGTGAGACCGGAAGCATCCAGTGCTGGGAATCGTTTTGCTCTGAGTTGGGTCATTGTAGCGTGTGGAGGTCTCCATGTGCCGGCCTTGACATTTTACGTCCCATTGTTCCACCTGACCAATATCCATACAATCTGCTTCGGTAATTAATCCGAGCCGACGAGGCCAACCCGGTCATTTTCCATTTCTAGTCGTCCCCAATTAAAATTCTCGCCTTCGAGATGATTTCGATTTCAAGATCCATCCGGTTCCATTTTTTTTTTTTTTGGTGGCGACGTCCGTGGGGGCCAAACGACCGAGCCATTTTTTTTTCTTAAGGATCGTCGTTATCACACGTTCACACGTCGTATCGCCAGCCTTTCTCTCTTATAGTAAAACCCTCTAGGCAATCACAACCCGTCGGGCTTGTCGCTTTAGAAACGTTCTTGGCCGTCCATATTATCACCCGATCACTGCCACAGGATTGGCCATCCATCTCACGAATATTTTCCGATTCACTGATCTCGCCGATCCTTTAAGGCATTTCATCTTCTGCATCTCATTTCGACCTATGTCTTGAACTCATTATAACGGAAACAAGCGATCGAACATTAAAAGAGACTGTATAAGTAAATAAACCAAATATCAGATTTACGTAATTCGGTTGGTATAACTGATATCCACGGGGAGAATATTAAAGAATTACGCTAGGTGTATCTAACTTCTGCTCTTGGTACCTTTTTTTTTTCTTTGTTGAAAACAATTCATGTATTTAAAGGGCAAGTCATGGGAAATCGGAACGGGCAATTTGGTTCCTCTTCCTTCTTTTTTCAAATGATATAATACTATTTCTTCGAGCAGTAGGGGAAAATCAACCTTGGTTTCATTAGACAACCGACACGGACAAAGGAGGAAATTAACAGGGGACTTACGACGCTGCCAAAGACAATGCACTTGTTGACCGTAAACGCTCAATGCAATTTCCAATTTTGTCGGGTTATGTATCCGTCACCTGTCCTCCCTCCATTGTGGATTGATCCTCTCTACAGACAGATTGCTTCACCTAATTTTTCTCAAGTCATTATTGTATCCTCATTAGAGCTCTAGCCATGCCTAATTGTTGACACCTAAATTTTGGCGAGCCAGTCATTTATTTATTATATAGAAAATTAGTGGTAATCTTATCCCTGAAAAAATATTAATTGCATATAAATTTAGATGCATTTATTTTTTAGTATGCATATTTGCATTTTTTAGGAATGGTGGTGGAGGGGTGTGAATTAATATTTCTAAGCTCTAGCTTGGCAGGCCGGATTAGGTCCGCGAAATGAGTAAATTAGCCCAAGCCTGGTGTTTTTCTAAATTAATTATCTCGTGAGAAATTGAGATTTGATGCGATATTATGGTGGTTTTTGACATTTAAAAAGAATCATATTGCAATCTTACCCTTAGTCTTTTGGTGATAAAATCGTTGGGAATATTAAAGAGGATAAGGAATAATCTAAAATATTTTGTTGGGGATAGAGATTTCGAAAGATTTTAGAGTTTGATAATGGAGCTTTATCTGGAGTGAATTATTTGGAAAATCTTCACAAAAAATTTTAGATTATCTTCAATCGCTGAGTCAATATATGAAGTCTTCGTTGGTAGAACAGATTAACAGATTGATTTGTTCTTGCTCTATAAAAGGGGGCGTTCATTTTTTGCTTTCGGGGGATGTTTTGGTTCTTTGGGAAGGAAAAAGAAAAGGAGAAAAAGCAAAAGCAGCAAAAAGCAGAAAAAAGAAAAAGGGGGCAGAGGAGAAACGTATAAGCGGCAGAGGGACGACTGTTCATTGTCTCCCTCGCTGCTCGCCCCCCTCTGCAACTTCCATCCGCGAAGACCCCCGCGCCCACCGCCGCTCCGCCAGTATCCCGACCGGCCACCGACGTTGCTCGCCGGACGCCGCCGTCTCGCCACGCTGACGCCGCCTGGAGGCCGAGGCCAGCCGCGACCGCCTCGCTCGAAGCCCCGCCGGTGTCCGCCCGAGCTCTCCCGTTCGTGCCGCGCCGACCCACGATCCCGACGAGTTGTTGCTGCCCAGCGCCTCCCCGGCCTCGCATGAACCGCGATCCACCTGCTACTCGGAGCCGAAGACCCGTACGCCAGGCCCAGATCCGAGCCCCCACACGTCCGAGTGACGTCTCGCTGCCGGCCATCTCCGCTACGAGCCTCCTCAGGGTGCGCCTGCAATTCCTTCGCTGAACGTCTCCGATTGCTGACGCCCGCACCTGCAACCTTCTCCACCCGCGAGGCCGGATCCGGACGCCACCCGATCCACCTCAGTCGCAATCGCCTCGCTCGAAAAACCACCGACGCCACAGCGCCGCCCCCTGCGACACTGCATCGGGCCCTCTTCCGTGTAGACGCTGAGCCGCAAATGCCAAGCCGCTCCATCCGTTGCCGCCTTTCGCCGGAGCTCCGACCGACGGCAACCCCCTGCCCGGCGCCGACGAATTTGCTGCCCCCCATTTTTCTTAGGTTGCTCAATTTTCTTTTATTTTTATTATTTTATGTTATTTTACTGTATTTTTAGTTAGTTTTGCTATTATTATTTAAGTTTGAATATTGTGAGGTGACTTTTAGGTTATTGATATTATAGGCATTATCAGGAGGAGTTTTCCCTAAAATTATTGTAATTATTAATATGACTCGCAAGATGTCGGGTCATATTTTAATTATATTAATTTTTGGGTTTGTTGATAGTATCTTAATTTGACAACTTCAGATTGTCGACAAACTGACATTCCAAGACTTATATTGGAATAAACTTATAGTGGAGGGGCGTGACTAGTAGACTTTACAAAAATTATTGTTCATCTCGATAATAGTTGCTCTATTTGCACATACCAATCCTGGCATTTGTCGAAGGGTCTATGCTTAACATTCCTAAGTTTGAGATAACAAAAGTTGGCTTAAGCTACAAGTCCACAAAATAGTGCTGCGCATATTTCCATAAATTCATTTTAGCTTTGACTGTGAACGCATGAAAGCATGGTGCACCAAATAGAATATTGAACCACCAAGAGCCCCAGCTAGATACAACTTTAACAATAATTCTGTTCCAAAATTTCTCCCAATCTAACAGTACAACCCAATTGAAAGGTACATAATTAATTAGAATAAAGTAGAACACAGCATATTATCCAACAAACAGAAAAATCAAACCACCAAAGTAAGGTATCTACTTATGCTGAGGTACAAGACCACAAACGGCACAACTGTACCTAACATATTTCAGAAAAAAGTCCCCATCATAAACATAAACAAAAGAGAAAGAAATCTCTCTCTCACTCTCTCCCCACCAGAAAACTGGCCATCCATCCATGAGAAATGCATAAAAGTTACAGTCTTTCTATTGTTAAAACTTCAGAATGAATACATGCAGTTCTCGAGATTCAAATACACAGGAGTATTAAATGGTCAGGAAAACTAAAACATCTAAGGGAAAAACGCATCTTATCTCGAAGGAAATAAGAAGATGAAAAGGTGTTAGGTCATACACCGTACCCCAAAAAGTAAAGTCCAATCATGTTATAGATTGCATGCTCCATGGTCAAATGGCTAAAAGAGGTTATCAGCATGTGCAGACGAGTGCTCTTAAAGTTGTCTAAGGAAACTGCACCGAAGAATCATAGACTCACTAGGATAGAGAAATGAAAATTTATAAGTTAGACCAACACCGTCAGGTCTGGTTTTATTCGAGACCTTCAGTTCTAGGAAAAGATCTTACTCTCAAGTTTTCTATCATAAAACTATGATCAGCAATCTGCCATAGCATAAACACAACAACATTTGCAATCATCAGCCCCAGAACCACGTTGTCAACTGTTAGCCTTCTAAACTATGATTTTTTGCAGATGGGAAGACAAGATATTCTTGAAAATTATGCTTCAGCCACATGAATCTACAATCAAGTAAACTTCAATCATAACCAAGTGTTTCCACCAGATGATCGAAACCACAAATCCTAACAAAGGAAAGTCAATGATCGCTAAGTTGTATGATCCCAGAAAGCGGCTTATGCAGTAACCCTCACCTTCAGTTAAGTTTCTCATCCACAAGTGGCAGCAGACCAGGCAATCACCACACCTCTGCATAAGTCAAACCCAGCAACCATTGAGAGCACTCTTGCAGCCTCTTCTTGAACTTCTATCTTCAGAGAATCAAGGAAGCTGACCAAGAGGTGAATAACCTCACCAACTTCCACGGCCACCTTCACAAATTCCTCATCTTCCTTCTCAACTTCGTGCAAACTAGCCAGAGCTTGCCTCCTCGTGTCTGGGCCTTGCTCAATCTTTAGTCCTTGTCAACAAATCCTTAACATAAAAACTCATGTCCTCCTTACGACCCCCGAACCTGGGCTTTGAGACAACAATGGCGTACCCATGGAGGAAAAAACTATTTTTGCACGTCCCAGAGGGATTGTTTTGACATGGCAATGGATCTTTGTCAAGACCACGTCCAAATCGCTCCGCATGAATAGCTTCCCCCCCAGCCCATCGGAATGCACCATGCAATTCTCAGCAAGGCCACGGCACTTCCTGACAGTGAAGATCAATTTCTTGAACCGTGCCTGCAAGCTCAGTGATCTCACCAGAGGCGGCCAGTGCAGAAGATATCTCCATCAACTTGTTCCGAATGAGTTATCATCTCATGGTGGCGACTATGATCGAGCGAGAGAGGGAGGCCAACGAAGAAATTCACTCGATGGCTTGTTTGCAGGTGGGGTTTGGGGTGGCTGATTCTTGGAGACTCTGTTCTTGGAGGGATTGTACTTGAATTTGTTCTGCATCTTCTTCTTCTTTCCCCCCTTTCGGCATCTACTAGTCGTTGTGGAAGAAGGACAATTCATGAAGTCAGTGTCTGCAATTTGAGAGGGATCAAAGAGGATGAGAATTCATCTTTTAATTTTTGGAAGAAGCTGAAGCAGCTGGCGTGTTCATTCATGCTAGCGCAAGAATATGAGTAATTGGAATGGGGTGTCATGTAAAAGGGTCATTTCATAAAACTGTAAGACAAACACAGTCAAATTGAATGGCAAAAGGTAAATTCGTATTCCAAAACCCATCCAAGGCCGCAAATTCCCTTTTCACAATTAGCAAATTGAACATTTCCTTGGACAGATACAACTCTCTTCTCGGCATTGGCTTATTCTCGAACATAAATATGGCATTCCAATGTCAAAAGGCAGAACTAACAAAGGTACGAAAACGGATGTTTAGCTCATGGAAATTTTTGGTAACAAGTCAGCGACGAACACAGTCGTCTCTCTTCATTGGTTCGGCAATGAAAGCACCCAGAAATCACCCCAAAAAAAAAAAAAAAAAAAAAATGCAGAGGATACACTACCAATTTCACAATTAAACAGATCCGAACACGATCTGAACTGGAAAATTGAACAAACCAGCGTTGAAACCCATTATCCAATCTCTCCTTTACAATTCGGTACAGCAAGAAAAAAACACAGATATCCATACATACATCACAGAGAGACACCCAAATCTTCAAGTGTAAGAAACTCCACTCCCGAGCTTCCACCGCCGGCTTTTGCCGAGTTCTCCGGCAAAGACAAGATCCCTTCGCGGTCGCCGACGCCGACGCAGCACTCGAAGAGACTAAGAAAGTCGCCGGGAATACACCAATAGCCGCCAAGATCGGAGCGCGTGGGGGGTGGACTCCACTCCCGTACCTCTACCGCCGGCGGCCAGTCAGAACTGGCGAGTTCATCAGGTCCCGTGAAGCGTCAGGGGGTGCTTGCCACCGAGCGCGTATGGATCTATTAAAGCTGTTCGTTTGCAGTAGAAAAGCCCATTTCTCGGTTGGTTGCAGACTGGTCCAACGAAGGCCCAAAGAAAAAAGAAGTTTTCTTTTTCCCTCTGGGCTCTAATCTCATCGAGAGAAGCCCTTTTCATGGGCTCTTAGTTTTTTTTTTTTTTTTTTTTTTTTTTTTTTTACGTTAATAATTAAATATTCTGCCTTCCACGATTCGTGCGATGCGTGCTTCGTCCGATAGGTCCCCTTTTCTTTAAGCTGTTAAGACTTTCATGGGCTATTCGAATTTTCCGTTAGATACGTGATTCCGGCGATCCATTTCGATTGCTATTAACACACAATGTGGCAAGGAGGATTAAAATTTTTTTTTAAAAAAAAAGAAGAAGAAGAAAAAAAAAGACAAATCTTATTGAATCGTAAAATTGGACTCAGCATAAGGGAAAATTCCAGTAAGGAGGGGAGGGGGAGGGGAGGAAAGGAAGGGGGGGAGAGAGAGAGAGAGAGCGCCCTCCTTCCCATACAAAAAGCGGGGAAAAAGAAGAAAAGTGGCCACAGAGAGGACAAAAAACCCTCCTGATTCTTAGGTCCTGCTATCTAATGCAACCCCTGCTTCAGCTTCACAAGCCCTAACGCCGTACTCAAAAGCCACGTGGGTCAAAGATCCACCTCCAAATTTTCAAGTTGAGGAAAATCGTCGAGATGATTAAATCCTCCGCCCGACGGTCGAGCTTTCCGGGCGGTCACCAGTGCAATTATCATAGACATCAAGAAAGACATCAAGATTGAACTCACTGCCGTCAAGACCGGAGCACGTGGAGTTGGACGCATCGCCGGCGACCGAGTTGTACAGCGAACTCCAAAGACTCTCGCGACCACCTTTACGGACAGAATCCTTGCAGAGAGCCCAAAGTGAAGGATTAGAGGCTTTGAAGCTCTCTAAAAGGGAATCGATCTCCTCGTCGGGTAAAATCTCAGCATCAGAATCCACTCTAACTGATGGATTGTTTTGCCCATTACCCGATCGCTTGCGCGCATCAGGGAGACAGGCCTCGTGCTTGACCAACTCCTCTTCCCACTCTCTCGCACCGGTTGACGCATCAGCCTTGCCCTTGCGGCGAGATTTGTACGAGTGTATCCGCTCCCCACTCTGGTAGCTCTCGTAGTAGGTGGTGCCTGTGGCGGACCGGACGAGGACTGACACGCCAGAGTCGGTGGTTTTGGAGAGCTCCCCAGCCTTCTTGAAGATAGTCCGGCGCCTCTTCGAGAACGACTGGCGCCGCTTCTGCAGGTCGGGGTTCCTGGGGATTTGGGTTTGCCGGGGCTTGTCCATCGTCTTACGGATTGTGTGTTGGGGGCGGGGTGGGGCTGAGAGAGAGAGAGAGAGAGAGAGAGAGAGAGTTTGCAGCTGCTGTGAAGAGGCGTTCTTGATGTAAGGTTGCTTGAAACAATCCCCATGCAAATCCATGCTTATAAAGACGTGCTGACGTCATGGTCCGACCGCAAAGCTTGGTTGAAAACGAGATTGGTTGAAAACGAGATTGGTCGAAATCGAGATAAAACGAGATCGGTCACAGAGATTGGTCGAAAACGAGAAAGTTTCCAGCTCCGGAAATTCTCTCCGGCGGTGGGACCCACGGTCCGAAAACGAAGGCATGTGCGGGATTCGCAAAATGGCCGGGGGGTGGGACCCTGTATTTGCCGCCTATTTCTTTTCTTTTCCTTCTCCGCCAGGTGGTTTTCTTAGGGTTTTAAATCCGCAACGAGAGACATTGGGACGACCTAATAAATCACAAACACGTCGCATTTTCGGGATAAAAGATCCGAATTGAAGTAAAACTTGTCAACCTAGAGCATTTATTCTAGAATAGATAGTAAATTTCTTGAAATATCACGTGTTTCCGAGCGACGTTCGATCGTTTCGTTGGCAAGAGAATTGAGGTTCCGTCGTGTCTCGAAACAAATTCCCAACGTCCGTCTCCCATCGCAACGGAGGAGGACGCTGTCGAGTCCTTGATCTTGGAGTACGCGGCCGTTCGTGATTTTTCCGCAAGGTGGGGATACAGAGGATTACATACATTCACGGTGGGAATACTAAACGAACAAAGGGCAATGCGAGTCTTGCTCTTCGTTTGATATCCTCCCCCCACTCGCTTTTGTATCATTTCCTGCTTTGGAAATCACCCTTTTTTTTTAACCTCACCTCTCGTCCCTCTTTCCTTTTGGTCACTTCACCTAATTATCTTAACACAATCGGGGGATTGATCATTTGACTCCATTAACCCGTGCCCCCTTCCGGTTCGATCATTTTATGACCCTTTTTTGGTGTTTTCAGACCGGTTCCAAAGGTATTTGGGTTCCTACGTCCACTTTTTGACCTTATTTTCTCCACGTCTGCTCTTCTAGTACCGATTTCTTCCTATTTATCGTCCAACCTACTATGTTTAACGCAATAAAGTGCATATAATGGATAAATTCCCAGAGCATTGTTTAATCGATTGAAGATTCCATATGCTAAACAGTCTGGGTTAATCGATTGAAGACACTTAATGTGGATGTTTGGATCAACTGTTCCAACAACAATCTTAGAACAGTTTCCACTATTTCATTAATATTAGAACATTCAGATGTGGATGTCTGGATCAAGTGTCTTGATCCAAACATCAACAGCGAGGGTAATCTTGGAAAGTGCTCCGATATAATCCAACACTAGATAGGGACATCCATGCATCAAACATCATCTCCGTTATTACCAAATCAAGTGACACATTCCAATATTACCGTCGACGTATCCACACATCAACGTCAAGTGACACTTTCCAATAATATCTTATGTGTGGATCACTTGTCGTGGTGCTGGGAGTCTCCGCGAACTACGCAACAAAAATAGCAACTCCGCGAGCAATAACCATAAAGTATCATCAATAAGGAATCTAATCCATAGATGTCTTAAACATAAACATAAAAATCAAATGCATTAGAAGAATTAAAAATGATATTTTTTTTAATATATATATATATATATAAAATATGAAATGCAAAATAAATAGACTTTTATGTGATGCAAAGAGTAACCTGCTGAAGCGAAAACGAATACGAAATGCTAAGTGCAAAACATGTATATCTATTTGTCATTATGACGTACGATCGTGTAAAAGAAAATGGAATTGCTAATTACAGCTAAGCAAGCCATCCAAAGAAGCCACTAACCTTCCTAATGGTTTCCTCTTTAGATGCAATTCTGAATTCCTTCTTCTTCTTCTTCTTCTTCTTTTTCTTCTTCTTCTTCTTCTTCTTCTTTTTTCCGTTTAATTATTTATTTTATTCTTGTCGTCTGTCAATCACATAAAAGTCAAACTAATCAAGACTAAAAATAAACGCTGACCTTTGTGCAGAATAGCACCGAAGAAGGAATGACCATTTGATCGAACGCTTCTGAGTTTTCTGCAAGGACGGGTTCAAAGACGAAGAAAACGAACCCACACCTCAAAGCTGCAAAACCAGATAGAAACTAAATTAAACATGATGGGAACATGCTATAATGGCCGCACCCACATGCCAACTGTTGGGAAAATATGGCTTCGAATCGGGTAGAATAATGAAGTTGGATATTTGGAGTAATTAAGTCGAATTTTGAGGTGTGATACCATTTTATTTGAGAATTTATTTGCTCCACGACGTTGCTAATGGTCACCAGCAAATTTTCTCTAGGATACAACAAAGTCTCAAATGATAATACTATATAGCAATTCTAGTATTTTCGAAGGTCTCTAATGAGAAACAATCGGAAATATTGACTGTAATTTCTTTCAAAAGAAAACGAAAAATGGAAGAAGAAGTTAGTTTGATCTCAAAACAAACGTACTTATCTTTATCTTTCGAATAGAGGCAATTCTTCAAAATGTTGAAAAAAAAAAAAAAAAAAAACAAATGCAACCTTCCGGGAAATGTTGCAAAATGAACAAGTATGTATCAAAAGTTACGTTGAAAAGATATAAAAAAAATTCGGAATTAAAATATAAAAAATAATCGTAACTTTTCGTCAACAGTCGCACTATTTTAACAAGTTTTATAATTAATTATTTTATAGTAATAAATCCGAATTTTCAATAAATAAAAATAATGATCGTCGGTTAGTGTCAAATCTCGTCCACGTGCACACTCACATATTTTCGATATGGGACAAGACACATCTTCATTTATTTCATAAACAAACTACCAACAATCCCTTAGTTTTGTTTATAAAAACAAAAGCAAGAAATAAAACGTTAGAAATGTACAGCCAAAATTTTCGTGAGATTAATATACAAACATAAAGATCTCTTTCGAGTTAAACTTTTACTTAGTGCAAGTACTCTATCAAAGTGACAAGTAGCTTGATTTTAAACTTCTACTTTTATATAATAAAACTGGACATACCGTACATATACTAACCTCTTGTTATATATTACTCCGCACTATTATGACATTGTGTTTGATCCCATTTCATAAGCTCTCTAGAAAATAACCTTAACTTTCGTAAGAAGCGACACCAATTCTAACTCATATATGTGAAATATCCACCATCTGTTTCTGTTACTATCAACACATTACAAGTTTGTACTATACTTTATTAAAAATTTAATCTAACTTATAAAACGTAACAAACAATACTGACTTCTCATATCGGAATTACGTTAGTATTAAACAATCACATTCAGTAACTTATTCTTACCCATTAAACCTTGTAACTAGTGATATTCTAGAAAAAAAGTCGAGTTAGCATTACTGGTGATTTTAAATGAAGGGTTTCAGTCCCGTTTCTTATGAGGTCATTATTACCATATCTCTTCGTAAAGCCTTTGTTAAGGGATCAATTAGATTATTACTTGACCTCACATAGACAATTTAAAAGAACATTGGCCTGTTTTTCTATGCTAATTACATGAGATTTTTTATTCTGTTCAAAAAATTGAATATGTTGATGATTTATCAATATACTTTGTTTTGTCATGGATGCTTTGGATTTGGTTAGGTCGGTTGAAGGCATTCAATGGGTAAGTCCAGAGACCGTGCAAGAAGAGCTAAGAGCTTGGTTTGGTATACGCAATAACAAAGAGAAGAAAAGAATATTCACTTGATCCCTTAGCTATTTTTTGGCTATCTTGATGTAAATTGCTATTCTGAACTAAGAATAAGACAAAAGGTAATAAAGAACAAGTGGTAATTAGCATCAATTAATATGATCTCCATCACCATGTCACCTGCTATGACTACAACTTAAATATCAATCCTTAAATCAACAACTTCATAATATATAATAGTACCGTGAAATTATTTCCGGTCACTACATAGCAGTAGCAACCAATTAATTTGTTCATAAGCATGACTAATGTCTTAGCATCTAAAGTCACTACCAAGAAAAATGTGAATATAAAGCAAATAGCGACCTCGCAGATACCACACAAAAAATACACAAATATTGCTATAATGTGAAGCTCAAAGCTTAACTAATGAGAGTTCGTTCTCAACTTTGTTACTAAATAAAGGATTATCTCATTATCCATGCCACCACTTCTTATCAAGGCAGAGGCAAAATGCATAGGTTCAACAGATTTACAACACCTCGCCCCCCTCACCCTAACAAAAAAAAAAATTATATATAATTGAATTAAATAGTTCTATCTCCATAGCCATTCTTGCTCCCACCACCAAAACCTCAGTTAAGAACATGGAAGACACATATCAGGTCCTGACCTGGCTGACCACAGATTGATAGCAGCACGGGTTAATATGAGCTTGTGGATACACCGACTTGCACCAAAGCTTTATCATGTCCTAGAGTCAAATATTGTTCTTGGCACTTCAGCTTCAGTAGTCCTAGAAATGATATAGGAAATAGACTCAGATACACATACTGGGTCATGAAAACCTGAAAATCAACATAAACTACCAAAAGAACGTTGACAATATATAATTTGAACCTGTGTGCAAGTAATACATATCGTCAAGAGCATCGAGATTTTCATTGCAACCACCCACAAAGACGAGAACCCCACTCCTTACGGGATCCAGACAGTCCCCAGCCATGGAAAATCTGGCAGAAGGTCCAGAACCTGCAGTAGTCACCATGGACCATATCGCAGATTCTGCAAAATCATGGTAATAATCAAGCAAAAGAGATAAGAAAAGGAAGACACGCATTTTAAGTCGAAGGAACAAAAGCATGCTTATGTTGCTTTCCCTTGCTTTTCCAAGACAACAAAGGAAAAGGAGAAAAAATTAAAAGAAGCAATAGGTGATGAGCTCAAACTTACTTTCCAAATACATGAATGATTAAGCGAAGTTAACTAATCATTGGATATGAAATTGAACGGACAAGGAAAAAAGGCCCTATTCTTGAAACAGAAGTTCATCTAGCACTCCAATGTACCGCTTGCATCTCAAAAGAAAAGAAAATTTACTTTAGATTTATAACTGCAATTAACAAAGCATTGCCTAGGAATATATTACTAGCACAGGCTTCATATAAAACAGGCCAGTAAGTATGTGAGAAATGGCAATTTGAGTCTGACATTATTACATTTCAGCAAATGCATATGTCTGCACAATCTCTGTGGCAGACATTCAGAAAGCATATAGAGAGCAGTAAAAACTTACCAACATCAAGCATATACAGGTCATCATATGGCTTTTGGGACTCTGTATATCCCCCATAAACAAACAGAATCTTCCCAAAAGTAACAGTCAAATATCCAGCCCGGGAGGGTAGCATGTGGCCGGTGGTATTCATTTCCTTCCACATCAGGGTTTCTAACAAAATACAGGACACCAAAAGATTATTAAAAAGAGGATACTCATGGAGAGAAAGAAGCAAGAAATCACTATTCAGGTAAACGAAGAAAGGCTACAGTAGTCAGTAAACCTGCATCGAGAATATGGACATTGGACAAATAGTCATCATGTCCATCTTCACCACCAATCACAATCGTTTTGTTCTTCCATGTTGAGCAGCTATGGGTATGACGTGGTGAAGGTAGCATGCCAGTCGTCGTAGCCTTAATCCGAACAAAAGTCTCTGTAGATTATGAGATGGAAATGCATGAACTAGCATGTTTGTCTACTAAAGGAAGAGCAAAAACTGAACTCTGCAATCTAAATCAATAAATATTTGAAGAGCAGTAGTAACTGATGACGCATGCTGCAAGTATAGTATTTTGCTAAGTTGGGGGACACAACATTCTTGGAAAGTAAAGTAAAGTCTTTAACCCACCCCTCATATGCACAGACGGGGAAATTTCACAAATAGATGTCAATGTGGACTAGAGGCAAACTAGAAATGTCGACTTTTGAGAAGAACGTACCTGTGCTCAATATGAAGAGATCATTATAATATACTTCATAATCATCATCAGAAGATTTTCCATACCCACCAAATATGAACAGCCTTTCACCCACAAGTGCTGCACTATGACCCTGCCTTGCCTCTGGTACCTCTCCCCTTGTAATGGGTGATATCCATGTATGAGAAGCTACAAAACATATTCGTGAACTACATTAAAAAGAACCCAATTCCTGCTATTGTGAATAAAATGAAAAGAGGCACAAATTATTAGTTAACGAGACTGTATGGCTACACCAGGGGCAAAAGGAGATGGTAAATGTAACTTACAAGTGTAGTATATGCAAATTCCCGGGAGGGTTCATCCCGTCCGTCCCACCAAACACAAACAAATTGTCACCGACATTAGTACAGCTATGGCCATCCCTTGGAGCAGGGGGTGCGCCTTCTATTGTGGGTTGGCTCCATGTTTG
Organism: Eucalyptus sideroxylon; assembly: GCA_014182405.2. Taxonomy (NCBI): domain Eukaryota; kingdom Viridiplantae; phylum Streptophyta; class Magnoliopsida; order Myrtales; family Myrtaceae; genus Eucalyptus; species Eucalyptus sideroxylon. Next base: position 8,775,675 of record CM024549.2, on the reverse strand, counting down.
CTGCAACGTGAGTCAGATAAAACTAATAATCAATTAAGAAAAAAAGAAAAAAAGGAAAAAGGAAAATCACGACATACGGAGACAATCATGCCACCCTAGCTAAGCTCCAATGGAACACGAGATCACGACACAAAAACTAGAAGGCGACAGAAGTTGGAAGTGCACCAAAATCCATTACTCACAAAATTCCAGCAGTAAACATAAACACCAGCAAAATGCTTATGGGGAGGAAGTCAAGAACAGCTTCAGTAATTGTTCATGTTGGAAGAAGTACAGGAAAATATTGGTCAGAGCAGTGTCATATATAACAATCATTGAACATAAAACATCATGAGAAATTCTCTTCCAACCCACACATTCAATGCATAAAACTAGCCATAAATCGCCGATTCACGAGCCAAGCCATTGATTAAAATAAAAACCAACAACAAACAAAAGGGATCAGCAAGTTATAACACAACCAAAACAAAAATAAACCAACAAGCAGAGTTGCACCAAAAAACACCAGGAACTCCAAATCAGACAGAAAAAAGAAAAGAGCCAATCTTTCTCTCAGCACTGAGCAGAGAATATGTCGAAGACATTCTCAGAAAAAAATGCAATTTTGAAGGAAAACCAGAATCTCCAGAAGATAAACTCGAAGACCCACCAGTGTCGAAGACGTGAACTTGGTTGGTCTGGCAATTGTCTTTGCCAAAGCCACCAAACATGTCGAGAAACCTCCCTCCTTTGATCGCATTGCAAGTGTGGGCCCACCTCTTTCCTGGGCCACCCGCCTCCTCTCTGCCCTGCTCTGGTTCCCGGGCTTGCGGCAACTGGACTCTCTCCCACCTCATTTCTCTTTTCCAGGAATATCAACCGACAACACCAGGGGCGAAGAAAGCGCGAGAGAGTGAAAGCCTTTCAAAGAAAAGAGGAGAATTTCGAAGTTTAAGGATCCAGAAGGTCTATCTCTGGCGTCATGCAGAGGGCAAGAGCATAACACCTGAACAAATGTCGACAAATGAGCAAGAACTGTGTCTTTGGTGGAAAGCTGTTTTGAAAGATTGATTTTTGCGAGGGAACGCAAGAGCTTTTCTTCTCTGTCTCTCTTTTTCCTTTTTCTCCTTGCCTAAACGTTGTCAAGGACAAAGGATTTTCATAATACCTCTTTTGGCCCTTTAGAATAAGATCAAGAAGGATCATATTAGGAAAAGTTGCCCCATATGTAAACTTGTTCTGGGGATAGCATTGTCAAAGCCGGCAAGAAAAATATGCCATTCAATTCGATACCAAAAATATCAGTTGATGGAAATATGGGTACTAAAAGCACAAATATGGACATCAATGGAATTAACGACAAAGCAATAAAGAGTATGCATTATTAGAGTTTTTCTTTGGTCGCATAAGTGCATTATTAGATTAAGAATAGAGAAACAATAAATTATCTGGTAACTAAATATTTTTGAAGCTTTCAATTTTAAACAGTTTTTTTTTTTTCGAGTGATTAATTGTTAGTAAAAATTAAAAGATGAAATTGGGGGGGCATTATTGAGTCTTGATTCATGCAATAACATCGCTCGATTCCGAGAATCGGGATCCTAAATATTGATACGAATGTATGATGGGAGCAAAAGTTAAGGAGAGCAAAGCCTAGCCGAAGTTTTTTATTTATTTATTTTCATACCAAGTCACATTCACAATTAACAACCCCAAAATTCACAATGCTATTAACGAGATTTTATAATTACACTATTAACCAAATTTTAGATAATCCTTTCATTCCAATCTACTTACCAAATAAATAAATAAATAACATATGCTGTCTTTTTATCACTTTTTTACCTTTTGTTTTTATGAATACTATGATATTTTCATTAAGTATATTTTAGGTTATCATCTCTTTAATAGTAAAAGTAAAATCTATTGTATCATCTTGATGTTCATACTTAAATAAAAAACATGAAAAATAAAAGTTTTAAAATTTTATCTTACAATTTCACCATTCTCTTGGTTCAATGTGCTACTCTAGGCATCATCTTGTAAATTCACATGTAGACAAAACCCACCTAATTTTCTAAATACTGTGTAAAGTGCAATGGACACTAAATAATCACATATCTAGTTTATGAGCTATATTTTTGTCCAACCACAACTAATGGCAATTGGATGACACTTCCGCCAGATACTCTAGTGACTAGTGGATTATAAATTGCAAACATCGTCCACGTGCAAAATTGAACAAATATAAATATAGGTGACGTCCATGGCAATACCTCACCAATCAGACTAATAGTTGAAGAAACTTCCAAGAATACGGTCCAATAATGATTGTCATCGGCCATCCCTTTCAGCTAAAAATAATCAAAGATTTTCGCACATACATGATTCACTAGCATTTAACATTTTATCATAATACGATTCGGTATAGACATTCACATGGTTTTGCGTAAACAGAAAGCACCAGAGTAAAGCTCAAGGACTATAGGAAGACCAATTTCAAATCCCGTGTTTCATACCCAAGAGGAATTTGATGCGTAGGTGAATAATAATCATCTGTAAGCCAAGGAAAACATCATTTTTTTTCTTTAAAAAAAAAATTGTGAATATAGCTTTTCTCAACTTCGTGCAAACTAGCCAGACCTTGCCTCTTCGTGTCTGGGCCTTGCTCAATCTTAGTCCTTGTCAACAAATCCTTAACATAAAACCTCATGTCCTCCTTACCACCCCATAACCTGGGCTTTGAGACCACAATGGCGTACCCATGGAGGAAAAAACTATTTTTGCACATCCTAGAGAGATCGTTTCGACATGGCAATGGATCTTTGTCAAGACCATGTCCATATTGTTTTGACAGGGTTGATTAGTGTTAATTAAGTAGGATTAGGTGGTTAAATTTGAGTAGATTAGTGATTATTAATTAATTATGATGCATGTTAGGGTTATGGTTAGTGCATTTAGCTAGAGGATAGTCTATAGTATTTATTGAATGTATCTCGGGATTTTTCCTGACCCGTCTCGAGCTTCAATTAGGCATTACGGGCCTAAATTAGATTTTTAGTATTTATTTATTAATTTTCGAAATTGATCTAATTATTTATTTATTTTTTGAAAATTAGACTGGGATAGCCGACGACCGAAATTTTACGCTGATTATCGTGGTGCAGTCCGTTTATTTACTTGAGCCCTACGTTGTCCCGAATTGAATTGTTTGTGATATTTCAAGAATTTACCTCTTATTGCCTATAAAAGGCAAGTGTCACGGGTCAAAAGATGGACGACCCGAGAGGTTCCCCAGAGTCGACCCCAACTCGCCCGTGGACCTCTTGCTCTCCCTCGGATTCCCATCAAGACTTCTCCCCGAAGTTTCCAAGGGCGGACGACACCGTCATTTTGCCTAATTCTAGAAGTTTCAATTTATGTCGGTATATGGTAGTTAGCATTTATGTCGGTAGTTGAGGCGGTGTGATCTTACCCGTCAGATGAAAAGTAGATCAACGGATGTAATCCAAGGCCCTCAACTATAAAAAGGGGTGTCCTCCTTCATTTGTAATCATCCAATCCACCATTTTAGAAATATCAGAATTCCATTCCTTCTTAGAGCTCCTCTCTCTAAACTTTCACTCTCAACGATCCGGGTAAGCGAGCAGGTAAGCGTTCGATCGAGCAAGGCTTGGCTTGGGTGATCCAAAGTTGCCCGAGTCGCCGCACGGTCACGATCCCAATCGATCGGCTTGTGACAAGTGGTATCAGAGCAAAAGAGAGATCCATTTGAGAGATCAAGGAGCACCAACTGTTCGAAGGAATGTCGAGCCAAGAAGCTGTCATGGTTGGAGAGGCCGTGCAAGTCAAGGAGAACCGTGGCCGTGGAAATAAAAGAGACGCCTCGGTGGACATCGTAGCTGCGTCCGATGAGAAGATCGGGAAGGTTCGAAGCACCGTGCTTGAACTCATGGAAGGTCTTGACGATGTGCGAGACCGATCATGGAGGTTGAGAGTTCGCTCCGTGAAGACTTCACGTCATGCCTCAATGAAGCTACCGTGCCTTTGCATGACAAGGACGAAGCCCTTGAAGCGTCAATCGATGTGTTGAAGGAGTGTCCAAGTGGTCGAGGAAGAAGCTCCGCGTAGGGACGAGGTCGAAGCCATGAAGGCCGAGATCCAAGAGCTCAAGACCGAGCTCGCCCGTGCAAACTAAGCATCGCCAACGGTGCTGTGCCGAACCAAGCGGTGCCCAAAATTGAGGTGCCAAAGCCGAAAGAGTTCAAAGGCGAACGATCCGCCAAGGAGGTGGACAACTTCGTCTGGAGCATGGAGCAATACTTCGGCGCTGTCAACATGCATGACGAGACGACCAAGGTACAAACCGCTTCCATGTTCCTGTTTGATACGGAAATGCTTTGGTGGCGCAATAGGTGTGATGAGGTTAGATGTGGCGCAGATCCCGTATGCACATGGGACGACTTCGTGAGAGAGTTTCGGGACTACTTTTTCCCGAGTTCGCTCGGCAAGAAGCCCGTAGCAAGCTCCATCGCCTCGAGCAAAGAGGCACGATCCGAGAGTACGTGAAGGAGTTCACGGAGCTCAAACTCCAGATTCGCAACCTAAGCGAAAAGGAGGCTCTCGGAGCGTTCATGGATGAACTCAAGCCATGGGCACAGCTCGAGTTGAAGCGGCGGGACGTGAGTAGTCTTGCGCGAGCGCTGAGCATGGCCGAGTCACTCGTCGATCTTACCAAGACCAAACCAAGGAGTCCAGCAAGGGATTGGAGGTCGGATTGACCTTGCGAGGATGAAGCTGGAAGAAACACTCCCCGGGTCGCGCATGAGCAAAGCGGCCGAGCCAAAGCATGGGGAGAAGGGTCTTCCAAACCAGCCTTCCAAAGGGGTCGATCAACGACGGACTACGCGAGCAGGGTTCGATCAACCCCCCGCCTTCCTCTTGCTTCATTTGCCAAAGTCCACATTGGACCCAAAGTGCCCGAAGAAGGGCCAAATCAATGCCCTCCTTGCCATCGAGGAAGAAAAGGAGGAGCCCAAAGAAGATAGGCGACAAATCCGACTTGGAGACGTGAAGATGATCAACTCCGTCCAAGCTCGGTCCCCAACCAAAGAAAAAGCTATGCCGGACTCAGAAATGTTCTTTGTGCAAGTCGACGTGTGCGGCCGAACGTTATACGCCTTGGTCGACAAGGGTGCGTCGAACATGTTCATGTCGAAGGAAGTGGCAAAGGCCTTGAACCTTCGCGTGGAGCCAACCGGGAATACCTTCAAGCTGGTCAATTTGGAAGGCGTCCGTGGCGTAGGATCAACTTCGGATGTGGACGTCAAGATTGGTGACTGGAGGGGCAAGATGGATTTCGAGGTAATCTCACTTGACAATTACGATCTCATTCTTGGCATGCAATTCTTCAATAGCGTGAGATCCATGATCGACATGAGGACCAAGTGCCTCATGATCCTCGATCCAGAGTACCCAACGACGGTCCCCATGATCAAAGGGATGGTTGACACCAAGACCATCGCGTCGATCCGACGCCTCGACAAGAGCTTGAAGGCCGTCATGCGCATCAACAAGCTGTCCGAGGTGAAGCCAAAGGTCAAGTTGGATCCTACTCCAACACACGCCATGCCCATCCAAGCGCTCTTCCCCGAGGTTGAGTGCGCATTGCGTGCTCCGTCCAAGCCGAAGACCGAGCCGTCTACCAAGTCCGACTTCATCAACGAAGGTTGTGGGCCCTCGTTCATGAGCATCCGAGCGAAGAGAAACAAGAACAGGAAAGCTCGTGCCAAAGCTCGCAAGGCTGCCCGTCAAGCTGAGAGCGATGAGGACGTCGCTCAATTGAGTGGGGGAGAATGTCACGGGTCAAAAAATGGACGACCCGAGAGGTTCCCCGAGTTGACCCCAACTCACCCGTGGACCTCCCGCTCTCCCTCGGATTCCCATCAAGACTTCTCCCTGAAGTTTCCAAGGGCGGACGACACCATCATTTTGCCTAATTCTAGAAGTTTCCTTCAATTTATGTCAGTATACGGTAGTTAGCATTTATGTCAGTAGTTGAGGCGGTGTGATCTTGCCCGTCGGATGAAAAGTAGATCAACGGATGTAATCCGAGGCCCTCAACTATAAAAGGGGTGTTCTCCTTCATTTGTAATCATCCAATCCACCATTTTAGAAATATCAGAATTCCATTCCTTCTCAGAGCTCCTCTCTCTAAACTTTCATTCTCAACGATCCGGGTAAGCGAGCGGGTAAGCGTTCGATCGAGCAAGGCTTGGCTTGGGTGATCCAAAGTTGCCCGAGTCGCCGCACGGTCACGATCCCAATCGATCAGCCCGTGACACAAGGATGATGTCATGTGTTGAGCAGAGTCCCTTGAAGTAAAGTGAGTGTTTTGTGAAATTCTCCCTATGGCTTTCTAAACTCCTTCTTCTTCTCTAACCTGGTAGGATCCTCTGAGAAATGTAGCTCGGATAATTAGGAATGTTATCATCCTGGTTCCATTTGGGTGTCTCTAAGCTCTGAACTAAAGGGCATAGTGGTTTTCTACTAAAAATGATGTCCTTAAGGGCTTGAACAAGAGGTTCACCCATTGTGGAAAGGCATACTTGCAGGAAACTAACTTCGTCCTCCTTGGTTCTAAATCTAGGTCCATTCAATGGTATCAGAGCCAATAATGAAAATTTAGTGATTGATTAGTAGATGGCCAAGTATAATTATTTAGCGCCAATAATGCTTTGATGGGCTAAAGTAGAGAGAATTGTGAGAGCGGATTGAAAATACTCTTGGCTAATATCAATTAGGTACGATGTTGTGGACCAACATGGTTCGGTGATTAAGGATATCACTGGTGAAAATGGCACATTAAAAAATGCACATTACGGTCTAGTACATACATCATTGGACCAACGTGGTTCAGTGATTAAGGATATCATCGGTGAAAACGGCGCCTTAAAGGACGCACGTTACTGTCTATTATATGCATCACTTTGGCAAAAACAGCGCCAGAGAGAAAGAATGTACGCGATTTACGAACATACGTGGTTCGGTGATTGGGACATTATTGGCGAAAACGGCGCCTTAAAGAACGCACGATTACTGTCTATTACATACGTCACCTTGGCGAACACAACACCCGAGAGCATTAATGTGGCTCGTGACTAAGTGTACTATTGGAGGTTATGTAGTATGGATGGGAATGACCTAGAGATGGTCCGACTAACATGTAATCGATTATGTCGATTGATCAATGATTCGATCCGCTTGTCGTGAATTGATTGATTGTTTAATGCAATATATGAGACATTTGTGTATAACCTTCAATTGCAGGTTAAGACTAAGGCCAAGGTAAGTCCTTTGACTCGTGCTGTGCTTAGGCAACCATGTGGTATATTGGTTTACTAATCGAGCCTTAGGGGATAGAACTTGCTGAGACGTAATCTCATTGGTTATTGAATAAACATTTTAGGCCCCTAGAGGGACCAGAGGAGGATTACTTGTTGGATGACCCGATGATGAGCCAGCGAAGACAGAGCTTGAAGGAAACGAGCTTAGTGAAGAAGAGTCTGAGGAGGATCGGGATGATGATCCCGAGTATGACCCGGATGAGGATTGAGATCCCATCCTATTTTGTCAAACCCTGTTTATATGTGGATAAGTGTTAGATTAGACCTCTATAAATAGTATTGTATTATATACTATGAGATGCTTGTATAAAAGTGTGGTTGTGAATTTTCAGTATGAAAAATATGGCCCTGCTTCCCATTGTTTTATTGTTTAGGAATTATCTATACGCTTCTGCATGCGTATTAAAATGAATGGGTTGGCGATACCTCCGAGACGTCGCTATTATATTGACCAGGTAAGGGATGGGTGCGTGCCCGAGGATCGGGGCATGACAAGCACCCCCCCGGGGAAACCCATAGGAATGCACTTCCTGACTGTGAAGATCAATTCTTGAACCATGCTTGCAAGCCCAATGCTCTCATGAGTGACGGCCAATGCAGAAGATATCTCCATCAACTTGTTCCGAATGAGTTATCATCTCATGGTGGCGACTATGATTGAGTGAGAGAGGGAGGCCAACAAAGAAATTCACTCGATGGCTTGTTTGCAGGTGGGGTTTGGGGTGGCTGATTCTCGGAAACTCTGTTCTAGGAGTGATTGTACTTGAATTTGTTCTGCATCTTCTTCTTCTTTCCCCCATTTCTGCATCTACTAGTCGTTGTGGAAGAAGGACAATCTATGAATTTAGCATCTGCAATTTGAGAGGGATCAAAGAGGATGAGACTTTATCTTTAATTTTTGGAAGAAGCTGAATCAGCTTGCGTGTTCATTCATTCCAGCGCAAGAACTTGAGGACTGGGGTGTCATGTAAAAGTGACAGTTCCGAAAACTGTAAGACAAACACAGTCAAATTGAATCGCAAATCGTAAATGTATATTCCAAAACCTATCCAAGGCCTCAAATTTCCTTTTCATACTTTGCAAATTGAACATTTCCTTGGACAGATACAACTCTCTTCTCTGCATTGGCTTGGCATTCCAATGTCAAAAGGCAGAACTAACAAAGATACGAAAACGGATGTTTAGCTCATGGCAATTTTTGGTAACAAGTCAGCGACAAACACAGTCGTCTCTCTTCATTTCTTCGGCAATGAAAACCCCCAGAAATCACAGACAGAAAGAAAATGCAGAGGATACATTACCAATTTCACCATTAAACAGATCCGAACATGCATCGGATATGATCTGAACTGGAAAATTGAACAAACCAGCGTTGAAACCCTTTATCCAATCTCTCCTTTACAATTCAGTACAGCAAGAAAAAAACACAGATATCCATACAGACATCACAGAGAGACACCCAAATCTTCAAGTGTAAGAAACTCCACTCCTGAGCTTCCACTGCCGGGTGCCGAGTTCTCCGGCAAAGACAAGATCCCGTCGCAGTCGCCGACGCTGATGCGGCACTTGAAGAGACTAAGAAAGTCGCCGGGAATACACCGATAGCCGCCAAGATCGGAGCGCGTGGGGGTTGGACGAGTCAGAACTGGCGAGCTCATCAGGTCCAGTGAAGCGTCGGGGTGCTTATCACCAAAGAAAAAAGAAGTTTCTTCCCTCTAGGCTCTAATCTCATCAAGAACCCCTTTTTCATGGGCTCGTTAGGTATTTTTCCAACTTTTTTTCTTTTTATTTACGTTAATAATTAAATATTCTGCCTTCCACGATTCGTGCAGTGCGTGCTTCGTCCGATGAATCCCCTTTTCTTTAAGCTGTTAACACTCCCCCAACAATGGCTCTAGTTTCATGGGCTGTTCGAATTTTTCATTACATATGCGATTTGGGCAATCCATTCCGATTGCTATTAACTCACAATGTGACACGATTAAAATTAAAAAGTGGATAAATCTTATTGAATTGTAAAATTCAACTCAACATAAGGGGCAAAATCACTTCCAAAAGAAGGGGGAGAGAGGGAGACTCCCTTCCATACAAAAGGGAGAAACAAAGGGAGGACAAAAAGTGTTGCTTCTCTGACAAAAAGTGTTGCTGTCTCTAAGTGAATTCTATGCAAGTCTGCTTTCACAAGACCTGACGCATACTCAAAAGTAACCTATATCAAGAGGGATGTCTAAGTCTCCAAGTCCAGCAAAGTCGTCCGGATTATATCCTCCGCCGAAGGCCGAGTTTTCCAGGCGGTCACCATCGCCGATGTAATCTTCAGAGAGACTGAGAAAGTCATCCGGATTGAACTCACCATCATCAAGACCGGAGCTCATGGGGTCGGCGGTCTGGCTGATGGCTGAGTTTTCCGGGCGGTCACCATGGCCGATGCAATCCTCAGAGAAATTAAGGAGGTCATCCAGATTGAACTCACAATCATCAAGACCAGAGCTTGTGGGGTTGGACACACTGCCGGCGGTCAAGTTGAGCAGTGAAGTCCAGAAACTCTCGCTATCACCATGGTCGAACCTCTTTAAAATGGAATCGATCCCCTCGTCGGTCCTTTCCTCAGATTCACAATCCACTTTAACTCCAGAATCACCGGCCTTAACCGACAATGGATTGTTCTCCCAATTCCCCAGTCTCTTGTGCGCATAAGCGAGACTGGCCTCGTAGTTCGCGATTACGGACTGTAAATCCTCCTTGACCATGCATGCATCGCACTCTTGCTTGACCAAGCCCTCTTCCCACTCTCTCGGACCCGTTGACGAATTAACCTTGCCCTTGTGACGAGCAATGTTGGAGTCTATCAGCTTCCCTTCTGGTAGTTGCAGTAGAAGGTCCTGCCTGTGGAGGACCGGACTCTGAGGAAGAGGTCAGAGCCGGTGAGTATGGCGAGTTCCCCGGCCTTCTTGAAGAGGGTCGGGCGCCTCTTCGATAAAGCCACACGCCGCTTCTGCGAGTCAGCAATCGTGATGATTTGGATTTGCCGAGGCTTGCCCATTGTCTTGAGAATGTGTGTGGGGGCGCACGTTAAAGGAGTTTGGGGGCGGGGTGGGGGTGAGAGAGAGATAGAGTTTGCAGGTGATCTGAAGAGTAGTTCTTGATGAATGCTTGCTTGGAAGAGTCCACATATGCTTATAAAGACGAGCTAACGCCATGGTCGGATCGGAAAATTTCCGGTTCCGGAAATTCTCAGACGAAGGCCGAGGTGGGAGACGGTCCGAAAACGAAGGCATGGTCGGACGTCAGAATTTCCGGTTTTGGAAATTCTCGAACGAAGGCTGGGGTGGGAACTTGCATACATGGTCCGCGGCTGGATTGCGAAATGGCTTGCACCAATGGTAAAAAGGGATTAAAAGACATGCCCACTATCGATTTCTTTTCTTTTCTTTTTTCCCTCGGTGGTCATTAGTTCCCTTTGTTTTCTTATTGTTTTAAATCCGCTAGGTGCCGACGACATAGCTAAAAGTTGATATTGGGGACAACCTAATAAATCACAAATATATGGCATTTTCAGGACAAAAAGTCCGAATTAAAGGAAAACTTGTCAATCTAGAGCATTTATTCTAAAATAGATAGTAAAGTTCTCGAAACATCATGTGTTTCTAATCGAGGTTCAATCATTTCATCCGCCAAAAAGGAATGAGGTTTATGGAGTTTTTTTTTTTTTTTTTTTGTGACGAAGGAACCGTTAGAATCACCCTTTTGCTTACGCTAATCGGGGTCACACCTCCTTCCAATGTCTGGTGGTACCGTTGGACGTCGTTGCAAGCCACTATTTAAATGTAAATCTCGGGGGAGATTGACTCAGCAACCCACCGCCGGGGCCTCCCACTTAAATCACGGAATTGCTCTGGAAGTTGTGGCAAACATGAGTCGAATGAGGTTTATGGAGTTCTCCACTGTTAGACCTTGAAATTCCCGACATCCATCTCCCGAGGCGATGGAGTACGCAACTGTTGGCGATTATGCATGCAAGGTGATACAGAGAATTACAAACATTCACGGTGAGAATAGTAAACAACCAAAGGCCAATCGGAGACTGAGACGCTCAACCAGAGACGGGTTAACGACATGGAAAGGATTGGATGACTTGAACCATTTAATTCTCGTGGTTGATGCATGTATGTTCCGTCCATTATTTTATATCAAAATTTGTTTGCATAATATGCACTAGGTGTCCCACTTGTAAAATGTTGAATTTCTAGTAAATTAGGAATTACTGAATTCTCCACGTGCTGCACAGGTGACGCTCTGTATTTTCTTTCCTTCGTGGCTGGTCCGACGCTCGTCGAGTCTTGTTCTTCGCCTCCCCATCGCTCGTGTATCGTTTCCTGCTTTGGAAAGCACCTTTTCTAGGCTTTGATTACACTTGGTCGGTCTAACACCTACTTTTGGTACATTTTTCTCTTTTATGCAATATTTTTCATTTTATTATTCAGAAAACATATATCTAGCATTGGTGCATAGACATTCGCTCAAGTAAAAGATCAAATCGAACCACGTGAGCTGTAGCAAGCAAAATTAAACAAGGCCTCTTTTTTTTCACGTCCCGGGGTAGGAACCCCGTAAGAAGTAAATGGAAAGTAGAATCAATGAGAAATCTAACCCACGGATGTCTTAGACATAAACGTACAATCCAAACGCACTAGAAGAATTAAACATTAATGACTTTTTTTTTTATATATATAACATGAAGTGTGTCATATCGTGATCTATAAAAACTAAATAGACTTCTATGCAATGCAAAGAGTAATGTGCTGAAGTGAAAACGAATGTGAAATGCTTAGTGCAAAACAATGCAATTGCTGATTAAAGCTAATCAGTCCAGTTAAGTTATGAACCTTCGAAAGCTACTTAATACGTGTATGGTCGTCTCTTTAGATGCAACTCTATTTTTTTTTTTTTTTTTTTTTTTTTGCTTTTGGTTGCAAGCCCAAAAGATCTTGCTTGCGTGCTCATCTTTATTTCCTAATTAATATTGACGGTCTTCATTTTTTTCCGATGGTCTTCTTTTATTACCTTTGTGCTTTGTCCGAGCCCAACAGATCTTGTTTGCGAGCTCATCTTTATCTCCCAATTAACATCGTTTCGTTTCCTGTTCTGGAAAATCCTCCACGAGTCGCCTTTATTCATTTCCTTTCTACCGGTATATTGTAATTTGTTTTACCTCTTTTTTTTTTTTTAAACGAATACATTAAAAATTCTAAAACTTATCATGAAAATTCACTTAAATCATAAAACTTATCACAAAAGTGCAATCGAGTCCTAAAATTTTTAAAAGTACAATCAAATCCTAAAATTTATTAAGAAAGTGCAATTAAGTCCTAAAATTTTCAAAAAGTATTATCAAAGTAAAACTTGTCAAGAAGGGGTTGAAAACAATAGAAAGAAATTGCAGCTGTGCGATGCTCTTGCGCTCGGCAAGTGGACTGCGGCTGTATATACAAGTTTGCAACGCATGAATGATAATCAAAAAAGAATTGAAAGTCAGCGTCACGGTCGTCTTTGTTCACGGTCTTTCCACAATACATTTTCCCATGAGTTTCATTATCGAATTCAACACATGGGGCCTTTCTTTTGTATTGTCTTGTGTGCTACCACCCTTTTTCGTCCATGCCACTGCAGTCGTAAATTCACCACCCTATCAGTTGAACCTTTGTTTCTCAATTAATTATTTGATTTTGTTTTTGCTCTAAGAGTCGCCATTAATCAATTATGAATTGATTAGCCCATCTTATTTCAACAAACAAGAGATTCATGGATACGAGGACTTTGTTACACTAGGTGAGTCTCATGCCTACTTTTGGTACCTTTCTCTTTTGTGAAAACAATTCATCTAATTTTTTTTCTATCATCTTTTTATTCTTAGATGCATCTAATATTCATACATAGATATTCACTTAAATAAGAGATCAAATCAGATAACCCAAGCCATATCATGCAAAAATAAACAAGGCCTTGATTTATGGCCTGAGATAGGAACCCCATAAGCAGTAAACAGAAAGTATAATTAATAAGGAATCCAACCCACAGATGTCTTAAACATAAACGTAAAATTCAAATGCATTAGAATAATTAAACGTGAGTAACTTTATTTTATTTTAACCTCATTACCTGAAAGGTACCATAAGGCGATCTCTAGAAAATAAACAGGCTACCATGTGCTGCAAGACTAACGTGCTGACGTGAAAAGGAATGTGGAATGCTAAGACGAAGTACAATTGTATTAAAAAAATGCAATTACTAATTGAAGCTGAGCATGCAATCCAATTAAAGGGGAAATTACCAAAAAGTCCTAAACCTATTACAATTGTGCCAATTTAGTCATAAACTTTTTTTTTTTTTGGGCCAATTTAATCCTAAACCTTTTATAATTGTGCCAATTCAATCCATCCGGCTAAAATTGGCTAGCCGGTGTACGTGGACGTTGGCAGGGGACAACCGAGCGACGAACACCGATGTGGCAATATTTTTAATATATATATTTTTTATTTTTTGAATTTTTAAATATTTTTTAAAAATTTTAAATATTTTTTTTCTTTTTTTTTTCCACCCTCTCATTCCTCTAGCCGACCGGCGTCGGCGCTAGCAAGGTCAGCCTTGCCGGCCACTGTCGAGGCTTGCCCCCGTTGGCCGGAGGCGAGGGCCGGCGAGGGCGAGGGCGAGGCCCTGCCAGATCTGGCAAGGTGCCCCTTGCCGACCATTGGCGAGGGCGAGGTCCCCCTCGCCAGCCACTAGCGAGGGCTGCGGTAGCCTCGAAGGTGGCCTGGTTGTGGGGGCTCATGAAAGTGAAGTCCTTGCCGGAGCTCATCCTACTGAGCACGTTCTAGTACTTCTTCTTAAGCCGGTGGAGCTTCTCGACAAGCTAGTTCTTGTTGAAATTGAGCTGGAGCATGCACTTGATCTGGTTGTAGAACACGGCCGTGTCGTGGTGGCCGCCGAAGGGTGCCCCGCCGCATTGCGTGGTGTAGTCGAGGAACCCGCGGAGGAGCTCGATCTCGTCCTCATCGATCCAAAGGTGCTAGAACAGGGGCTTGGCGATGGTCACGGCCGAGGAGGGCTGCTTGAGCTTGGAGGGGGAGATTGTGCCAACGATTAGGGGGGGGACGGGGAGGCAGCAGGGGTGGCGATGGCGACAGCACCTGGCGAGGTCGACCCTCGCCGGCAAGGTCGAGCCTCGCCAAATTCGACAAGGCCTCGCCCTCGCCAATGGCCGGCGAGGTCCAACGGCGGTGAGCCTCGCTAGCCCTCACCTCCGGGTCGGCGGCCACCGGCTAGAGGAATGAGAGGGTGGGAAAGAAAAGAATTAAAAATTAAAAAATATATTTAAAAATATGAAAAAAATTAAAATCAAAATTAAAAAATTGTCACATTAGCGTTATTTGCTGTCCCCATCGGCATCCACATCAACGCCGCCCAGCCAATTTTGGCCAGTGGATTGAATTGGCACAATTATAAAAGGTTTATGACTAAATTGGCAAAAAAAGAAAAAAAATTAGAACTGAATTGGCACAATTGCAATAGGTTTATAACTTTTTTGGTAATTCTGCCTCCAATTAAATTATGAACGTTGACGAGCTACTTTATCGGGCCCACAAGGTTCCATTGGCTGCGCGTACGCGTGAACGGGTTGACGATGAGAGCGTCTTCTGTCCCTTTATCCTCCCTTGCGACGCTGCTCGACAGTCTCTCTTCTTTTTCCTTCGTGCCTTGGCCAACCCGCCACCGCACCTTTTATTTTTAGGTTCTTCTCCGAATTGCTCTCGTTTCGTTTCCTGGGAAGGAAATCCCTCCTTTTAATTTGATTCTCCCAATCTCTTGATGGAGGTAACCTGAAGTGTTCTTGATGGAGGCTTGATTCACGGGGTCGACTGTGGCCTACTTTATAAATGGTTGGGGAATATTCAGGCCTTCGTTATGGTTTCCCGTCTGGGAAACTCCGTGGAAAGCGACGGGGAGGAAGACGACGAAGGGCACGCAATGTGCAAATTACCTTTCTCTTTTCTTTTCTTTTTTTTCTCTGGTGGTCATTAGTTCGCGTTCTTTTCTTATTGTTTTAAATCCGCTAGGTACGAACAACATAGCTATAGGTAGATATTGGGACAACCTAATAAATCACAAATATGTCGCATTTCTAGGATTAAAAAAAAAAAACATCCGAATTAGAGAAAAACTTGTCAACCTAGAGAATTAATTCTAAAATAGTAAGTAAAATTCTTGAAACATGGTGTGTTTCTAAGCGAGGTTCGATCATTTCATTGGCCAAAGAGGAATGAGATCTATGAAGTTCTTCACTATTAGATCTTGAAACAAATTCCCAACGTCCGTCTCCCCTCATGATGGAGGAGGACGTTATCGAGTCCTTGATCGTGGAGTATTGATTGTGTGCGCAAGGTGGATATGGAGAATTACAGACTTCTATTTTGGGAATAGTAAACAAACAAAAGCCAACAGGAGACTTAGATGCTCAACGAGATAGGGTCATGACACGGAATGGTTTGATGATTTGAACCATTTATTTTACGAAAGTGTCAAAAAAAGTCATAAACATTTTGCCATTTATGCCAATTTAATCATAAACTTTTGATTCGATGCCACTTTAGTCCTAAAACTTTTGAATTTAGTTCATCCTAAACCTTTTAACTTGGTGCCAATTTAATCATTCCGACTAATTGTAGTCGAATTTTGCTGACGTGGACACTAGCTCACTATCGTGGCATTATCGGTGTTGACGTAGATAATTTTTAATAATATTTTAATAGATTTTTAATTTTTTATTATTTTTCTGATTTTTCTTCTTTTTTTTTCCTTTCTTTCTTTCTTTTTCTTTCTTTCTTTCTTCTTCCTCTTGGCAAAGGTCGGCCGACAGGCAACAGCTGGGCGCGAGCCATGGCCCAGCAGGTTGGCCCCCGCCGATTTGGCTTGGGTGTGGCTAACTCATGCCTGGGCAAAAAAACCCCGACAAGGGCAGCCCTCGCCAAATCCGGGAAGACCAGCCTCGCCTAGGCCGGGGTAGCCTCGCCGAGTGTCGCCCGACGAAGGCAACACTCGGCAAGGACACCCTGGCCTAGGTGAGGCAAGCCAATGCCTGGCCCAGGGGAGGGCTAGCCTTGCCGAATTTGGCCTAGGCGAGGCGGGTCCTCGCCCAAGCGCAGGTTGACCTCCCCCAAATTCAGCAAGGCCAACCCTTGCTAGGACTCAGCCTCACCCAACCCAAATTCAGCGAAGTCGACCCTCGCCAGGTTTCGACCTCATCTTAGCTAAGCGAGGCCATCCCGCCTCGCTATGGCCAGTGGCCAGCCATCGGTTGCCTATTGACCGACCACCACCAAGAGGAAGAAGAATGGGAAGAGAGAGAAAAAGAAAGGAAAAAATGAAAAAGAAAGTAAAAAAAAGAAAGTAAAAAGAAGGAAAGCAATAAAATAAATAAATCAAAATCAAAAGATAATAAAAAATTAAATATTATTAAATATTATTAAATATTATTCACGTCAAAGACCAACGGGAGAGATGAGCAGTTCTAGGTTTTACTTGGAACTTAGAATCTACTTTTTGGATACAGGTTCTTTTTTTTTTTAAACTCTGACCGGTTTCGGTTCCGGTTCCGGTTCTTTTGGGAACCGTGCTCACCCCTAAGTTACGGCGATGGATTCGCGCAAGGCCTGACCCTTCTATTTGTGTTCCTCTCGTTATGTTAAGGAGAGCGTGAATCTCTACATTCATTGCTTCAACCCACTTTCCACCCAATTGATTCCGACCTGTGCCTGCTCTCTTGTTCCACCAAATCCGAGAGAAGGGGTGGGTTGGTGTTCACACAGGGTTTTTGGCCGTCCATTTCAGGGATATGTCCCCATTCACTTTTGGTACCTTTTTTTAGTTTTTTTCTCTTTTATGAAAACAATTCTTGCAACCTTTGTTATATGTCTTATTCTTAAAACATGTATACAGCATTTGTGCATAGATATTCACTCAAATAAAAGATCAACCCGAACAACTCTTGCTATATCAAGCAAAAGTAAACAAGGCCTTGTTTTATGCCCTGGGGTGGAAACCCCATAAGCAGTAAATAGAAAGTATAATCAATAAGGAATCTAACCCATGGATGTCTTAAACATAAGCGGAATATCCAAATGCATTAGAAGAATTAAACATGACTTCTTTTTTAACCTTATAACATGAAATACATCAAACGTGATCTGTAATGAATTCCCAGCACGATCCATGAGAATGGAAGCTTTTATTGCTGCGAATCGTTTGCTCTGAATCGCGTCATTGTTGCGTGTGGAGGTCTCCATGGGCCACCGATGACAGTCAACGTCCCACTTTTCCAATTGACCAATGCCCATGCAACCTACTTCGATAATTAATCCGGACGAACGAAGCCAACCCTGTCATTTTACATTTCTGGTGGTCCCCCCGTTAGATACCCTCGGCCTCCAGGTTACATGATCCATCCGTTTTGACCTTTTCGTAGCGACGTCCGTGGGGGACCACACGACCGAGACATGTTTTTTAAGGATCATCATTGTCACACGTTCACGTCGAGTCGTCACGCTTTCTCTCTCTTAAGTAAAACCCTCCGGGCACCCACAGCCCGTCGTGCTCGTCGCTTTAGAAACGTTCTCGGCCGTCCATATTATCACCCGATCACTGCCACAGGATCGGCGTACATCCGACGGCTCAGTTACGGTGATGGATTCGCGCGAGGCCTGACCCTTCTATTTGTGTTCTCGTTATGTTGAAAGAGAGCGCGAATCTCTGCATTCATTGCTTCAACCCACTTTCCACCCACTTGATTCCGACCTGTGCCTGCTCTCTTGTTCCACCAAATCCGAGAGAAGGGGTGGGTTGGTGTTCACACAGGGTTTTTGGCCGTCCATTTCAGGGATACGTCCCGATTCACTGATTTTGCCGATCCCCGAGGCTCTTCATCTTCTGCATCTCATTTCAATCTATGTCTTGGACTCATTATGACGGAAACAAGTGATCGAACATTGAAAGAGACCGAAAAAAAAAAATCAATCAAATTGAACATTTCCTCAGACAGATACAACTCTCATCTCTGCATTGGCTTATTCTCGAACATTGGCATTCCAACGTCAAAAGGCAGAAATAACACAGATACGAAACGGATGTTCAGCTCAGCAATTTTTGGTAAAAAGACAGCGACAAACAGTCATCTCTCCTCATTGGTTCGGTAATGAAAGCCCGTAAAAATCACAAACAAAAAGAAAGTGCAGAGGATACATTACCAGTTTCACCATTTAAGAGATCCAAACATGCATCGGATATGATCAGAACTGGAAAATTGAACTAACCAGCGTTGAAACCCATTATCTAATCCCTCCTTCACAATACATTTTAACAAAAAAAAAAAGTTCTTTCCATCTGGGCTCTAATCTCATCAAGAAGCCCTTTTTCATGGGCTCTTAGGTATTTTTCCAACCTTTTTTATTTACGTTAATAATTAATGATTCTTGAGCTATTAACACTCCCCCGACAATGGCTCTAGTTTCATGGGCTGTTCGAATTGGGGCGATTCATTCTGATTGCTTTTAACACACAATATGGCACGATTAAAATTAGAAGGTGGACAAATCTTATTCAATTGTAAAATTCGACTCAACATAAGGGGCAAAGCTCCCTTCCAAAAAGGGGCGAAGGGGGAGGGGGAAGGGAAAACTCCCTCCCATAAAAAAAGGGGGAAAAAGAGAGCACTGACCATAGGGAGTAGGGGTGAGCAGCAGTCTAGGGTTGACCCCTGGACCGACCACTGACCGCCCAACCCCGCGGTCCTGGGTCCGGTTCCCAAGGGGACCGGGTCGATCCTCGGTCTCGAAATTCCAAGGGACCAACACTGTGCGGGTTGGTCCTTGGCCCTAGAGTTTTAGGTCGGTCAACCCCTCGACCAACCCTATATATTATATTATATTATGTATAATTCTTTTATATATTCAAACCTAAGTAAAATGTCATTTATATTATATTATATTGAAATGTTCTATCAATAACACTAATAGTAATTTCAATTTAAATTGTTGAGTATTAATTATATGTCGTTTGTTTTGTTTTAAGGTGTTTATAAGTTCAAGTGAATTAACAAGATGTGAAGTTATATATTCATGATTTATATTAAGCATTTTGAACTTTTTATAGTTTAATTGTGTTTTACAAATAAATTTCAGCTGCATTTTGCTTTTCAATTTGTGTCAAACGGTAGACGTTTTTGAAGAGTAGAGTAGTATTGCAGTTGCTACGGTGATTTGTTAGTCAAGTGGTATGAAACTCATTTTTTGGTTGAGTGGACTCTACATGATCAAATGAAGGAAAACGCTTTTGCATATGATGTTATGAATATTAAAGATAGATGATTACAAGAACTTTTCATCTAGTCCCATATCTCGATGAGCGGTTAGCAAGTACGAAATTTCTATTGTGTCATCTTAAATTTGCTAAATATGTATTGGTATTTATAGTTTAGTTGCACAATGCCGCATTGTCAATGGATGTGTAATTTGAATTTGTAGGTTTACTTTTTTAGGAAGTATAAAAAATAAGATGAAAAAAATTATCAATCGGTCCCCTTGACCAAAACCCAGACCGAACCACCGGGTCGGTCCGGTCCTTCCCCAAGCTCAATAGGGTCGGTCCTCGGTCCTAAAATTGAGGACCGACACAGTCGGCTTGGTCACAGGGTTAGGGGTGGCCCGGACTAACCCAGACCATGCTCACCCCTAATAGGGAGGACCTGACACATGCGCTCAAAAGTCACCTATTTCAAAAAAATCTTCAAGTTCGGCAAAGTCATTGGGATTAAATCCTCTGCCGACGGCCGAGTTTTCCGGGCGGTCACCATCGTCGATGCAATCCTCATAGAGATTAAGAAAGATATCCGTATTGAACTCACTACCATCAAGACTGGAGCACGTGGGGTTGGACGGACCACCGATAGCCGAGTTTTCCGGGCGAAGGAGGTCATCCATATTGAGCTCACAACCAACAAGACCGGAGTTTGTGGGGTCGGACGCACTGCCGGCGGCCGAGTTGACTAGTGAAGTCCACAAACTCTCGCAATCACCATGGCCGACAGAATCCTTGTTGAGAGCCCAAAGTGAAGGATGAGAAGCTTTGAAACCCTCTAAAATGGATTGGATCTCCTCGTCGGGAAAAATCTTAGTATCACAATCCTCTCTAACCGATGGATTGTTCTCCCAATTCCCCAGTCTCTCGCGCGCATAAGCGAGACGGGCCTCGTACTTCGCGACTACGGACTGTAAATCCTCTTTGGTCGTGCATACATCACACTCTTGCTTGACCAGGGCCTCTTCCCACTCTCTCGAAACCGTTGACGAATTAAACTTCTTGAAGTATATCAAGTTCCCCCTCTGGTAGCTCTCGCAGTAGTGATGCCTGTGGAGGACCGGACACGGACGGAGACGTCAGAGTCGGCGACTGTGGAGAGTTCCCGGGCCTTGTTGAAGACGGTTGGGCGCCTCTTCGAGAACGCCACACGCCGCTTCTGCAGGTCAGCGATCCTGACGACTTCAGTTTTCGGACGCGGGACCATTGTCTTCAGAATGTGTGTGGGGGAGCGTGTTAAAGGAGTTTGGGGGCGGGGTGGGGGTGAAAGGGAGAGGGAGAGTTTGCAGGAGATCTAAAGAGTAGTTCTTGATGGAAGCTTGCTTGGAAGAGTCCCCATATGCTTTAAAGACGAGCTGATGCCATGGTCGGATCAGAAAATTTCCAGTTCCGGAAATTCTCCGACGAAGGCTGGGGTGGGACCTTATGCTTAGATGGTCCGGAAACGAAGGCATGGTGTCGGACGAACGCCGTAGCCGAATTGTGAAATGGCTTCCAACAATCAAAGGCCAATACGTGTCTTGCTCTTGGTTCGATCTTCCCGTCTCAATCGCTCTTGTATTATTTCCTGCTCTGGAAATCGCCTTTTGTAAACCTTATCTCTCTTCCCTCCTTCCTTTTGGTCAATTCACCTAATTATCTTGACCCAACCGGGGCATTAATCATTTGACTCCCTTAACCCGTGTGCCTGTCCGGGATCGCCGGTTGTGTTCCTTTTTGGAAATTTCGAAAGCCACAAATATAAATTTGAAGCCGCCTTTACGCATTTTTTTTCTTTGTATTCAGCTGCTACTATCCTTTTCTTTTCGATTATGCCACCGTAGTCATAAATTTCCGATGTTTTAAACTCACTAGCTTTTAAAGACAAAGCTGAAGAAGACATGGAGAAAAATTAATATATTAGCATTATGTTGCATTTCAAGGGCAAAATAGTCATCCGATTTAGAGAAAATTTATTGAGCTGGAAAATTAATTTTAAATCGGACAGTAGAATTCTTAAAATATAGTGTGGTCGGTGGAAATACAAAGGGCCAATTCCCACGTTCTAAAGCTTCAATCGTTTCATTGGCCGAAGAAAAATGAGGTTTATCAAGTTCTCCATTGATAAATCTCGAAAATATTTTCCAAGGTCCATCCTACGTTGCGAAGGATGGATGAGGATATCGAGTCCTTGTCAGTGAAGTACGAGGCCATTCATTATTATTATTCTTTTTTGGTAAGGACAAGGCCATTCATTATTGTGTGCTTTAGAAATCAGAAGATTTGGAGAATATTCCATCGATCAAGTTGGTGTTGATGATAATTCCGGACTTGGGCATCGACAATTTTGAGGTGATTCTGACTTTTTGTCCTCTCAACTTGACCCCTATAGATCGTCAAATTAAGTGCTTCATCCTTCTAATTGTTAATTAGATACGCTTCCTTTAATGATATGTTTTAGCATTAGTACCCGATGTGGCAGCTACAGGTAAAGAAATCGTTTTAAATAATACAATTCAATATAACACAAGGTTAGAGAGAGAGAGAGAGAGAGAGAGAAAAAAAATAGTGAAGGAAAAAAAAAAAAATATATATATATATATATAGTGCCATGTCGGAAGGGGATAAAGGGAGCATAGCTATCGACTGTCAAATATTGATACATAAATTTTGACAATTCATTTAGACATTTGTTACATAAAAAATTAGCAATCGATCACGACCCCCAAATAAAATTTTTAGTTGAATTATGTATAAATATTAGGAGCTTTTTTCATCAAGCTCATATAAGTAGCAGTGGCTGGGAACCAACGAACTCAAGCAAGCGTGTTGTGAGCTTAATTAGATTGTTTGAACTAAGCCCCAGAGAATTAAAAAAAAAATTGGTCCAGCTCGCTAATTTGTCATTAGACGTGGCTAGTATAACCGTACGGTTATTTTAATCTAGTAATGGTGCTAGGACAGCCACATATTCCATTTTAGATGGAAAGGGAAACCGGCATTCCACCGAAAATAGAAACTAATTATGCGCCGCAAAAATAAAAAGAAAAGTACCAATCTCTCTTAATCTTCTCCAAAAAAATAAAAATAAATAAAAGGTATGTAGCATAGAATGTTAGTTAGGGTTCTTAACGCAGAAACACTAATCTCAAACTTAGGGTTCTTGATTTTGGTTGATAGTTCTAATAAAACCATATTAATCTCCCGATGAGCGAAAAGATTCACGCATATTCAACATATATACACGGAAATGCTTGAATTTAGTGAAGTCAAAAACCGTTGGTCTTCGGAGAGCGGCACATGCAACCAAAAGTTTCAATCTCCGAGGACCAACGTTTTCATGGAACAAACAGACTCTCTGCAATGGAAAGTAAACTTCTAAAATATCACATGTCAGCTAGTGGGAAGATAGAGGGCAAATTCTCAAGGCGAGGTTTCATTATTTCATTGGCCAAAGAAAAATAAGGCTTATTAAAAGTTCTTCATCAATAAATCTTGAAACAAATTCGCAAGGTTTATCTTGACTCCCGACAAACATAGATCACCTTTTCTTCCTTTCCTACGTCCCACTTTTCCAATTATCCAATACCCAAACAAACTATTTTGTATATAGACAAGAGTGAGATCCGAATAGGAAACCTCTTTTTAGGAAACTTATTTTAGTTAGGAAAGCTATTCAAATTATGAAAGTTTCAATTTTGGGCTCAAACATGAGACACAATTTCCGTCTTCCTTCTATATATGAGCTAAGTCATAATTACTTCACTAGAATGTGAACTTCACTGCTAATCTCCCATAGCCCCTCATGGGCTCAACCATCATAAACCTTTTTCAATTTTTTTTTCCTTTTTAACTCTCTTTAAAAATGAAATTGGAAAAACCTTTGAATAAAACTATATGATTATTGCAATCATCCCGAGGTGAAATCCCAAGGAAGTTTAGCAAATTGCCAAGTGGATGCGAATGGTTCGTCCTGTGAGGTGGGTCCTACGCTTGGCACAGACCCTCCTAAACTTTATCGATTGCAACTTCATTGCTCAATTAATCATTCGATTTTTGTTTTTGCTCTATGAGTCAACACTAATCAATCATGGACCTATTAAAGGAAGGGAACAAACTAAAGATTCGTTAATACGATGACTTAATTACGGGAGGCGTGTCTAATACCCCTTTTTTCTCTTTCATGGAAACTGACTCGTATAATTAAAAGGCAAGTCATGGGAAAACGGAACGGGGAATCTGGTTCGTCTTCTTCTTTTTGTAAAACCCATTTGATTCTTATAATTCTATTTCTTCCAGCATTAGGGGAAAATCAACCTTGGTTTCATTAGACAACCGACATAGACGGAGGAGGAAATTAACTGGGGACTTACGACGCTACCGGCAGAATGCGCTTGTGCCGTAAACGCTCAATTCGTGATTGCGTGCGCAAGGTGGATGCGGAGAATTACTGACATTCATGGGAGGAGTACTGAACAAGCAAAGGCCAATACGAGTCTTGTTCTTGGTTCGATCTCCCCCGTCCCGACCGCTCTTGTATCATTTCCTGTTTTGGAAATCACCTTTTCTAACGTGGGCTTTGATTAAAGGAGGAAACAGGTGGGAGAACCACCCTGGGGTGGGAGACCCCATGCTGTCCTCCGTATTCCCTCTCTGTCGGGAAGACAAACATAGACAGGGAATTAGGGGGGTCGTAGGTGGTGAAGGTAAACACCACGTCTGGGAAACCAGGCTACGACTGGGCTGGCTTAGGGTAACCAACCCCCGACCCTCGCCCGGTGTGATACGACGCAGGTGAAACACCTGCAAGGCTTTGGACACCCCTTCGGGGACAGTTCCATAACCAACTGGTCCAAAGTCTTCCCCCGGTTATGGAACTGTCCCCCGAAGGGGTGTCCAAAGCCTTGCGGGTGTTTCACCCGCGTCGTATCACACCGGGCGAGGGTCGGGGTTGGTTACCTAAGCCAGCCCGGTCGTAGCCAGGTTTCCCACGTGGTGTTTACCTTCACCACCTACGACCCCCTAATTCCCTGTCTATTTTTGTCTTCCCGACAGAGAGGGAATACGGAGGACAGCATGGGGTCTCCCACCCCAGGGTGGTTCTCCCACCTGTTTCCTCCTTGAGCCTTTTAGGGACATGCTCAGGTCCATGCCTGGTTCTTATGTTTACAGTCCATGGCCAGGACTTCGCCATGGAGGGTTTTTACTGGTTTTCCTTCCAGGATTTTACGGTTATCTACCTGCTAGACTCGGCCCAGGAGGGTTTTCCTCCTGTCTTCATTGCCTAGGAGCCTCGATTTTCGGGAGTGCTAGCCCTAGGGCAGTTTAAGGACTTATCCAGGTCCATGCCTGTGACTGTTAGTCTACTACAGCAGGCAGGAAAACCGTCTAACCGTCTAACGCCTACTTTTGGTATCTTTTTTTTTTTTTTTTCTTTTATGCAATCTTTTTCATTTTATTATTCTTAAAACATATATCTAGCTTTTGTGCATAGACTTTCGCTCAAATAAAAGATCAAATCAAACCACGTGAGCTGTATCAAGCAAAATTAAACAAGGCCTCTTTTTCATGACCTGGGGTAGGAACCCCGTAAGAAGTAAATGGAAGGTAGAATCAATGACAAATCTAACCCACGGATGTCTTAGACATAAACGTACAATCCAAACGCATTAGAAGAATTAAACATTACTGATTTTTTTTTTTAAATATATAACATGAATTGTATCATATCGTGATCTATAAAAACTAAACAGACTTCTACGCAATGCAAAGAGTAATGTGCTGAAGTGAAAACGAATGTGAAATGCTTAGTGCAAAACAATGCAATTGCCGATTAAAGCTAATCAGTCCGGTTAAGTTATGAACCTTCGAAAGCTACTTAATACGTGTATGGTCGTCTCTTTAGATGCAACCCTAAATTATTTTGTCTTTTGGTTGCAAGCCCAAAAGATCTTGCTTGCGTGCTCATCTTTATTTCCTAATTAATATTGACGGTCTTCTTTTATTACCTTTGTGCTTTGTCCGAGCCCAACAGATCTTGTTTGCGAGCTCATCTTTATCTCTCAATTAACATCGTTTCGTTTCCTGTTCTGGAAAATCCTCCACGAGTCGCCTTTATTCATTTCCTTTCTACCGGCATATTGTAATTTGTTTTACCTCTTTTTTTTTTTTTAAGATAAATGCATTAAAAGTTTTAAAACTTATCATGAAAATTCACTTAAATCATAAAATTTATCACAAAAATGTAATCGAGTCCTAAAACTTTTAAAAGTACAATCAAATTCTAAAATTTATTAAGAAAGTATAATTGATTTCTAAAATTTTCAAAAAGTACTACCAAAGTAAAACTTGTCAAGAAAGGGTTGAAAACAATGGAAAGAAAGTGCAGCTGTACGATGCTCATTGCGCTCGGCAAGTGGACTGCAGCTATTTATACAAGTTTTTTTTATTTTTTTTATTTTAATTTGGTCGAAGGCTATTTATACAAGTTTGCAACGCATGAATGATAATAAAAAAGAATTGAAAGTCAGCGTCACGGTCGTCTTTGTTCACGGTCTTTCCACAAAACATTTTCCCATGAGTTTGGTTATCGAATTCAACACATGGGGACTTTCTTTTGTATTGTCTTGTGTGCTACCACCCTTTTTTTCGTCCATGCCAATGCAGTTGTAAATTCACCGGTTGTTAAACATGAAGCGGAAGGAGATATTAAGACAAACTATTAAATCAAAATATGAGGCATTCTAAATGTAAGAATATCGTCGTATTTGGAGGAAAATCTATCAAGCTAGAGAATCAATCCACATCGGTCAAGATCGGTGCTGGTGGTAATTCTGGAGGGGAACGTCGACGAATCAATGTGGGTTAATCGAAACCAGCTACAGCATCGATTTATGACTTTCACGATGGAAAAATAGAACACATGCAAAAGCCAAGGGGAAGAGACGGGCTCTCCTTATGTTTCCTGAATAGGAAAATGGCAACTGTCAGCAAGCAGACTGGGGACCACTCGCCATTTTCCTCGAAGCGACCACAACGTCAAATGCTTTTTATGCATTTGGGAATTTTAATTTATTTTTTGGGTAACGAAATTTTCGAACGCTCCAAATTGGACTTCAAAGCCGCTTTTAGGCATTTCGGGATTTTTTTTTTCTTGTATTTTCTAGTTTTCAGGTGTTACTAATTACAATCATCCAATATGGAGGAAAATTTATTGAGCTAGAAAATCAATTTGAATTGAATAGAGAACTTCTTAAAATATCATGTAAAGCCAAAGACAAAATTCCCAAACGAGGCTTAATTATCTCATTAGCCAAACAAAAATGAGGGTTATTTCATCAATAAATCTTGAAACAAAGGCCCAAGGGTCTATCTTCCGTCGCGACAGTGACAGAGGAGGCCCTGAGGCACGAGGTGATTCGCCATTGCGTACACAAGAAATTAGGGAATATTCCTACTGTCATGATCGGTGTTGGTCATAGTTCTGGCGTTCGACGCCGGAGACTTTGGGGCAAGTCCAATTTTCGTCCTTTCAACTAGAACCATGTACATCGCCAAGTCGAATTTGGACCGTTTGAAAATTTCGTTACCCAAATATAATTAAAATTCCCAAATGCAATGCATAAAAGCATTTGAGGTTGTAATCACTTCGAGGAAAACGGCGAGTGGCCCCCAGTCCACTGCTGGGAGGAAAAAATACAGTTGCCATCTTCCCACACAGGAAACGTGAGGAGAGCCCGTCTCTTCCCATTGGCCTTTGCCTGTGTTCTATTTTTCCACCGTTAAAGTCATTGATCGATGCGTTACCAGGTTTCGCCGTTCTTTGGATTCCCACTGTAGAATTACCATCAGCATCGATCTTGACCGATGTGGATTAATTCTCTAACTTGATAGATTTTCCTCCAAATAGGATGATATTTTTACATTTGGAACGGATCATATTTTGATTTAGTAGTTTGTCTTAATATCTCACTCTGCTTCATGTTTAACAACCGGTGAATTTACGACTGTAGTGGCATAGACAAAAAGACAAAGGATAGTAGCACCAATAAGATGATTTCTCCAATTTTCTAAACTTAACGGTGCCACATCGGGTATTAATATAGCCAAAACAAAAATCAACCGGACGAATCAAGAAATTCACAAATTGTGAAAGGTAGAGTACTTAATTATCAATACAAATAAAAAATTGAAAATACCTAATACAGGGATCTTAAAGGAAAAATCCAAAGAGCCCATGGAAAGAGGTTTGGATGAGTTATGATCAAATTGAATGATTTAATACTAAAGTGATATTCATAAAATAAATTTAGAAATTTTTTGATAACTTTTATCATGATTAGAAGACTTACGAGGCCATATAATAAAGAAGAGCCGAAACAATCTACCAATAGAAAGGAAGGGAAAAGGGTGATTTATGACGTATGGAGGCTTTCCCCCAAACAGGAAACGAAATAATGGGTGATCGGGAGAAAAGAAGACTTTTCAAATTCACCACGCATTCACGTCCACAATGATGCGATGACGCAATTCGGCGCGAGAATGATTTGGAGCGAAGGGAAGCTTCCGTGTCGGCAAACACCCCCCTCTCCCCAACACCGATGACGCAATAATTTTTTTTGAAAGATCATAAAAAATTAGATGTCAATTTAAGGTAGATATTTAGGCTGATTAAATTATTTTACTCTCTATAGGATCAGCTAGTTTTTTTTTTTTTTTTTTTTGCTGAATTGCCTGTCTTTCTATGATGATCAACATTTGGTCAGTTAATCCCCCGATTGGATCTAGATGAACGATTGATATGTTGCAGTGTCAATGCATAGTGATAGGATAACTAGTGTAAAGCATGATTTTGTCAAATATTATAAAGAAGTATCTCCTGCAATGATGATGTCAAGCGTGCTGATTTCTTCTTGTTATTTAACAATTGTGAACATTAAGATATGAGTCAATGTGACACCACACCGTCAATGACGTGGTATATCACCGATATACGTTCTCCTAATTTAGAACTCAGGGTAGTTTGTAAAGAGATGCCCTTGGTGATGATCGAGAATGAGCAGTCTTGCTAGTAGAGCAGATTGAGCATACTAATTCTAAATCTAGAATAGCTTGCAACTTGTGAATAATAGAGATTGCAAATTATGGCTCTGTAACATATCAAGTTACCAACGAAGTATCGGCTTTTTTGTCAAAGAAAAAGAGAGACCGTCAGTGCACGAGCGTCAGATACTGTCCTCTGCCATCTGAGGAAATTTTCTGAATCAGTCGTGTACAAAGTGCCTGTAAACTTGTATAATTTTTTTGGACCAAAAAGTCTGGAGTTGTAATCCTATATTTTTGGTTGGTTCAGGGAGACATTGAGATATCGGGATCGGCTCACTTGGGAGGAGCTGCAGTTGCAGCTCTCACATGGGCCCGACTCAGGAAAGGGCGGTTTTAAATCTTTGGCTTCTCATGTTGATTTCGGCATGGATAACTATTTTGTTTTTTTTCCCGTTCCGCTTCTTCATTTTTATGAAGGGGGTGTCAAGGTGAATGCCTCCAAAGGTGTTGCTGAAAACTTTTACGGTAGAAACGGCTCCAGAGAATTTGTCAAATGCTGAAAGAGATGACATAACAATGGATGATCAGCTCTTTAATTTGTGCAAAAAGGCATGTGCACCATGACTTCTATGGCGGGAACATTACTGACGTACACAATTAGAGAATCTTTGCACAATCAAGGTTCACAATGGCTCTTAGAAGTTGCTGGTATATGTTTGCTGCATGCAAGGCCTGAAATATATGCGGAGATCTTTTGTTGATGCTGCACTGGGAAGTATGAGCTTAATGGTCATTGCTGTTCATTCTGTGAGCAGAGCACTTTGATGTGGAAGTATCTGTGAAAATGGTCAATACTGCAGGTTGTATAAGGAAATGCAAAGAATATTTATTTATCTAGTAGTGAGCTTCTCCTGCAATTATCATATTTCTTGGAAGTTGTTCCAAGGCATGGCAAGTTATGTACATTGGTATGTTTACTCTAATCATATAACCTTTTTTCGGAAAAGTTATATCCACACATTTTTTTTTTATAGAAAAAAATGACGTTTGCCTTTCCTTGCATAAGATTATTATTCATCTATGCGTCAAATTCCTATCGGGTTTGAAACGTGGGTTTCAGATTTTGCAATTGGTCTTAAGCAGCCAAATCTTATTGTGCTAAAAGTGTTAAAATGCTAGTGAATCACGTATATGTGATAATCTTTGTTAATGTTTTGATAAATGGGAGCTCGAGATTGCCCAATGTTGACAAGCTCGAGGCCAAGCTCACTCAACGCTGGTGAGCTTGGGTCTCACTCGTTCTTTGTTGAAGCAAGCTCGAGCCTTGCCTAATCGGTCGTTGGTTGTCGCCATGCTGACCACCGGCTAAGGAAGATGGAAGAAGAAAGAAAAAAGGAAAACAAAAAAGAAAAGAAAAAGGAAATATGAAAAATATTATAATTTTGATTTTTATGAAAAAATATTTTTATAATGCTAAAGAAGGAAAGGGAAGTGTGAGCCTTAGGTTGAAAATGAGTTCTAAGTTCAACCCATTCAAGACCCCTCTAATTTAGGTTTTCAATTTTTAAACCCATTTAAGTAGTCTTTTCAAGATGTAAGTGACTCATATATGACATATTTATGTTTTAAATGGATTATCTATGGGTTTAAGACCCATTTTGACAGGCTATGGGAGAGAGAGACAGCATTTTGTGGGCTCGAGTTGGAAACTCGTGTGGGTTTAAAAACTCATTGTGCACGTTGGCCTGTTCATCGGCCCAATTTTGAAAAGGAATTTACAATCGGGGCCCATTCTTTGTCCAACGTATACGCATTGTGCCGAAGTCTAAATTACCAAAATTACCATCAAACAAATCTTAACATGTATTGGATATGGTCTGAACTTAAAAATTGAACAACCAGCGTTGAAACCCATTATCCAATCTCTCCTTTGCAATACAATTTAGCAAGATAAAACCCAGATTCCATACTACATCACAGAGAGACGCCCAAATTTTAATATGTAAGAAAGTCGTCACGATTATACCCATCGCCCTTGAGATCGGAGCACATGAAGTACACTCCCGAAGAGACCAAGAAAGTCATCGGGAATACACCCATAGCAGCCAAGATTTGAGTGCCTGGGGGTGGACTCCATTCTCGAACCTCCACCGTCAGGCGACCGAGTCAGACTGTCAGAACTGAAAAGTTTATCAGGTGTCGTGGGACGTCCGTGTGCTTGTCACTGGTGTTTATTTGCAGCAGAAAGCCAAATCGATTCCAGAGTGGTCAACAAAGGCCTAAAGAAAAAGTAGTCTCCCTCGAAACTGGCTCTGGCTCTAGATTCCATCTCAAGTCCTCTGGCTCTTATCTCATCAAAGCCCTTTTTTATGGGCTTTTTCGGCTTTCCCTAGATCATCGAATTAGGTATTTTTCAACTCTTTATTCATGCAATCGATTCATTTTCCTATTAATACTCTATGTGGCATGATTAACGTTAGGAAAATGGAGATATTGTGCTAAATTATAAAAATCAGCTTAACATGCCAATGGTCGAGTTCTCCACAAAGTCAAGCTGTTGCCAATGCAAACC
Source organism: Eucalyptus sideroxylon (assembly GCA_014182405.2). Lineage (NCBI taxonomy): Eukaryota > Viridiplantae > Streptophyta > Magnoliopsida > Myrtales > Myrtaceae > Eucalyptus > Eucalyptus sideroxylon. The sequence continues at coordinate 8,744,289 of CM024549.2, read as the reverse complement.
TTGAAGAGATTAAAAAAGTCATCGAGATTGAACTCACAACCCTTAAGATCGGAGCATGTCAGAATGGACTCCATTCCGGAACTTTCACCGCAGGTGGCATTCTGGGTGCGTTTGGTTAGATTTTTTGGGAAAGCCATTAGGAAAATGCAAAGGACTTTAAGTTGAAGAGGTTTTTCATAATGCAAATTGCGTTTGGTAAATGATAGCCTAAAAGTCCATTGCGAAATACCTTTAGCCAAAATTGTGTTTGGATAAATTATATTTATAAAAGTTTATTATTAAAAAAAAAAAAAAAAACTAACCGGTGAAGGGCGGCGGCGACGACCGGCGGCCATCGTCCGAGGTTGCCGGACCTTAGGCGGCCCTTGGAGACCACCCGCAAGGGCCACCTGGGTCGGGCAACCGCCGCAACCCAGTGAGACCCGCCCGAGGTCGCGTGGCCTTGGCGAGGTTGCTGCGGTCGGGCGACCACCAACGACCCGGGCGAGATCCTCGCTTGAGGTCACGAGGGTCGCGCGACGCCGGCCGAGACCCTCGCCGAGGTTGCCGACCACGGGCGAGACCCTTGCCTAAGGTCGCACGGCCTCGGCGAGCTCGCCTATGGTCGACAACCTCGGTGAGGTCTTGGCTGGAGTTGTGTGACCCCCGGCACAGCAACCCTCGTCAAAAGTCTCGCCTGGGTCTCATGACCCCCGGCGAGACGGTTGCTTAGCACGCAACCTTAGGCACCAGCGCGACCTCCACAACCTCCCGGCGACTAGATCTGGGTTCATAGAGGTCATGCGACCTCACGGTGACCAGATCTGTGTCGCGCTTGAGGTCGCCGAATTCAGGTCGTACGGCCTAGATACCCGCCGGAGGTCGCAACCCACTAGCAACAGTCGCTGTGACCGTCACCGGTCTCTCGCCATTCCATCGCCCACCCTTAGCAGCCCTGCACAAGATGAACAGCTCAACGAACAAAGGAGATGAACGGCAACAAAGGAGATGAACAGTAAGCCAAAGCTAAAGCTGAAAGCCCAAGGCACTCCAGGGGGTGCCTTGGGCTTTTAGCCTTCAGAAGGCTGGCCTTTGCACAAGGGGATTTCTAAAAAATTTCCCAAACGTCTAATACTTGGCCGGCCAAAAGGCCTTTAGGTGTCCAAAGATACTTGGGAAAGCTGTTCCCAAACGCAGCCTCTATGTGCAACCCTCAAGAATGTAGCGCACAGGAGTAGACCCCGTTCCTGATCTTCCACCACTAGCGGTCAAGTTGATCGGCGAAGTCAAGAAACCGTTGCAATCGCCGGGGCGGAGGTAGTCCTTGAAGAGAGCAAAAAGTATGGGACAAGAAGCGTTGAAACCCTATAAAAGTGAATACATCTCATCATCTTTCAAAACTTCAGAATCACAACAAACTCCAACTCCAGAATAACCGCCGGCACCGGCTTTAACCGATGGATGGTTATCCAAATCCTTCAATTTCTTGCGCACACAACCGAGAACGGTCTCGCAGTTCACAATTAGGGAGTCGAAGTCCTCCTCCGTCACGCAAGAATCACGCTCTTTCTCGACCCATTCCACCCAGCCTCTCAGACCCTTTAGCGACTCACCTAAAGGTACGGTCGAGGTGCTTTACCTCAATTTCCCGCCAAGACCGCGAGAGAGAGAGAGAGAGAGGGGTGACAACTTGGAGTCTTACGTGCAAACGCAGGAGATAAGTCAAGCAAATCATGACCTTGTTTAATTATAAAATGATACTTTCAATCCATGATTTTTTAACTTTATCAAGAAGAGGAGAGCCCAGTGGTTTAAATCGTACGTATTACTTCACTTCTTTTCAGCACCGATCAGGAAACTAGAGAAAGAAAAGGAGGGTCAATGACAAGGTCTCTCTTGTTGCGTTTCCTGGTTTGGGATATCATCCATCGATCACCTTTTCTCGTTTCCTCTCTACAGACAGATCGTTACTATATCCTCGTTAGTGCTCTAATCATGGCCAATGAATAGGGAACAAACCGAGATCGGTCGGAAATGGAATCTCGCAATGGAAATCTCCTCCTTTTCGTATTTTCTAGTATTTAAAGTGCTACTATCATTTTGCTTTTCCTTTATGCCATACCGTAGTCATGAATTTCTCTTGTTTTAAATTCGCCAGGGGTTAAAAGACAAAGCTGAAGCAGACGTTGAGACAAACTCATATATCACAAATACGTTGCGTTTCAAGGGTGAACTAATTTGAACTCTCCTAATCTAGTTTTAGACCTAGGGGTTCCTATCTCCCTATTTAAATCTGAGAGTTTAATAATACCTTCAGGGATTCGATACCCCTGTGCTATGTCTGTGTATAGGTCCTCCACCTCCAATTTCAATGATGATCGCAGAAGTTCTAGGCTCTCGCTGAACCATGAAGATTTGCTCTTTTAAAGATTATATCTATATTTGTTCAACCTATTTTAGTTTTCTCCGTACAACGATGGCGAGGAGGAAGTCAAACCTAGGCGGGCACGCTAACTGGCGATGCCCTAGTTATTGGAGAAGGAATTTCCTATGTGTGCTCAATATTGACAATGATATCAGATTTAATGATTGGCCGTGATAGATCCATTCTTATGGAACAAGTGTGTATTTAATCTAGTCGGTGCTTCGTTGATTCTTCTTATTTTTTGGATTTGGTTTTATTTTGTAGTATTTTGGCCTTTGCTCTGCTTTGGTTTGCTTTGCCATGAAATTCTATGTATTTCTGATGTATCATTTTAAGCACTTAATACAATTTCCTTTTGAAAAAAAAAGAAGAAGGTAAACTAATCATTAGATTTGAAGGAAGAAGTTGCTGTGCTAGAAGATTAATCTAAAACGAATGGTAAGCTTCTTTAAATGTCACGTGTCGTCGGTAGAAAGACAGAGGGCAAATTTCGATGTTTTGAGCGATGTTTAAGTATTTTATTAGCAAAAAAAAAAAAAAAAGTGGCGTATTGCGCTCTCCATCATTCTTGAAGCGAATTTCCAAGGTCCATCTATAGTCACGACGGACGGAGAAGGACGTCGACTCCTTGGTCACGAGGTACGAGGCCATTTGTAATAGTGTGCGCAGAGAAATTAGAGAATATTCCATTGGCCTAGGTCGGTGTTGGTCGTAATTTTGTAGTTCGATGTTGAAAATTTGGGGGCAATTCTGATTTTTCGTCATTTCAACTTCACCTTTGTAGATCGTCAAATTAGGTGCTCAAACTTTTTACTTTTGTTAATACTCTTTCATGATTTGACTAAAAGTAAAGACGTTGTTTCAAATTATAACATCCAATTTAACATAAGATAAGAAAAATAAAAATGAGAAAAAAATATATAGTTACGTGATCAGAGGAGAGAGAGAGAGCGTAGCTATCAACCGTCTAATTCCATCAATGTCCCTTGTTACCATGACATCCACTGTTCCCATTGAGCTTAGTGTATCAGATCAAGAGGTCAAACGAAGGAAGCTTGTCACATGATTTTCAATCAAAATTATGTCGGATTATTTGTCTATATTAATTATTTATATATATATGTATTTACTCTCTTAAAAAAATTGAATACGGAACTTTGAATAAAATATATGACCAGCTATATTATAATTTCTTAGAGGGTCAATATTTCAAGTAAAAAAGTTACGATAGTTCCAACATTTAACTAAAGGGTAAGAGTTTTGAAATTAAAGACACTATAAAAGTCATAATGCCCGGTTAATTTTTTTCCTTAAATAATTAGGATATAACAATGCATAATTCTATACTTTTACCATTCTCGTGGTTCAATGTGCTACACTCGTAAATTTACATGTATACAAAACCCACCTAGATTTCTACAAATCGTGTCAAAATGCATCAATACAACCTAGTCATGCATCTGATTTATAAGCTATATTTTTCTCCAATTCCTCCAACCACAACTAATGGCAATCGGAGGACACTTCCTCCAATCACTCTTGTAACTAGCAGATTATAAGTTATAAACATCATTCACATGTGAAATTAACCAAATATAAATATAGGTTGTGTTCATAGCTAACCCCACCAATTAGACTGATGGTTGGAGGGAACTACGAAAAATATGGTCCAATAATTACTGTCCAACGTCGCCAGATCTGAGCGTCTCTGAAGCACAAAACCAGAAGGAGAGAGGACGATTGCCAGAACACGGATCAAGAAGCGTCAGTTAAGGAGTTCGCAAGTTGCCAGCTGGAGACATGGCCTTCTCTGATAACGGATCAGTGTCGCCGGCTGGAGGCACGGCCTTTTCCGATGACAGAACAGTGGTCGCTGGTAATCTAGCTACTAGAGTATTTTTAGTTTTTTTTTTAAAGTGCGGCTATATCAAAAACCTTAGATTATTAAATAAAAAAGTTTGGAGATTGGCAAACTTGTTATCGCAGTCCCAATAAGATGCTAAAGCTAAAAAATTGTACACATAGAATTTGGTCTTTTCGCCAAGCTTTCTAATGAAGTCTTGCAAGGCAACTAGTAACTCAGAAGTTTGTACTATAACAAAGCACGGTAACGGAATGGAGAGAAAGAAGAAGATTAGGATTTCTTCATGGCGATTTTGAGAGGGGTAAGTAAGGAGAGGATTGTGTAAATTTCACTTTGGATTAACTGAACGGAACTAAAATAATACAAACACCAAAAAAGAAACGGTTTCATTGTCCAAATTGAAAATCAAACCGAACAAATCAAAAATGCACAAAAATTCGGTTCACTTCGGTTCTAACGCCCCTAGTGGACATGGCCTCCTCAGTCCTCCCTCTCAGCCCCCAACTTAGATGGGCATAGCTCATTACAGGACTAGGATGTACCTTTTCTTCTGATTTTGGATAATAGTAATAATAATTAAAATTGATACAACAAGTTTTTATTGAATGCTTAAATGAGCCAACTGATTAAATGATCGATTCATAAATTTCATTTAGCACGCGAGTGTTTTTATCTCAAGCATGTCTTTTCCTTTTCAACTCACTTTCAAAAAATAGCTATTGTTCAGGCCTTTTTACAATCAAAATTATTAATATCATATCAAAAAACGTAGATTATTAAATAAAAAAGTCTGGAGATTGGCAAACTCGTTATCACAGTCCCAATAAGATGCTAGAGCCAAAAAATTGTACACATAAAATTTGGTCTTGTCGCCAAGCTTTCCAGCGAAGTCTTGCAAGGCAACCAGTAACTCAGAAGTTTGTACTGTAACAAAGCGCGGTAATGAAATGAAGAGAAAGACGAAGATTAGGATTTCTTTTTGGCGATTTTGAGAGGGGTAAGTAAGGAGAGAGATTCCAGTAAAAAAAAAAAAAGTAAGGAGAGAGATTGTGTAAATTTCAGTTCGAATTAACTGAGCGGAAAAATAATACAAACACCAAAAAAGAAACGTTTTTTTTTTCATTGTCCAAATCGAAAATCGAACCGAACAAATTGAAAATGCACAAAATTTCGGTTGAATTCGGTTGTGATGCCCTAGTGGACATGGGAGTCCTCCCTCTCAGCCCCCAACTTAGATGGGCGTAGCTCATTGCAGGACTAGGATGTACCTTTTCTTCCGATTTTGGATAATAGTAATAATAATTAAAATTGATACAACAAGTTTTTATCGAATGCTTAAATGAGCCAACTACTTAAATGATCGATTCGTAAATTTCATTTAGCACGCGAGTGTTTTTATCTCAAGCATGTCTTTTCCTTTTCAACTCACTTTCAAAAATAGCTATTGTTCAGGCCTTTTTACAATCAAAATTATTAATATCATATCAAAATACGTAGATTATTAAATAAAAAGTCTGGAGATTGGCAAACTCGTTATCACAGTCCCAATAAGATGCTAGAGCCAAAAAATTGTACACGTAAAATTTGCCTCGACTAGATAATGCAGCACAAGCTTTTTAGATGTTCGCTTGCTACTTGAATCAAACCCATAATCTCATTGAAAACAAATAACCTATTTGCCACTAGACCAACCACCTTCATGATTAATGTGACGGAATTATATCTCGGTGTACCCTCTAATGTGCAAATCGAACTAAAAACACGAGGAAGAATGTATGTGGAGTTAAAGTAGTTAAAAATTGTTATTCCACGTGACGTGGGTACAAAAATATAAGTGGGTCTTACGCATGTACAGTCCCTTAGACAAGGAGCTTAAACATTTGGATGCTTTGAGTCGTAACTTAAACACATGACTCAGACAACAATCACACAACATTAAATGTACATTGAAGTTCTCCTTTGGATGATACAACAATGCACAACCAGAAAACAAAATTGATGCTTAAATTTAATCTCACATAATTAGTAATTATATATATTCCGATTAGACACGCTTGCTATCTTTGGATATGCTAAACATATCTAACCAAGTATACTAATTAACCACTATTATGTTCATGTTTATAAAATTGATCGATCAACCTTTGAGTGATCCTAAAAATATTTTATAATCAATGAACTTCAAATTACCCATGACGAAAAAATATATAACATCATGTCATCTCATTGTAGCATCACATAAACATGAGAAATTGAATTTTATTTAATTTGACGTCTATGAGAAATTTTCTAATTCGGCCACTTTGGTGATTAACGAATTATACATAATATAGATATCAAATTAAATAATCATAACAATAATTATTTCAATTGAATGAACTACAATAAATTGTACAATTAAGAACATTGCAATGAAGTGTATGTAAATTTATACAATAATAGGCCCATACTAAAGACATACACATGCTATTTATTCAACATCAATTTCCTCATCAATTAAATTGCGGTAGAAAATAATAGGTCAATCGATCATTTTTTTTATAAATAAAATGAAATAAAGGCTTGGTGGCATCCCCTGATAGAAATGCACAGCACGGATCAAATTAATGGTGTACGGGCTTGATGCACCCCCACCCACTTGTGCATGAGCCTTAGTCTATTAATGGCCAAATCAATTCAACAAAAACTAGAGATGGCACATAAATAGGGGACAAAGCAATTGCAACCAATCTATTGATGTGTGACAAATTAAACTACATTATGTTCATATGCAGTAAAGAAAATCCCCAATAGTGTGGCACAAGATCTACCACCAAGTGGACAGCGCGCCTGGTGCTGTGTGCATCCACCTGGCACAGAACCATACATCATGCGCTACCATCACCAACGCATCCATCATGCGCACCTTTTTGGTGCACCCACAAGCCGCGCGTCCCGACCTTGCAGGCCGGAAACACATTTAATCAATTCAATTTTTTTTCCTCGGGCCAGTAAATAAATCTCACAATTAGAGCAAATATCAATAAACTTTTCTCGTCAATCAAACAATCAATGGAAAATCACAAGTTCTCAAATGATACTCTGATATCACATGTAAGATCAAAACAATTGTATGCAAATCAAACCCTAATATTTGCATAAACATCATACCCAAAATCTTATAACAAAATAATTTTCACAATATAATGACAGACGATAGGCATACCTTGATCCGTGATGATTTCTTGTGAAGAAATCAATTGTAAATGAGAAATCTTTTGAAGAAATAGGTTTTTCTCTCTTGACACCTTTAGGCTTTTCGACGTTCTTGATGGAGAGAAAACTGTCGTTCTTTTATAGGGTTGAGAGAGGTCCAGTTTCTAATTAGGGCCTTTTATAGTCACACCATCCATTAGGGTGTACAGTAATTAAAATACATCTCTCTATTGACCAATAGGAATTTAGCACCTAATAATTGTTAACCTAAACCACATATGGGACATTAATCACGTGGGCCACAATAAAATCCAACAACCAGAATTTCAAAAGCAATGCTTGGCATCAGGCCCTCAACATTCTTGATGCGGACGTGATATTGGATAAGCGAAATTTCCTCCTTGCAAAAGTTCCCTGTAAAGACGGGAGCTCAGTATACACACTGTGGAACCCAGGCTTAGAGTTCTCCCAATGTGATTGCTCTTGGTCAAGGCTTGGAAATCTATGCGAACATGATGTCATCAAGGCGGCGATCTCGTGTAGAACTCACCAAGTTGCGGGAACATCATTAGCATCCCCAGGTCATGGGCAGGCTCTGATCTATTGTTCTTGGTCATGCCTTTTGCGCAACCCGGCTGCATCAGGAAAGTAAAGGCTTGCACGAGTTGTCTAAATGTGGGCTGCTGCAACCTCTCTCTGCTGAAGCGAGCTTGCGGCTGGCTGACTTTGTTCAGTTTTTTTCACCTCCTTTAACTTTGCAATCTGGGAATATCAGACATGCTATCCCTGCTTGAACTTAAGGCATTTTATTCATTGGGGCAAGATTGCTGATCAACCCTGATGGCAAGGCCTGTATTCTGCTATCTAGCAGACTTGAGAGATACCATGGCCTAAGCATGGGAGAGCTTTAAGGCATTCTCATTATGATTCAGAAGTGCTGGGGGCTCGACCCCTCCTCGTCTTGCAAAACCATTCGCACTCTGATTGTTAAGCAAGCCTCAAAGCTACCATATGCGGCACGCAAGGTTGCGCAACACCATTCACTCTACGCAAGCTTTCTTTATTCGAATGGCAAATGGTATATCTACAGTCCGAGGCTATTCAAGGTTGCAAATCCCCTTTTTATTCTCTGTAAATCCAACATTTCCCTGGACAGATATAGCTCTCCTCTGCTTTGGCTTATTTTGGAACATAAACATGACATTCCAATGTCAAGAAGCAGACCTAAACAAAGATAACTAAACGCATGTTTAGCTCATGGCAATTTTCGGTAGCAAGTCAGCGCCAGAAACTCTCGGGAGATAGAAAAGGCCAGTATAAATAATATAAGGGGAAAATAAGAGAGAAAAATATATTGACATGCTAGGAGGAGAGAGAGCGTAGCTATGGATTATCACGTCCCATTGACATCGACGACTCACCCCAACATCACCTTGCCGCCGCACATGCCTACCGCCATTGTTGAACTCTCTGGATCCCACCGACAGATTAAACGAGAAATGCTCATCATCAAAACGATTTAATAAAAGCTTTATTAAGATAATGTCAGTCTGTTTGTGTACGCTTATTTTATGTAAACTTTTTCTTGTTGATCTCTTCAAAATTGGAAAATAAAACCTTCTAATAAAATATATGACAAGTTTTATTGTAATTCCTTAAAGGGTCAATGTTTTATGATTGTTGGAGCATTTTATTAATAGAATAAAAGTTTTGAAAATAAAAACCCTCTTAACAATTCATCAAAGACTTGAACATTTAATCTGAAACATCAATTTTACAGATGAGTCATACTTTAACTGAGTGCTCAAGTCTTCAACATCATGCATTTGCTAAAACAACCTCCACCGTTGCCAGGCAACATTTTAAGCTTGAAGGAAACAGTTTCTTTGCGATACTCCTCTCCAAACTGAGGTGAACGTCGTTGAATCTAAGAACCATAGATTCAAATACATCTCTGCCGAAGGAATCTTCTGGCTAAGCGAAATGTTGCGTTAATTGCTAAAAGGGGCGGAAAGTCGCATCTTCTCCTTTAAAATGAAACAGAACAGAAAAAAGGATCAATTATCCGTGCCCTTAATATGGTTCTGTGAAAATAGAAAGCACTATTGTAAAGCACAAGGACAATAGTAAGACCAATTACAAAATCTGAAATCTACGTTCTAAATGCAACATTACGAATCGAAGATTTAAACCGCCCTTTCCTGAGTCGGGCCCATCTGACAGCTGCAACTGCAGCTCCTCCCAAGTGAGCCGATCCCCAATATCTCACTGGCTCCCTGAACCAACCAAAAACATGCGTTTACAGCTTCATACTAGTTACTCCGAAACAATTATACAAGTTTACGGGCACTTTGTACACGATAGATTCAGAAATTTTCCTGAGACCACAGAGGATTGAGTATCGCTTCCATGAACTTACACGGCCTGTCTTTTTCTCTTCAACGAAAAGACGAGCAATTTGTTGATAACTTACAGAGCCATAACTTGTGGTTCCTATTATTAGAAAGACAATTCACAAGTTGTGAGTTGTTCTAAATGCAGAATTAGTATCCTGCTGCTATACTAGCAAGAGCTGAGGCACAAGACCACAAATGGTACTAGCAAGAGCCGTCAGGTCTGATCTCATTGGAGACCTTAAGTTCTAGGACACAGATCTTACAGTGAAGTTCTTCATCATAAAACTACGATCTGCAATCTGTCATAGCATAAAAACAGCAACATCTGCAATTATTGACCCCAGAACCACGTTGTCGACTGATTTCCTGCAGATGGGGAGACAAAATTCCCTTGAAAATTATGCTTTAGTTTCATCAATCTACAATCAAGTAAACTTCAATCATAACCAAGCATTCTACCAGATGGTCAAAATCACAAATCCTAACCAAGGAAAGTCAATGAACGTTAATTTGTATGACCCTGAAAAGCAGCTTGTGCAGTAACCCTCACCTTCAGTTAAGTCTATTATGAAGGCTAATAGAAACACTTAAATTTCTCATCAATAAGTAGCAGCAGACCAGCCGATCACCACACCCCTGCATGAATCGAACCCTGCAACCACTGAGAGCACTCTTGCAGCCTCTTATTGAATTTCAATCTCCAGAGAATCAAGAAAACTGACCAAGAGGTGAATAACCTCACCAACTTCTGCAACCACCTTAACAAATTTCTCATCATCATTCACGACTTCGTGCAAACTTGCCAGAGCTTGGCTCTTCATTTCTGCGTCTTCCTCAATCTTCGTCCTTGTCAACAAATCTTTAACATAAAAACTCAAGTCCTCCTTTCAAGCCTCAAACCTGTGAGCCAAAAAACTAGTTTTACACATCCCAAAGAGATTCTTGACATGGCAATGAAGCATTATTAAGACCATGTCTAAATTGCCCTGCATCAATAGCTTCCCTCCATAGCAAAGCACTGTGCAATTCTCAGCAAGGCCATGACAATCCCTGACTGTGACCATCATTTCTTGAACCATGCCTGGAAGCTCAGTGCTCTCATCGCAGATGGCCAATGCAGAAGATATCTCCACAAACATGTTCTGACCATGTTCCCGACCCTGTTTTTTTGTGCGAATTCGACTCCCTAACATGTTCCGTTTCTCTGGCCTCTGTATATATTCTAACTCGGTCAAATGTTGGGACAAATACAGGAGACTGCAATTTTTTCTAATTAAGAAAAGAATCTTTTTATATTGCCATTTCTGCTTGTGTTTGCCCTATTTATCTTCTGTTACAAGTACAGAGCTTTTCTTCTTTTTACTTGACTCCTGTGATGTGCTCATCATGCTCTTGTTGGATTATTTAGAGTGACATAGTGGCAAAGATTAAAGAAGAGGCTTCTTTACTTAGACATACAAACGAAGACCTGTGTAAACAAGTGGAAGGTTTACAAATGAGTCGGTTAAATGAAGTCGAGGAATTAGCCTATTTGAGATGGGTAAATTCCTGTCCACGAAACGAGCTACGCAACACTGGGGGAGAGATTAATTCTGATAGAGCATCAAGCCCGGACTCTGGTGAAACTGATAACGATTCTATTAGCTCATTATCATGTCAAAGCAGCGAGTCTATAGAGTACAGTAATGCCAGAAGGGCGAGTCTAATAAAAAAAAGTTGAAGAAATGGCCCCTTACCAGTGAGGAGTCGCCGGTGGTCTTCACGGTGAAATCGTACTTCCCGGCGCCGTTTGTGGCGAGGGTGCTGATCGGGGCCCGATCGGGGTGTAGTCCACCACCGCGTGGTACAGCAGGAGCGACACGAGCTCACGTCGGGCGCGAACACCGTCAAGCCCTTGTCCAGCACCGATTGGTGCGTCTTGATGACGCCGCTCGAGACGAGGAGCGCCGTCACGTTTGTGTCCGAGGCCGACGGCGCCGAGGTGGCGAGGATGGCCGGGACTAGGTGGGCGAGCGGAGGTAGCGTCGGCAACGCAGCGCTCGGATGGATCGGCGGAGGTGAGAGGCTGAGAGCGACGAGCGGCGTGAGAGTAAAGACTAAAGATAGAAAGAAACGACTAGGGTTTTGGTCTTTTGGAATTTTGGGGCCCAAAAACCGGTTCTCAAACCGGTTCCCGAACCGGTCCGGTCGATCCGGTTCCCGGGTGGGTATTCCCTCGGAACCGGTTCCCGGACCGGTTCAAACAGGGCCTGAACTTTGGGAACCGGTTCCCGGACCGGTTTCAACCGGAACCGGTTCCCGACCCTGTTTTCCGGGTGGGCCGAACCGGGAACCGGGTTGACCCGGTCCGGTTGCACACCCCTACCAAAATCAACAAGCCCGCAACCTATCCGGCGGCGTGCCTCCGTCGTCATGGTCCTCCTCTTCATCTCCGAGCTCCGTACGTGAATACTCTGTTCTCCGTGCGCCTGGATTCGCGACTCTCTGTGTGGGTTTTCTGTTTAGGGCTTTGCGATCCTGCAATCGCGCGGGTTTCGGGGTTGGTTTCGTATGTCTTCATGCTTCTGGATGGTCTCCGTCGCCGGAGATTGGAATTGTTGGTTAGCGCTAACTCCCCATTTGCCATCGCCCGACGCAGTACTGGAAGAGACCAAGAAATTCTTTGGGTATTTTCAACTTCTTATTTGTGTTGATAATTAGATACTCTGCCTTTCGCGATTTGTGAATTTCGTGGTGATTCGTCCGATCGATCCCCTTTTGGGCTATTAACACCCCGGTGCGGCATCCGTTAAAGTTAGAAAAAGGGGAGATTGAGTAGGAAGAAAAGGTGGTTTACAATCACTTTGGGAATGGAGGACTAAAAGATGACCAGAAACAGCACACGCATACATGATACTCATATTTAGACATCCAAACTTTCAAGTGCAGCAAGGATGTCGTCGTCCTTATTTTCATAGTTCTCAAGATCGGAGCGTCCGCGGCTTCCTCTCCTGAGCTTACACAGTCGACGGGTTGTTCTCAAAATCCTTTAACTCCTCTGTCGCGTTCTCAGCCCAGTCCATCCCCTCTTCTGGACTCTTTGGCAGCGTCACGCCGCCCTTGCGACGGAGGTACTCGAAGAATATCTCTTCGACGGAGGGTGCGCCGAAAGAGCAGAGCTTGTCGTTGGGGGAGAACACAATGACGGCGACGCGAGCGCCGGTGAGTGAGTTGAGATCAGAGGCTTTCTTGATGAGGCCGCGGCTCCTCTTCGAGAACGTCGCGGCGCACTGCTTCGGGTCGTCGATCTTGTCGGCTCCTTTTCGCCGGGAGGGAGCCATTTTCGGCTGGGGGGAGAAGAGAGAGAGAGAGAGAGAGAGAGAGGGGGACCGGGGTCGTTTCTTTGTTTTCTTGAAGGGTTTGGAGGGAGAGGGGAAGATGATCCTGTCTGCATGGTCCGAGAGAGAGAGAGAGAGAGAGAGAGGATGATGACCCTGTGTGAATGGTGCTCGATTTTCTTCGAGACAGAGTGAAATGGGTTGAAGCAAAGAAGAGGGTGCAGCTTGCTTATATAATGCTCGAGCGCGCCATGGGGTTTAGACTGACGATGAGGCCAACTGGAAGCATGCAGCTGAAGGACATATCGAACGAAAATATGACGCCGTCAAATGAAGAGATACGACGCTCAATGAAAGTTCCTCGGCTCTTAGCGTCTCCTAGTTAAGAAAAGGTGACTCGGCTCTTAGCGTCTCCTAATTAAGAAAAGGTGACTCGGCTCTCAGTGTCTCCTAATTAAGAAAAGGTGACTCTTCCTATTTAAGAATTCCAATATTCCCTCCCCCCATCTGGGGAGAAAATATTGGGTACATCTGGTGCTCCAGCGTGGCAAACAAGAAGGCAGTAGGAAGGCGACACATGTACTCGTGGGGCCCACAATCCGGACAGACTGAGCAGGACGTGAGTGAGGCGCCATTTTGAAAAATTTTCGCTCATGTAGCTACAGCAAAAGGACGACAGACCCTCTTTACTTTCTTTCACGCCTCTCCACTCCTTCCGTAAATTCAAAATTTCAGGTCTCCTCTCTCTCTCCGGCGCTTGCTCGCTCTCTCCGGCGCTCATGCTCGTGCTATATTTGAGCCGACGTCGCTGGCAAGGTTCTTGCTCCTGTCGACGTCCGCCGCAAGCTCGCTCGACCTCACCTCTCGGCCTCTCCCTCGCTCCCGCTCTCCCTCCTTCGATCTTCCCCCTGCCCAGCGCTGCCCCTCCGTGGATCACGCTCACAGCCGTGTTGTTCGAGAACTCGAACCCCCAAAGTTGGTGTTCCGGAGGATGGCCTCCCCAACCGGCGACGCGGTCGAGGGAGCTGAGAAGGAGGCCGCGGTGGAGTAGTTGAGGGACTTGACGTCGACGCGGCGAAGCCTGAGCTCGGGGTTCTTGACACGGATGATGAGGGCGAACCCGAGGAAAGTGGCGCGGAGGATGACGATCGGGGCGAGGGCGTAGACGAAGCACTTGCTGCTGCTGCGCCTCTGGTTGCGGCGAGGAGGCGGCTTCGCGAAGTGGGCGAGCTCCACGTCGTCGCTCCGGAGGCGGCGTCCGGAGGGATCTTCTTTAGGCATCGCGAAAGTCGGAGTTCAAGCGAACGCGAGAGAGCACGGGTCACTCACTAAGGGGTTGATGTGTTCCTGTGTGTCGTCCGAGGTTTTTGCCAGTCGGACGTGCGGGACTATGTGAAAGCTAGGTCTGAGTGGGTCTGTGATGTGCTCCTCTATCGCTATCGCTCTTTGAACCTCCACCGGTGAAGACCCGCACAGGGCGTTCGAGGCGGCATAGGAAGGTGCTAAAGCCCGAGGCAAGATCGACGGCATCGGAGGGTGGAGGAAGAAGAGCAGATGAGTAGTCACTCACTCGAAATTTCAAGTGTCAGCTTGACAGAGTGCAGGGCTTCAGAAACCAAAGCACATCGAGCAGCCTTGCGCCTCTTCCATCAACCATAGGAACAGTTTTTCCTCTGTCGAGAGTTTCCTCCTTTGCCATCGCCCCCTTGTTCAACTTCACCTCTTGAAGGATTTGTCTCTCCAGAAAATTACAGTGTTTATGAACACCAACATAACGTGCACATATGGGGGAATCTGAACAGTAATCTGGTTTAAAACCAAATATTAGATATAAGTGATATACGTCAGTTTGGTTGAGAACTACCCACAAAATTACAGGTTTAACGCATATGGCTGAACTATTCATAATAGGCCAATTACGTGGCTGACATTTCTAGTCCCAATTTCCACAACCAACTTCTTCAAGTTGACCTTTGTTCTGCTTAGCAAGCGCTTGAATTGCAGCCCACTGTGTCTTTGAAAAACATCAGTCCTCACAAAATAAACAACAGAGAAGATCGCCCACAACTTTTTAGACTGGCATTCTCTGTTTGTAGAGGCATGTCCCTACATAAACAATGATTTTTAGCGTCCCTGTTGTGCATCAAGCTGGATTTGGGCTTCCAGAAATTTCTGCATTCTCTCTTAGAAGATGCCGACCAGAT
Organism: Eucalyptus sideroxylon; assembly: GCA_014182405.2. NCBI lineage: Eukaryota > Viridiplantae > Streptophyta > Magnoliopsida > Myrtales > Myrtaceae > Eucalyptus > Eucalyptus sideroxylon. The sequence goes on along the minus strand of CM024549.2, from coordinate 8,728,909 downwards.
TGAAATGGTTTGGAGCCAATCCAATACATTATGGTGGTGAAAGCGAGGAAAAACATGTGGATGCTTGATTAACATTTTCTATCTCGGATAGGTAAAGTTTGAGATTGGCCTAATCAAGTCACCCCTACTAAATTTGTATGTTCCAATCTAAATGAACTCAACCATGGGAAAGCAAAACAACTTTGGATTGCTAATTATATGTTTCCAAAAGCATGGTTACTTGTTTTAAGGACCATGGCACATTCTTTTAAGTCAACAGAAGGATGGACTAGTAGGTGTTTTATGTCATTTTCTCCAGGGGGCGTTCTAGGATGATACATCCACGTTTTTGGCCCTGTGGGTTAAGTAATCCATGGAACAACCCAAAGACTCGGATTGACCCTTTATTTGCATCAATCTGGACACCTCCTCTACTGATAAAGATTGACCCTTGAGCGAAATTGACGGGAAATGATCTCCGGAGACAAATGATCCAATCTGCTATCCCAAATATAGATTGAAAAATAACGAGAAGCAGCAAGAAAAAGGTTTAGAGAGGAAGAGAGACCAAATATAGTGTTTAAAAGCTCTCTATTCATGATTGCTTGAATAATATGAACACGATTACAATCATCCAGCAAACCCAAAAAGAAAAGCGAAAGCACCACCATCAAGAACAATGACCCGTGCTCTCTCGCATTCACTTGAACTCCGACTTTCGCGATAGATCCGACCAACCCTATCATGCCCTCTGGAGCGACGACATGGAGCTCGCCCACTTCGCAAAGCCGCCGCCTCGCCGCAACCAGAGGCGCAGCAGCAGCAAGTGCTTCGTCTACGCCCTCACCCCGATCGTCATCCTCCGTGCCGCCTTCCTCGGGTTCGCCCTCATCGTCCGTGTCAAGAACCCCGAGCTCAGGCTTCGCCGCGTCAACGTCAAGTCCCTCAACTACTCCACCGCGGCCTCCTTCTTAGCTCCCGACCGTGTCGCCCGTTGGGGAGGCCATCCGGAACACCAACTTCGGGGGGTTCGAGTTCTCGAACGGCACGGCTGTGAGCATGATCCACGGAGGGGTAGCGCTGGGCAGGGGGAAGATCGAAGGAGGGAGAGCGGGAGCGAGGGAGAGGCCGAGAGGTGAGGTCGAGCGAGCTTGCGGCGGACGTCGATGGGAGCAAGAACCTTGCCAGCGACGTCGGCTCAAATATAGCACGAGCACGAGCGCCGGAGAGAGCGGGCAAGCGCCAGAGAGAGAGAGGAGACCTGAAATTTTGAATTTACGGAAGGAGTGGAGAGGCGTGAAGAAAGTAAAGAGGGTCTGTCGTCCTTTTGCTGTAGCTACATGAGCGAAAATTTTTCAAAATGGCGCCTCACTCACGTCTTGCTCAGTCTGTCCGAATTGTGGGCCCCACGAGTACATGTGTCGCCTTCCTACTGCCTTCTTGTTTGCCACGCTGGAGCACCAGATGTACCCAATATTTTCTCCTGGGGAGGGGGAGGGAATATTGGAATTCTTAAATAGGAAGAGTCAAATGTCAAATCGGAGAGAATTTTGTCAGTGGGTGAGTGAATGTGTGGTGAACATGGGGAGGGGATGAACAGTGTGTGGGTCCCCACATGCCACCGTTGATGGTTTTCTCCTTCACCCAATCATTCTGGTACATTTGTTTGTATTTCTATTCAAAAAGTGTTTTAAGGAATAGAAATTAAAAAAAAAACTATTTCTATTTTGAGGAATAATTTTTTACCGAAAAGACGCGTTTAATAAATTTGTTTCGAGAATAAAAAATGAATAGAAACACGTTTGGTAAATTTATATATTTTTTTGTTTTTTTAAATTTTCTTATATTTTTATTTTATTTTCCTTTTTTCTTTCTTTTTTTCTTTTGGTTGGTCACTGGCCTCAGCCATGGCCCAGCCGACCGATCAACGAGGGTTGGCGGCCTCGCTTTGGTGGGCGACCTCGGGCTCGCCCAAATCCGACAAGGCTAAGCTCACCGAGCCTCACCCCGCACCTAAGGTGAGGCTTGGCCTTGCCTTGGCTACACAAGCCTAAGCTCGCCAAGCCTCGCCAAGGGCCGGTGACGCTTGGCCTCGCCGAGGGCCGACGACCCTTCGGCGAGGTCGTCGGCCCTCGACGACCGGTCGCGACCATGGTCGAGGCCGATGACTGGCCAAAGAAAAAAGAAGAAAAAAATAACATTTTTTTTTTCTTATTTTTGTTCTAATTTCGTTAACAAAAAAATAGATTTTGAACAAAAATGTAAACAAACGCGTTTCTGTTCTTTTCTTTTTGTTCCCGAAAACAAAAAAACAGAAAATTTGTTCATGAACAACAAAAAGAAACACAAGCATGCAGGCCCTCTTTGTTTCGTTTCTCGTCCGGGGAAAGTCCTCTAAAGTTCACATTTTTTTCCTTTCTTTTTATTTACACTAAAAATAACCGGACCATCGACACGGGCAAGCACATGACTAATGTGTGAGAATTATTGTGCACGTGACATCGCCATAGGGATTAGTATCTATATTAATCATCACTATTGACACATATTAGTGAAGCATATTTACGAGGGTTGCCAATCAGTTATTGATATACAATGACGAATAGTTGATGACTATGGACACCAAAAATCGAGATTCTGTTTTCAGAGAGGCATTTCGATGCCAAGTGCCATGATGCCTGGGGTATACTCGTGCTTGGATAAGAAATCTTCTAAAGAAAAGCTGCCACTCTAGTGTACAAAGAGAGATGTCTAAATTCTTAGGCTACATCTTGTACCAAATGAGAAATTTGCTGGATGCTATAAATATAGTTGAAGAGTGCATGCAAATATTTCTTGACCAATGAGCCTTTATGAACTACTTCAGGTGCCGCCGTAGGGAAGCTCATCACAAGATTTTGAATCGAAATTCTAAAAGAATGTCGGTATGTTTGTGTAAATTAAATTTATGAATTTTTTTGTCTTTATACTCTCTTCAAGAATTGAATATGGAACTTTGAATAAAATATATGAGCAGATATTTTTTAATTTCATAAGAGGTCGATATTTTGTGTAAATTGGCTGTGATAGTTTGCAACATTTAATTACAGGAATAAAAAGTTTTTAAAATAAAAGACGCTGTAAATAAAATTATGAAACCAGATTATTATTATTTTTCTTATAATTTCACCATTCTCATGGTTTAATGTGCAACTCCTGAGTACTCCAGGCATCTTCTCGTAAATTTATGTGTAGACAAAACCCACATAAATTTCTAAATATCATGTAAAGCGCAATAGACACTAAATGGTCATATATCTAGTTTATGAGCCATATTTTTGTCCATTCACAACTATTGGCAATTGCATGACACTTCCTCCAATTACTCTTGTGATTAGTGGATTATAAATTGCAAACATCGTCCACATGCAAAATTAAACAAATATAGATATAGGTGATGTCCGTCTCTGTACCCCGCCCGTCAAATTAATTGTTGAAGAAAACTTTGAAAAATACGATCCAATAATTACGGTTATCAGCCATTCCCTTTCAGCTAGAAATAATCAAAGATTATCGCACATATATGATTCGCTAGCATTTAACATTTTTATCATAATACAATTCGGTGTAGAAATTAATATTGTTTTGCGTAAACAGAAAGCACCGGCGTAAAGCGCAAGAACTATAGGAAGACCAATTACAGAACCTAAATCCTGTATTTCAAACCCAATAGGAATTTGACGCCTAGATGAATAATAATCATCTGTAAGCCACGGAAAACATTATTTAAAAAAAAAAAAATGTGTGAACATAGCTTTTCTGAGAATGGTTATATGTTTCTAGTAAACCAACCCATGTAAATAACTTGCTACGCTTTGGGAAGAGATTCTACGAAATATGACAGTTGCAGGAGAAGCTCACTACTAGATAAATAAATATACTTTGCTTGTCATTATACAACCTGGACCATTGGCCATCTTGACAGATACTTTCGCATCAAAGTGCTCAAATAACAGAGTGAGCGATAATGACTATTAGGCTCATACTTCCCAGTGCAGAATCAACAAAAGATATTCGCAAATATTTCAGGCCTCGCAAGCAGCAAACGTATATCGGCAACGTCTAAAACTTTGAATTGTGCAAAGATTGTCTAATTGTGTACGTCAGTTATGCTCCTGCCATAGCAGTCATTGCGCCCATGCCTTTTCACACAAATTAAAGAGCTCATCATCCATTGTTATGTCATCTCTTTCAGCATTTGACAAATTCTCTGGACCCATTTCTGCTATAAAAGTTTTCAGCAACACCTTCGAGGCAATCACCTTGACGCCCCCTTCATAAAAATGAAGAAGCGGAACAGGAAAAATAAATTAGTTAGCCATGCCGAAATTAATATTAGAAGCCAGAGATTTAAAACCACCCTTTCCTGAGTCGGGCCCATGTGAGAGCTGCAGCTGCAGCTCCCCCCAAGTGCGCTGATCCCGATATCTCACTGTCTCCCTGAACCAACCAAATATAAGATTACAACTCCAGACTTGTTGGTCCAAAAAAAATTATACAGGTTTACAGGCACTTCGTACACGACAGATTCAGAAAACTTCCTCAGATGGCAGAGGGCAATTCTGACGCTCGTGCACTACCAAAGTCTCTCTTTTCCTTTGATAAAAAAGCCAACACTTTGTTGGTAACTTGATAAGTTACAGAGCCATAATTTGCAATTTCTATTATTCACAATTTGCAAGCTATTCTAAATTCAGATTTAGTATGCTCACGCAGCGTTACTAGCAAGACTGCTCATTCCCGACCATCGCTGAGGGCATCTCTTTACAAACTATTCTGAGTTCTAAATTAGGAGAATGTATATCAGTGATATACCATGTCATTGATGATGTGGTGTCACATCGACTCACATATCATAATGTTCACATAAGTAATACGAAGAAATCAGCACACTTGATATCATCGTTGCAGGAGATACTTCTTTATAATATTTGCTGGAATCATGCTTTACACTAGTTATCCTATCATTATACATCGATCTTGACGACACTACAATGCATCAATCATTCATCTAGATCCAATCGAGGGATTAACTAACCAAAACGTTGATCATCATAGAAAGAGAGAGGTAATTCAGCAAAAAAAAAATTAGCTGATCCTATAAAATGTTAAAAAATAAAAATAAAAAAAGAGTCGTACATACCTGGATTATCCTCAACACATCTTTGCCGACCAGAAAAATTCCCTAACAGGTAATTAATATTTGATTCAGAGAGATATTGAAACTAACCCCCCGAATAAACAACATTTTTATCAAAACCACAGAAGAATTACGAGTAAGATGGCAGGAACTGGAATGATGAAGTCGAGGTAGGGTGTGGCTTTTGGAAAGACAAATATAACAAGCAGCATGATAGCATTGACAGCTCCGCTAGCCGCCTAAATGGATATCACAAGTCAGACAAAACTCAAGTATTCAAGACACCAGTTGAATTACAGAAAAGTTGCAGGTTTAGAGGCTCCCCAAACTGAGCCCAGGATCTTCCAGCACCAAGAAGTATGCTTTACTTCTGATCATGTCTACAAGCATTATTTTGGATTATAGATAATGCACCTCAGCATGATGTGTGGAATATAAAAAGGAAAAAAGACACAAATGACTCTTGAACTTTGGCCCAATATGCAATGTGGCCTAAGCTTTCAATTTGTTCAATGTAGTCCTTGAACTTTAGTCCAATGTTCAATGTGGTCCCTAAACTTTTAATTTGTTCAATGTAAGTTCCTGAAATTTTGGTACATGTTCAAACTAGTCCCTAGACTCTATAAAAATGTTCAATGTTTAATATAGGACGACACTGAACTAAACATTGAACATTTTTATGAAGTCCAGGGACTAGTTTGAACATGTATTAAAAATTTAGATATCACATTGAACAAATTAAAAGTTCAAGAACCACATTGAACAAATTGAAAGTTCAAGGATCACTTTGCAAATTGGGCCAAAGTTCAGGGACAATTTGTGTCATTATCCCATATTAAAAGCACTATTTTATGTTTTGGGACTGGAAACTGCAATCACCTATCTCAAAGTAAAGCACGACTTTTCTAGACCTATTCACATTGTCAACATACTCACATTCCAAGACTTCGAATAAACTTAAAGTGGACGGGATGTGACCAGTGGATTTACATAAATTACTGTCAAGCTCTATATTAGTTGCTCTATTTACACATACCAATCCTGGCATTTTTGAAGGGTCTATGCTGAACATTCCTTGACCCTGCAAAGTTTGAGGTAAGTCATACATTGTACCAGAAAAAGTAAAGTCCAATCATGTTGTAGGTTGAATGCTCCATAGTCATATGGCTGAAAGCAGAAGTTATTAGCATGCACAGACGACCATTCTTAACATTGTCTAAGGAAATCGGCACCGAAGAATCACAGATCAAGCTGGATTGAGAAATGAAAATTTATAATTTAGATCAGCACCATCAGCTCTGGTCTCATTGGAGACCTTTAATTCTAGGACAGAGATCTTATAGTGAAGTTTTTCATCATAGAACTACAATGAGCAATCTGCCATAGCATAAAAATAGCAACATTTGTAATTATCAGCCCCAGAACCACATTGTCAATTGTTAGCCTTCTAAACCATGATTTCCTGCAGATGGGAAGACAAAAATACCCTGGAAAATTATGCCTTAGCTACACAAAGCTACAATCGAGTGAACTTGAATTATAACAATATGTTTCCACAGGATGGTCGAAACCACAAATCCTAACCAAGGAAAGTCAATGAACGCTCAGTTGCACAGATCAGAGAGCTTGTCATCCATTATGTCAGCGCTTTCAGCATTTGATGAATCTGCCGAGCCATTTCTGCTGGCTGCTGTATAAGTTTTCAGCAGCACCTTGGAGGCAATCGCCTTGACCACCCATTTCATAAAAATGAAGAAGCACAATTGGTATGGTTTCCTCTATGTCGGCCTAACCAAGGGCCAGCCAAGGAAGATTTGTACCTGCTGTGTGCCATGACTTTCTTTTTTGAAAGGGCACTTTATTCAATTAGCTTGGAACAAAAATCAGTTATGCGAGCCAAAATCAACATGAGCAGCAGAAGATTTAAAACCACCCTTTCCCAAGTCGGGCCCATGTAATCGCTGCAACTGCAGCTCCTCCTAAGTGAGCCGATCCTGATATCTCACTGCCTCCCTGCACCAACCAAAAATATATCATTACAACTCAAGAATTCTTGGTCCAAAACAATTATGCCAGCTTATTGGTAGCTTGTACATGACAGATTCAGAAAATTTCCATGGATTGTGGAAGACAGTTTCCAACGTTCATGCACTAACACGGCCTCTCTTTTTCATTGCACTTTGTCAGCAACTTGATAAGCTACATATCTATAATTTGTGATTTCCATTATATAGAAGGAAGATTCATGAGTCGCAAGCAATTTCAAAGTCAGAATAAATATGCTGCTAAACTAGCACAAATGTTCATTCTGGACCATCGCCAAGGGCATCTCTTCACAAACTATTCTAGGTTCTAGGGTACGAGAAAACATATAGGTAATACCGTGTCATTGACGATGTGGCATCACATTGAATCACATATGCCCAATCATCAATGCACACTTGATATCATCATTGCAGAAGATACTTTTATATGATATTTGATGCAATCGTACCTTATGCAAGTGATCCTAAAAGTTGCCGGTTTCGAGGCTATTCCCTAAAACTAGCCCAGGATATTCCGGCAAATAGTATCACACACTTACAGCACCAAGAAGCATGCTTCACTTCTGATCATGTCCACGAGCGTCGTTTCGTGATTGTATTTGAATTTGTTCTGCTTCTTCCTCCGTTTCTGGATCTACTAGTTGTTGTGGAAGAAGAACAATGGGCGAAGTCAGCGTGTGCAATTTGAGGGGTTTGGAAGGAGCTAAATTGGAGCTTGTGTGTTCGTTCATGCTAGCACAAGAATTTGAGGATTTGGACAGGGGTGTCGCGTAAAAGTAACGGTTCATAAAGCTGTAAGATAGCAACACAGATAAGAAAACAGACGTTTAGCTCATAGAAAATGGATGTACATTCATGCTAGCCCAAGAATTCAAGGTTGCAAATTTCAAAATCGTACTTTGCAAATTGGAGATTCCCTTGGACAGAAACAACCAAATTCACGGGCGAAGAAGAAATAGCAGAGGATCCATAACCAAATTCACCATCAAACGAATCCGAACATGCATCGGATAAGATCAGAACTGGAAAATCGGACAACCAGCGTTGAAACCCATGATCGGAGTGGAAGAAATGCTTTTACAATATAGTTTAACAAGAAAAAGAAAAACAGGTAATCCATATACATACATCACAGAGAGACACCCAAATCTCGGAGTGGAAGAAATGCATCGGGATTACACCCATCGCCCTCAAAGATCGGAGCGCATGGACTTCACCAACGACGACGGCCGAGTTCTCGAAGAGACCGTAAGTCGTCGGGTACCCACGTACAGCCGCCAAGTCCCGAACATTTCTCGGTTGGTTGCCGACTGGTCCAGCCAAGGCCCAAAGAAGTCTCCAGCTGGGCTCTCATCTCATCCAAGCCCCTTTCTATGGGCTCTACAGATTTTAACTTAAGACATTCCCGGATTTAGGTATTCTCAACCTTTTATCTGTGCTGATAATTAAATACTCGGCCTTTCCCAATTTGTGAAGTTCGTGATTCGTCCGATCCGTCCCCTTTCTTAAGCTAGTAACTTATTACTCTATCACTAGAAAAAGTGCAGAAATGAAATACATTCGTATTTATATCACAGAGAGACTAAATCCATCAAAGGCCGTTATGGTCGGCATTATTTTCATGGCCCTTAGGATTGGGGCGCGACAACAGCTGCTGCAGATTACCCATGAAATCGGAATCGTTCATGGATTCACGAATGCCGTTGAAAGCCCAATCCACAGCATCGAAATAGAGATCGGACCGCATGGGGTTGGAACTTCCTGCTGAACTTTCCCTACTGGCGATGGCTGAGTCGAGCAAGGTTATGTCGTGATCATCACTGTCCTCAGTCGAAACCAGAGTTGGAAGATCACGACCAGCACCGGCGTTAAGTGGGTTGTTCTCCAAATCCTTCCACTTCTTGAACAGACAGTTGAGAACGACCCTGTGCTTCATGATCAGAGAGGTGCAGTCCTCCTTTGTCTTGCAAGAATCAGTCTCTTCCTTGGCCCAGTCCAGCTGCTCTTTTAGAATGGTCGTACCTTTCATCGACGTAGCTCGAAAAAAGCTCTTCAACCGAGGGATTCCCGAAATGGCAGAGCTTGTCCTTGCCGTCGAACGTGATGATGGCGACAGGAACTCTGGTGAGCGAGTGATCGTCTTTGGCTTTTTTGATGAGGCCTTCGCTCCTCTTCGACTGCGTCATCTTACGCTTCCGCTCATCATCAATAAATTCAGTTCCTTTTCGCCTGGTCACTTTCTGTGGAGAGGGAGTGGGAGTGGGAGTGGGAGTGGAAGGGCTGGGCGGGTTTACTGGTTTTCTCAGAGAGAGGGCGAGAGGATGATGAAGCTGCGTGCATGGTGGGCGAGTTTCACAGAGAGAGAGTGAATGGGTTGGAGGAAGAACTGCCGCGCCTTCTTCTTACACTTGCAGGCAAGCATCCGTAGATCCCTCTTCTCTTTCTCCATCGCTTTCGATTCATCGTATGTGGGTCGCTCTCTGTTCTTCGTGGTTTTCACTAAATCTTCATACCCAAGTGGACAATTCCACTTGCCCATGCATGTTTGTGGAAATTATTGGAAAAAGTTCGATCATTTCAGCCTGAAAAGTGTTGGGTAGATCGGCCTGATAGCGCAGGGTTGCTCATTTGATCGATTCGTTTGTCAAATCTGCGCATGCCCGCATTGTTCGTCGACCGTTGAGGTGATGCTAGATGGGTTTCAATCAAGATGCACGTTAAGTGTTTGACGAAATGACCCTTTAGGCAGTGATTCTGTGTTGACTGTGTTTGTTTGTAATTTAGAAGAAGTGCGTGGAGACTGATGTGTGCAATATGCTTCTTGCTGTGCTCATCTTCAATTGCTATTCTACTCTCCAGCTCGGTGATGATTAACGTGTGAGGCGGGTGTGCATGACGAGTTATCTATGGAGGAAGTACGCCGATTACTTGTACACCAAGTGGGAAAAAGAACATCTTGTGGACCATGGTTGATCCGTACCGACGGCCTAAATTTTTCACGCCTCTGGTCACCATCTATACCGCTGCTTTTTATACCGGCGTCATTGGGGCGGCAATAACTGAGCAACTGTACAAGGTGCTTCTCCAACAGCCCGGAATTATTTGTCCTTAGCTTCTTGATTCAGTGGCAATTGTGCAATGAGTCGATGTTTAATTCTGAGTCCTCACAAGTTCCCGCCTATCTTGTAATAGTAGAGTCGATGCTATCCTTTGACCTTAAACATAATTTTGAAGCTTTTAAAGAGATTATCGATTATGCAAGATCTTTGGATGGTTACGTCAAAAGTCTGTAGATTGAAATGGACATTTTTTTTTTGTCAGTCCTATTCTATTCCTATGCTTTCACTCACTCCTTGACTTGTGCCCCCGCCTCTTGCGGGCGTGGGAGTCGCAACCCACTCTCGAAACTCACGCGTCCCTATCCCCATCCCTCCCCTCGGTGGGGATTTGAACCCTCACCTCCCTCTTCCATGTTGGAAGGGTGGCCACTGGGGCGAACCCCCAGTGGTTATTGAAATGGACATTGATGGACATGATTTTGGAGAGCAGGGAATTAAGACTAGAAAAGAGAACTTGCCGTTTTTTATCATCTTTTTTTGCAGTATGCCCGAGACTTTCTTGTATTCAATTTCTCTAGGTTTTGACTAAAGCACGTGTTATGATGCTGAACAGGAGAAGTACTGGGAAGATCATCCTGGGCAAGAGGTTCCTCTCATGATGCCAAAGTTTTACAAGGGACCCTGGAGGGTGTACAGAGGCGAGGCCATTCAGACAGCCGCGTGCCAAATGATTATAGTAGCGAACTTTCAGTACAAAAGGACGAGTCGACTTTTACAAATTAAGGAGGCTTGCTAACAGCATCATGCATATGCGATTCCATTCGTTTTACTCTTAGCGGATTCTCCTTTCCTTACTTCTTTTTTTTTTTTTTTTTTTTGGAACTAATCTCCTTTCCTTACTTAAGGGATAGATTTTTGTACCTCCTTTTTTTTTTTCTCAAAGTCATCATTAAATCCTCGTCGATGCATCTAATGATGGCCATCGAATGGGAACAAACTGAGATCTGCCCCGAAAAGAATTTCGGAGGGACATGGGGTAATGGAAATTCCAAACGGGACAAAATACTACTTCAAAGCTGCTTTTGCACATTTCGTGAATTTTATTCTTATTTTATTTTCCAGTATTTGGGCGTTCCTAATTAAATTAATCTAATTTAATTTTAACTTATATTTATATTGTGTTTTAACGAAAATATCCTTAATTGGTCGGAATTTTTTGCTGACTGATGAACCAGCAAGATTAGGCCTTTATTTAAAACAATCATAATAATCGTATGTCCTTCTTTTAGACTAATATGGCATTTTTTGAAATAAAGTTTATTTCAAACTTTTATTTGAAAAAATGAGAACAGTTCAAAACTTTATGGGGAATTTACATTTTGTTCTGTTGTGAGCCAAACTTGGCATGGCGTAGCTAATTCTAAACGATTTTGATTGGGTAGATACAAGTAGTCTCCTATTGGCCTTTGCTTGTTTACTATTTCCACTGTGAATGTCTGTAATCCTCCGTATCCACCTTGCGCGCACGATTGCGAACAGCCGTGTACTTCACAATCAAGGACTCGACGGCGTCCTCCTTCGTTGCGACCGGAGATGGACGTTGGGAATTTTTTCGAGATTTAATAGTGGCGAACTTCATAAACCAACCCATCTGTGGGTAGCTGTATTGGTTAAGAGTCATTCCCTCACCGCAGAGATCAGGAGTTCGAAACCCACAATTGCTAGCGATTTAAGTGGGGGCTTTGGCAGTGGGTTACTGGACTAGTCTCCTCCGAGGTATAAGGGCCCGGCCCTTAGGAGTCGTTTGGGCATGGGGGTCCGTGATGGAGTCCTCGATTACCAAAAAAAAAAAAAAAACTTTATCAACCTCATTCCTCTCCAACCAATAAAACAATCGAACCTTGCCCAAAACGTGGGAATTAGCCCTTTGGCTTCCCTTGACGACCCGTGATGTTCGAGAACTTTACTATCCATTTTAGAATTAATTCTCTAGGTTGACAAGTTTTCCTTTTATTCGGATGTTTTTCTTACCCTGGAAATGCGACATATTGGTGATTTTATTAGGTTGTCTCAATATCTCCTATCACCTTTGTCTTATTACAATAAGAAAACAACGAGAACTAATGACTATAGAGAGAAAAAAGAAAAAGACGATGGACAAGTTGCGCATTCTTTTGATTCCTTTTTCCGTTAACCATTGAGCACCTGCAAGGATGCTGCTGCGAACCAACCGCCTCCCCCCATGGCTTTGCCTATCAACCTTGCATTCCTAACCCTGACTCCCGTCCGTGAATTTCCAAACGAGGAAACGAGACGAGATCGATTGCAAAAACAAGAATTTTCCGTCCGACCATGGCTTCGTTTTTGGGCCGCTTGTCAACAGTTATATCCTGTGTTTCCTTCGATGATCTGGGACGGGAACGCAGCATAAGGGAATAAATTCATGATCCCTCAGTTGTGTTGAGATTGTGAGGTGACGAGCTTGGTCAATCCAGGTCGCATGCTAGAAATCACCAAAATCGTCAAGTTTAAAAATTTATGGTGTACTTATCCCTATTTATATGAGTGCCTTCTATTTTTATAAGAAAACTTTCATTCCCTTAATCAATTGTTGCAACTATCATAGCTATTTAACATGAAACACAGACCCCTTGGGAAAGTGCATTGTGCTGGTAGCGTCCTAAGTTCCGCTGTTAATTTTCTCCGTCGTCTCTGTCGGTTGTCTAATGAAACCGAGGTTGACTGTCCCCTAATGCTCGGAGAAATAAAATGGGTTTTAAAAAAGAAGAAGAGGAACCAGCCTCCCCGTTTCGTTTTCCCATGACTTGCCCTTTAAATACATGAATTTTTTTCATAAAAAGAGAAAAAATACTGAAAGTAAAAGTTGGACACACCTAGCATAATTCTTTAATGCTTATCCCATGGACATAAGTCATGCCGATTGAATTATGTAAATTCGATATTTGATTTATTTTTTTGTTCGGTCTCTTTTAATGTTTGATCACCTGTTTTCATTATAACGAGTCCAAGACATAGATTGAAATGAGATGCAGAAGATGAAAAGCCTCGGGGATCGGCAAAATCAGTGAATCAGGACATATCCCTAAAATGGATGGCCGAAAACCCTGTGTGAACACCAACTCACCCCTTCTCTTGGATTTGGTAGAACAAGAGAGTACACGAAGGTCGGATTCAGGTGGAATGAGAACACAAATAGAAGGGTCAAGCCTCGCGAGAGTACATCGCCGTAATTGAGCTGTTGGATATATGCTGATCCTGTGGCAGTGAGCGGGTGATAATATGGGCAGCCGAGAACGTTTCTAAAGCGATGAGCACAATGGGCCGTGGGTGCCCGGAGGGTTTTACTTAGAGAGAGAAAGGCTGATGATTCGACGTGTGAACGTGTGACGATGACGATCCTTAGAAAATATGGCTCAGTCGCGTGGTCCGCCAGGGACGTCGCTACGAAAAGGACAAAGCGGATGGATCATGTAACCTGGAGGTTATGTAGCACCGACGCGAACACGTGACACGCGACACGACACGACACGATACGCCGACACGTCATTTCTTAAAAATAGATAATTTCGACACGTTCCGACACGTTATATATTAAATATATATTTTATATAAATACATAAATAATAATAATAATAATAATAATAATAATAATAATAATAATAATAATAATAATAATAATAATAATAATAATAATAGCCTAAAATTAATTTACCTGAAAAATAGTAAATAATATCATTCATTATTTTAATTTGTTACAATAAATAAAACTTAGAGGAAAAAAACATTGTTTAAAGAAAAATGCTAAAATGATATTTTTAAATCTATTTATTTATCATACATAGCATTTTTTTTATTACTTCTTTCATAGTAAAAGACTTTTAAAAAAACTAAAACAATTATAAAAAGAAAACTGAAAAAAAAATTGACCAATTGCGCGTATATTTATAGCAATTTTATTGCTTCTATTATTACTTCTTTTGTGTATATTTATATTTTGACCCCTTAAGTATTAGAAATTTTTAAAATTGACCCCGTGCGTGTCGGAATCACGTGTCGGAATTCTAGACTCGCGTGTCGGAGCGTGTCGGAAAGAGTTGACCACATGTCGGATTTTTCGACACTCGTTGACCACGTGTCGGAGCGTGTCAGGACGTGTCGGAGCGTGTTCGACACGTGTCGGAGTGTCGGACACAACATGAAGGCTTCCAGAGAGTGTCCGTGCTACATAGCCTGGAGGCCAAGGATTCTAACGGGGGACCACCGGAAATGTCAAATGACGGGGTTCGCTTCGTTCATCCGGATTAATTATCGAATTTTGTGGCTTTCCAAATGCATAAAGGCGGCTTCAGGGTTGTATTCGTGGCTTTCGAAATTCCCAAAAAAGAACACAACCGACGATCCCGAACGGGCACACGATTTAAGGGAATCACATGATCAATCCCCCGTTGTGTTAAGATAATTAGGTTTAGTGACCAAAAGGAAGGAGGGAATTAAAATGCAGACCGTCACCCGCGCAGCACGTGGAGAATTTAGTGGTTCCCTAAGCGTGTCCCTAATTTTCTAAAATTCGACATTTTACAAGAGGGATACCTAACGCATATTATGCGGACAAAGTCTAATTTAATATAATAGACGGAATATACATGCATGAAACAGGAGAAATAAATGGTTCAAGTCATCAAATCCTTTCCGTGTCGTTACCCCGTCTCTCGTTGAGCATCTTAGGCAGCGTTTGTTTGTATTTCTTTTTTTTTTTTTTAAACACTTTTTCTGTTTTTTTTTTTGTTCTTTTGTTCCCAAGAACAAAAAAGAAACAGAAACAAGAAACACAAATTTTGTGTTTCTTGTTTCTAAAACACAAATTAGGAACAAAAAAGGAACAAAATTGTGTTCCTTTTTTATTTCTTGGATAGTGCTCGAACAGCGCCTCTCTCCCCCGCGACGAGCTTCTCCTCCTGCGACTGCGACGAGCGACGAGCTTCTCCTTCGGCGACTGCGACAAGCTTCTCCTCCCGCGACCTGCGACGAGCGACAAGCTTCTCCTCCTGCGACCTGCGACGAGTGTCTCTGCGACGAGCGTCTCCTCCCCGCGACGAGCGTCTCCTCTTGCGAGCAGAGAATTCCATCGTCTTCTCCGGCGCCGACAGCGGCCTCTGTCTCGACAGCCGCTGCTCCTTCACCAGTAAACGTGGTCACTGCTCCTCCTTCATTGATTGTCTTCACTTCGGCGAGAGCTCGAGTGTTAGGGCTCGCTCAAGCCGCGCTTGCCCGGATCTGCGAGCCGCTTGCTCAAGCTTCTCCTCCTGCGACCTGCGACGAGTGTCTCCTGCGACGAGCGTCTCCTCCTGCGACGAGCGTCTCCTCTTGCGAGCAGAGAATTCCATCATCTTCTCTGGCGCCGACAGCGGCCTCTGTCTCGACAGCCGCTGCTCCTTCACCCAGGTAAACGTGGTCACCGCTCCTCCTTCACCGATTGTCTTCACTTCGGCGAGAGCTCGAGTGTTAGGGCTCGCTCGAGCCAGCGCTTGCCCAGATCTGCGAGCCGCTTGCTCAAGCGAGTCTCGCAGATCTGGGCGAGCGTTGCTCACCCAGATCTGCGACAACAGCTCGTCTACTCGCTCAAGATCCGGGCGAACGAGCGGAGCGCGGCGTCGCTGCTGCTCGAGCTCGAGCGAGCAAGCAGCGAGATCATTCATACTCACGGTGCGTTTGATTGTCCTTACAATAGGGTAGAAACTTTTCTTGATGAACTAGTTTGCGTGATGAGTTCAGGCACTGTCGAACACTATCGACAAGTTCGAAGATTGATCACGCACCGATGATGTTTGCTATTTGCTAATACTTTCTGTAATGACACTTCCAAAGTGTGTTTTGTTATAATGTTGTGTTATTTGCTAATTACAATTGTTGTGACACTTTCTAACATAAGTTCTTTAAAAATTATCAGTGGAAACCAATCATACCACAAAACTCAAACTCCATGGAAGAGTTGGTATGGTCAGCCATGCGATTCTGGACACTCAGCACAATCCGGGTGCGGTACCATCCAACGGTGAGGATCGGTATCAAATGTTTGAGTAAGAACTTCAATCGATCTTTTCCCTTAAAAAATTAGATGACATTCCTTTTTTTTGGGAAATTGGGGTTCTAAATATGTATCGTGCAGCAATATAGTCCTGTCTTTCTTGCTTCCATTTCAGTTTTTGCAAGAAAAGCATACAGAATGTGAAGGATTTTCTGCAGCAATACTGTGAGGGAAGGAGGCTGGCTGGCTACATCATGTACCAGGACCCGCTCGCCATGTTCTATGAAGCTGTGTGCGTCGGAATAGATTTCAATGGCAATGTAAATGCCGATTATTTTCAACTACCTCTGCCTCCGACTGTTTCAGGTGATGCATAGCCATTCTCACTTCTCCATGTCACAACATTATAAGCCTCACATAGAGAATCAGATTCAAGAGCCCGTCGATCTTTTGAATAGCTGGAAGCGGTGGAATGCTTTTTGTTTATTGTTTTGTATTTTCGTTGCTTGAAGCAGAGAATCCCGGGCAAACGGACAACAAGCCAAAACCTAAGAAACGACAGGCGAAGTCTCTTAAAACTGGGCTTGCGGCACAGGTTACTGCTTTTCTAGAATTATTAACTGTGTATGTGTGTCCTGTACAGCCTTTTATGCTACGATAAACAATCATATTTTCTTATCTCTTATGACTGTTATAAATGGAAGCGATATCCGGAGTTCTGTTTTTCACCAAATTATCATCGCAAACAGTTTCTGTGTGGATTCTGTTGAAATATAGATTACTCCGTCAGTCTTTATCCTCTAGGACTTGGCCTTTAGAATAATGATCTGGTTCAACGGACGTCACTTTTATTGCACTCATTTTTTTCTTCCATTATTCTGAAATGGCTGTATTTATGTGCTGAGATTAGTGCAGAGGGAGAGAGCGGGAAAGATGACCCTGGCAGATGTCGGAGGTTACTTCCATCTTTCGATCGAAAAGGCTTCTGAAAGATTGCATTTGTGTCCTACCGTTGTCAAGAAAATTTGCCGAAAAGGCGGAGTGGGGCGGTGGCCTTAGAGAAAGGTTACACTCTCTTTCGTTTCTCTCAATTCTCGAATTGAAATTTGCCCTTCCAAAATTTTCCACTTCAGCCAAATCTTGGTTTTCTGCAGATTAAATGTATTGAGAGAAAGATCTTGGAATTAAGGGAGCAGCTAAAGAGAGAAGATGAACCGAAAAGGAGTCGCACCCAAGCAGAGATTGACTAATGGCAACGAAATTTGGACAAGATCCGCTATGGAGTCGCTAGAACAGACTAGTACGGCGTTTACTAAGTTGGATACATTTTATATGCTGCAGAGACTTTGAGACCTTGATGAGTCTTATACTTTCGTCTTTCGGCACATTTTGGTTTGTGTACAGTGGTGCTGTGAGCAAAGCGAGGACAAAGACGGATACTCTTTCTTGCATTATACACTTACATCTGTGATCAGAATTTCTTGTTGCCTCGAAAGAGAATATAATATTTTTGTGTGAAATTCTGTACGGTCTCTATATGGCTGTTTCGTGCAGAGCACAAATTGGTCAGTCTATTATTATAATTTTTAACCTAACTCAGACACACGCTTGTCATTATGATAATGAGAATTCAAAGTCAAGTTTACACTTTATTTAAAAGAAAAAAACAAATGGAAAAATTTTGGTACAAACTTAAAAAAATTTCTTCCGACTAAGCAAATATGATCAAGTTTAGAATGTTTGTTTTCACTTAATATGAACAAAATTAAATTGATGAGCATTTCATGAGAATGATAATTCAATATCAAGTTCACATTTTATTAAAAAAAAAACAATTGAAAAAAATTGGAACAGAAATTTTGTACATTACCAAACGTGTTTTACTTTCTTTTTCTATTTTAGAAACAAAATTTTTTTACGATTACCAAACGTGTTTCTGTTTTTTTTCTATTCCAGAAACAGAAATTTTATACAGTTACCAAACGCGTTTTTTTCAAAAATTGTTCCCGAACAGAAACACTTTTTCTATTTCTGTTTCCTAGAACAATTTTTAAACAAAACGCAAACAAACGCACCCTTAGGGCCTGCGCATAGTAACGTTTCTATTTCTCCTGATTTCTGTTTTTTTGTTCCCCGTAACAAAAAATGAACAGAAATCTATTTGGTAACGCCAACTTATTTTTCTATTCTCCAGAATAGAAAAGTGGCTGGGTAATAGATTTGAAACATAAACAAGAAATAAAAAATAAAAAAAAAAGTAACTTCTTGTTCCTAAGAACAATTTCTAGAAATAAGTTTTTCTTTTCTTTTTTTTTTTTCTATTTTTCTTTTGTTCTTCTTCCTTATTATGGTCACCGCTGGCCGCCTGCCAACCGTTGGCCACCTCCCGTGCCCGCGGCCACCATCGACAGCTGATCGTCGTCGACGGTTGCCGTCGCCTGTAGCCCACCAACCGATGACTGCCACAGTCTACCGGCAGCTTGCCATCGCCAACCATCGCACGACCGCCACTTGTTGCCGCATAACCGCTGATCATCACCGTTGAATGCTGCTTTAGGACTGCTGCCCACAGCTCACTAGCCAACGCCCCCTCCTGCGGTCGGTGGGCTATGGGTGGCAATCCTACGGCGGTGGTCGTGCGGCAGTCGTGCGGTGGCAGTCGGTGGTCGTGCGGCGGTTTGTGCGACGATCGAGCAGTAATCGTGCGGCGGCGGTCGGTAGTCGTGTGACGATCATGCAGCGATCGTACGGCGGTCGTGTGGTAGCGGTCAGCGGTTGGCAGTCCTAGTCTTAGACTCACGTGCCCTTGAATTGGCTTAACTTTTTCTTATTCAAGACTCTTTTCTTGATCACAATAGTGGGGCACTAGACTACCCACTTGCCTCTCACTTTTGGATCAGCACAAATCAACATATTCATACCCAGATTCATCAAAACACAATCTTCCAAGACACCGAGGGATTTTGGTGAGTTATAGAAATTAAACAGCACAAATCTATAAACGGTGCTAAGACCTCACTTTCGTTCATCCACATGACTTGGGAGATGGCATGGACCAAATTGATAGGAGCTGTCAGGGTAAAATACTAAATGCCGGCTGAATAAAGAATTTTGCGACGCATTTCGGGGTTTTGTCTTTTTCCTCTTCTTCTGTTGTATTCTCTAGTACTCATGTGTCGGTATCCTCGGGCGACGTCGCCTAGGTCGCTCGACCTAGGCGATGCCCGAGGTTGCCCGACCTCAGGCCACCTCGCCTGAGGTTGCGCGACCTCAGGCGAGGCATCCTGGCAGCCCGCTTGCGGCTGAGCGCCGTCAACCGCGAAACTCAACCAACTCAGGCGGGGGAAGAAGAACCGAACGAGGAAGGAAGACGGTGAAGAAGAAGAATGAACAGTAACTCTCAAAATGCCAAAGCTGAAAGCAGCCCTACCCCAGCATTGGGCTTTCAGTTTGTGGAATGCCCACATTCCACCAAGGAGCATTCAAAAGTTTTGCCAAACACATAAATTTTTCCCCAAGGGGCTTTCGGGGCCCAAAGCCCCTTGGGAAAGTCCAACCAAACGGGGCCTAAGACGCTCAAGGAGAGATAGGGTAACGACACGGAAAGGATTTGAAGATTTGAAGCATTTATTTCTCCCGCTTCATGCATGTGTATTCCGTCCATTATATTAAATCAAACTTTGTTTGCACAATGTGCGCTGGGTATCCCGCTTGTAAAATGTCGAATTCTAGTCAATTAGGGAACTAATGAATTCTCCACGTGCCGCGCTGGTGACGGCCTGTATTTTCTTTCCTTCGTGGTCGGTCCGACGCCCGCTGCCTCTTGTTCTTGGTTTGATCTTCCCCCCAATCGCTCTTGTATCATTTCCTGCTTTGGAAATCACCCTTTCTAACCTAGGCTTTGATTACACTAGGTGTGTTTAGTGTCTACCACGTACTTTTGGTACCTTTTTCTCTTTTATGAAAATAATTCATGCAATCTTTTTTATTTTAGGGATATGTTAAGAAGAAGTCTTAAAACTTGTCCAGAAAATGCAATTAAGACCTAAAACTTACAAAAAATTCAATTAAATCCTAAAATTTGTCAAGTTGGTTCAATTGAGTCATAAAATTAACACCATCAAGAAAATTAACGGAAATTACTGACGTGGCGCTAACGTCATATTTTAAATGATTTTTTTATTTTTCAAATGGCTTTTTAAATTATTTTTTATTCAAAATATTTAAAAATTAGATTAAAAACTAAAAAGGAAAATCTAAATTCATTTAAAAAGGAAAATCTAAATTTATTTTTAAAAAAACAAAACTGTTCAAAAAAAAAAAGGGCACCAGTGGACTTCCGCCGCCGCCCATCGCTGGAGGGGCCAGCGATGGTCACCGGCCCCGGAAGGGGTGGCCGGCCCTCGCCCGGGCGGGCGACAGTCGTCGTCCCTCACCTGGGGCCGACCAACCGTCGCCCGCCTTGGGCGAGGCCTCATCGGCCCTCACTCGGGGCGGCAAGCCTCGCCCGGGGCAAGCGACGGTCACCGACCCTCGCCTGGGGCTAGCGAGGGCCAACCACACCTGCCCAAGGTCGACGACCGTCGCTCGGCCCCTCCAACGATGGGCGGCGGTGGCGGCGACGGGGGAGTAGAGGGCTGATTTTTTTTTCAAACAATTTTAAAAATAACTTTTATAACTTTTCTTTTTAATTTGTGGTGAAAATAAGATAAAATGAATAAATCTAATTTTTTAGTTTTTAAATCTATTTTTTTAAATGAATAAAAAATCATTAAAAAATCCACATGGAAAATAAAAAATAATTTAAAATGACACGTAAGCATTTTTAACGGAAAAGGCTAACGGTGTTAATTTTAGGACTCAATTGAACTAACTTGACAAGTTTTAGGACTTAATTGAACTTTTTATAATTTTTAAGACTCAACTGCACTTTCTAGACAAGTTTTAGAACTTCTGCTAAACATATTCCTTTATTTTATTATTCTTAAAACATGTATCTAGCATTCATGCATAGAGATTCGCTCAAAGAAAAGATCAAAATCAAACCACGTGAGCTGTATCAAGCACAATTAAACAAGGCCTTGTTTTATGCCTTAGAATAGAAACCCCGTAAGAAGTAAATGGAAAGTAGAATCAATAAGAAATCTAACCCACAGATGTCTTAGACATAAAAGTACAATCCAAATGCATTAGGAGAATTAAACACGACTGACTTTTTTTTTTTTTTTCCTTTATAACATGAAATGTATCATAACTTGATATATAAAAACTAAAAGACTTCTATGCAAAGAGCAACGAGCTGAAGTGAAAAGGAGTGTGAATGCTTAGTGCAAGCCATCTATATTTTATGTCATGATGACGTACAGTTATATTAAATAAAATGTAATTACTGATTAAAGCTGATCATGCAGCCCAATTAAATTAGGAACCTCCCGAAGGCCGCTTAATACGTGCATGGTTTCCTCTTTAGATGCAATTCTGAATTTTTTTTTCTTTTAATTATCTTTTACTCTTGTCATCTATCTTATAAAAGTCAAACTAATCAAACCCTAGAAAGAGTGGAAAAAGCGCTGAGCCATCCAAGGGGACGGCACTGAATACTGTGCAGAATATCTTTTATTTTTGTACTCTCTTTCGTTTTTTTTTCGTTTTGTTTATATTCAAGAGAAGATGGAATTTTGATGTTACGTGTCGACGGCGTCTGTCTTTCATGTTCGGTCAATGGGGTACGCAAGGTGCGACGTGGAGATTTCAAACACGATAAAGAAACCCGTCTCTTTTCTTTTCTTCTCTTATTGTCTATGCCACCCAGGTAGTCATATAGGCTTGCATGGAAACGTTCCATAAAAATGTTTATGAATCACTTTTGTACTTTTTTTGTTCCCGAGAACAAAAAAGGAACAGAAACGCGTTTGATTGCGTTTCTGTTCTTTTTTTGTTTTTTTGTTCCCGAAACAAAATTGGAGCAAAAAAAAGAAACACAAAAAAGTTGCTTCTAGAAAAAAGAAACAATTCTTCAAAGCCAAAAAGTCTTCTTCTCTCTCTTCTTCTTTTCTTCTTCTTTTTTCTTTGGTCGGTCGCCGGCCTCGGCCATGGCCGTCGAGGGCCGGCGACGCCGTCGAGGGTTGGCGACCTCACCGAAGCGTCGCCGGCCCCCGGCGAGGCCGAGCTCGCCCAGCCAAGGCGAGGCTCGGCCTCGCTCGAGGGGAGATCTTCGGCTAGGGTTCCGGCGAGGGCTCCGGAGGACGGTGCGATGGCGGCATGACACTAGAGGCTTCGGGATCGACACGGGGCAACGCGGGCAAAGACTAGCAAACGGCGTCGCAAATGGCGTGGTGAGATCGGGACGGCGTCGAGCTGCGGGCTTCGGGGCGCAGGTGCTCGGCTCCGACGGCAAGAGGTATTGAAACAAACTGATATGTCACAAATATGCCGCATTTTGAGGGTAAAATATCATCCAATTTGAAGCTAGAGAATTAATCTACATCGGTCATGAGTATCGGTGCGCTCGTAATAATTCCAAAGCTGGCTGTTGAAAATTTCGGGACAAATATGATATTTAGTCCTTTCGAATTGACTTATGTAGATAGTCGAATTAGGCACTCAAGACTCTTTATTTGTGTTAATTAAATACTCTACCTTCATGATCTATGGAATTGATAATTTACCCGATCAATTCCTTGTACCATTAACCCCCAATGTTCTTCAAATTACGAGATTTATTTATGTTTTATTTCACGATGACATACAATTGTATAAAAAATGCAATGACTAATTAAAGCTAGGCATGCAATGCAATTAAATTAGAAATATATATATTTATATATATAGTAACATGTAATTTATAATGGCCAGAGAGAGATGTAGGTCATCGAATTAGATAGTTGAACTTTTCACTCGTGTTAGTTAGGGGCGTTTGTTTTCGTTTCTTTTTTGTGTTTTTAAGGCCCTGTTTGGCAACATGTCAAACAGTGACTAATTCTGATTTTTTGTTCATAGAATCGTTTTGGAGTAGATTTGAGAATAAAAAAAGTTGATTCTGCGTCCGAGAATTAAAAAAATAATCAACACAATAAAACTCTTCTTCTTTCCCTCCGCCATCCCGCGACAGTCGCCCGCCGCCGCCCGCCGCCGTCCGCCGCCGTCCGCCGCCGCCCACCACCGCCCGCCGCCGGCCGCCGGTCCGGCGAGCTCGCCAGAGGCTCGCCTAGCCGGGCGAGGTCCGGCGAGGCCCGCCGTCCACCGGCGAGGCGAGGCCTCGCCCGGATCTGTCGAGGCCGAGGCTCGCCGGGGCTAGGCGAGGCCCGCCTAGCCACCGGCCGGGCTCGCCTAGCTTGACTAGTGGCCGGGCGAGGCCTCGCCCGCCCCGGCGAGGCCCGCCTGTCCACCGGCAACGCTCGGCCTCGCCAGATCCGGCGAGACCGAGCCTCGCCCGGCTGCCGGCGTCACTCGGCCAACGAGGGCCGGCCTCGCCGAGGGCCGACGACGCTCAGTGAGGTCGCCGGCCCTCGTCCGGCCATAAGAAGAAGAAGAAAAATAGGAGAAAAAGGAAAAAATGAAAAAGAAAAGGAAAAAAAAAGGAAAAAAAAAAAAAAGAAAAAAAAGAAAAAATTATTTAAAAATAAAAAATAATAATTTGGAACAATCAATGAACACGTTATCAAACGCAATTCTATTCCGAATCAAAAATTTTAGATAGTTACCAAACACGTTCTTTTACTCAGAATCAGTTCCCGGGAATAGAATAAAAAATAATCATTTATTGTCATAATCAATTTCCGGGAATAGAATCGTTGCCAAACGCGAAACAACTTTTCTGTTTTTTTGTTCCTGGGAACAAAAAAGGAACATAAATGCGTTTGGGTGCGTTTTTGTTCCAAAATTGTTTTTTATTCCCAAAAACACATCTAGAACAGAAATAAGAAACAAAAAAAAAAAAAGTTGTTTCTTGTTTTTGAAACAAATTTTAGAAACACTTTTCTTCTTCTTTTTCTTCTCTCTTTTTTCTTCTTTTTTCTTTGGCCGGTCGCCGGCCTCAGCCATGGCCAGCAACCGGCCGACGAGGGGCCGGCGGCCTCGCCCAACCACGGCGAGCTCGATCTCGCCCGGATCCGGTGGGCCGAGCTCGCCCGGCCGATGAGGCCGAGCTCGCCTAGCGGCCGGCAAGCCTCGCCGTGGCTGGGCGAGGCCGCCAGCCCTCGTCGGCCGGTCGCCGGCCATGGCCGAGGCCGGTGACCGGCCAAAAGAAGAAAAATGAATAAGAAAATAGAAAAATAAAAAT
This sequence comes from Eucalyptus sideroxylon, assembly GCA_014182405.2. Classification (NCBI taxonomy): domain Eukaryota; kingdom Viridiplantae; phylum Streptophyta; class Magnoliopsida; order Myrtales; family Myrtaceae; genus Eucalyptus; species Eucalyptus sideroxylon. The sequence continues at coordinate 8,704,320 of CM024549.2, read as the reverse complement.
AAAAATTTAAAAATAAAAATAAAAATAAAAATAATTATATAAATTTACCAAACGTGTTTCTGTTTATTTTTATTTTCGGAACAAATTTACCAAACTCGTTTTTTTTTTTTATTCAAAAATTGTTTCTCGGAACAGAAACACTTTTTTTTTTTGTATCTTGAAATAATTTTTAAACAAAAATGTTACCAAACGCACCATTAAAGATTCGATCTTTGTACGATTTGTTCAATTGGCAACTCGTCTCATTGCGATGGTCAAAGTGCCTGTAATTGGCAACTCCTCTCATTGTGATGGTCAAAGCGCCTCTGTGATGTGATGGCAAGGCGGGGGATCTTTATTGAGAGACGCGTGTCAGTTGGATTATTCCTCGTTTCTAAGTTGTTTCTCAATTATTAACATTACTTTTTGCAAAAGGACAATTCCGCTCTGTGAATTCCTGAGATAACCCCGCCAAACAAGAGAGAGAGAGAGAGAGAGGATGACAACAGGAGATAAGTTAAACAAATCATGATCTCATTTAATTATAAAATGATGCTTTCTAACCATGATATATCCTCATAAATCTTTATCAAGAAGAGGGGAGCCCGGTGCTTCAAATTATACGTATTACTTCACTCCTTTTCAGCACTGATTTGGAAACTAGAGAAAGAGAAGGAAGATCAATGGGAAAGAGTCGCTCTTCTTTCGTTTCCTAATTTGGAGTTTTTCCTTGGGAGACAGATTGTTTCACCGCCTTTTTCTCAAAGTCAATGAATTGGGAACAACTCAGGATTGTTTTAATTACCACGACGTTTGGAGCGAGGTTTCATTGTTTCATTGGCCAAAGAAAAATGAGGATTATTGCGTTCTCCATTAATAAATCTTGAAACCAATTTCCAAGGTCCATCTTTGGTCGAGATGGACGGAGGAGGACGTTGAGTCCTTGATCGTGAAGTACCAGGCCATTCGTAATTGTGTGCGCAAGAAATTAAAGAATGTTCCACCAGTCAAGGTCGGTGTTGGTCGTATTTCTGTAGCTGGACTTCGAAAATTATGGGGCACTTTTGATCTTTCATCCTTTCAACTTGACCTATGTAGATTGTTAAATTAGGCACTCAAACTTTTTATTTTGTTAATTAATACTCTTTCTTTCATGATTTGTTTTACCGTTAACACCCGATGTGGCAATTAAATGTCAAGAAATTGCTTTAATAAAATTTAATTTTACATAAGATAAGAGAAACGAAAATGAGAAGAAAAAAATATATTGACATGTCAAGAGGAGAGAGAACATAGCTATATTGACTGTCTTATTCCATTGATAACCTGAGCACGACGCCCGTCATCATCGTCGAGCTTGGTGGATCCCATCAAGAGGTTAAATGATGGGAGCTAGGAATTGAGATTTTTAAAAGAACGTCGGTCTATTTTTCTATGCTATGAGATTTTTAACTCTATTCAAGAAATTGAATATGAAACTTTATATAGAATATATGACCAACTATATTGTAATTTCTTAAGGGTCAATTTTTCGAGTAATATATTGATGAGAGTTGCAACATTGAATTAAAGGGATAAAAGCTCTTGAATATAAAAGACACTTTAAATAATATTATAATACCTTTTTAATAATTTTTTTGTCAAATTATAGGATATAACAATGCATAATTCTATACTTTTGCCATTATCATGGTTCAATGTGCTACACTAGGGATCATCTCGTAAAATTATATGTAGACAAAACCAACCTAAATTTCTAAATAGTCATTTTACACTAAACAGTCATATATCTGGTTTATGAGCCATAATTTCCTCCAACCACAACTAATGGTTGTTGGAAGACATTTTCTGTGAGATTTGATGAGACCACTGCTGACTATTTTAAAAGTTTAAGTTATTAGATAAATGCATGATTTAATATTTAAATATTCTAACACTCCCCTCATGCTTAATCTGGTCATTTTGCCTAGTACTAATTACTAGAGAATATCATTAGAGATATAATTAGATATCAAGGATATTATTTAATATTTCGTGATTCTATAAGGTAGCTAATTTCCTAACCTACACATATTGTTCGGGTATAAATACCCTTCTCTACTTATAAAGTCAAGCTAATTAAGTGAAGATGTAGTCTCTATTCATTTTCTCTCCTTTCTTTACACTTCCTCTCATTGCTCTTGTGATCAATGGATAGTAAGTTATAAACATTGTCTCCGTGCAAAATTACCAAATTATAAATATAAGTAACATCTATGATTATACACCACTAAACATATTGATGGTTGGAGGGAACTTCGAAAAACACGGTCCGATAATTCCTGTTATCATCCATTCCCATTTATCCAAACATTATCAAAGATTATCACATATACGTAATTCACTAGCATTTTAACATTATCAAAGATTATCGCATACACGTGATTCACTAGCATTTTAACATTCTTAGCTTAATATGATTCGGTGTAGACCACATTATGGTTCTATGTAAGACCAATTACAAAATCTGAATCCTGCGTTTCAAACCCAATAGGAATTTGACGCATAGATGAATAATAATCATCCGTAAGCAAAGGTAAATATCATTTTTTTTCTATAAAAAAAATGTGTGAATATAGCTTTTCTGAGAATGGTATACCAATGTAAATAACTTGCTATGCCTCGGGAAGAACTTCCAGGAAATATCATAGTTGCAGGCTATGAAGCACGGACACGTTGCCGAGCCTTCCGAGTCGTGTCCGACACGCTCGGACACGTTCGGACACGCGGTCAACGCGTGTCGAGAAATCCGACACGTGGTCAACTTTTCTCGACAAGCTTCGACACGCGTGTCCGAGAGAGATTGTTGAAGAAGACGATGGTGGGTAGAGAGGTGAGGTCGAGGAAGAGGCTGAGGAAGCGGAGGTGAGACCGCGACGGCGAGAGGAAGAGCATAAACCGAGCGATGGAGGGCCGGCGGCGAGGGCCTCGCCGCGAGGCTACAGCTTGCAGCTGCTGCGAAGGAGGAAGGGCGGAGGCGACAGTGATGTGGCGACCGAAAGAGTTGAGAAGATCGTGAGGAAGAACCTGAGGTGGCGGGGAGAAGGTGGTGGCGTGGGGGAGAGGGGGGAGAGAGGATGGGAAGAACGGGGATGGAGGGGATTGTGATGGGGGCACAGCCTCGCAGGGAGCAGATGGTGGCGTGGGGGAAAGGGAGGGGGAGGGGGAGAGGAGAGAAGGGGAAGAAACCGAGGGGATGGGGGCGATTGATGGGGGCGCAGGTGATGGGGACGCAGGGTGCAGGTGGTAGCGTAGGGAGAGAGAGAGAGAGAGAAAAGGGGAAGAGATTGAGGGGGCTGGGGGTGATTGATGGGGGCGCAGGGAGCAAGTGGGCGTAGGGGGAAGGTGAGGGGGAGAGAGAGAGTGGGGGCAGATTGCAGAAATCAAAGGGGAGGATTTTGGGGGTGGTGGCGTGGGAAAAGAGGGGGAGAGAGAAACGAGGAGAGAGGATTTGAGAGGATTTGAGGGGGAATAATTTTTGTTAAAATAAAAATATATTTTTAAATATGTACACGTATGAATATGTTTTTAAATTTTTTTATGAATAAATAGTGTAAATTTATTATAAATTCTTATTTATTTATTTGTGAATTTGAATTAAATTAATTAAAAATAAAAAAAAATTATTTAATATATAACGTGTCGGAACGTGTCGGAATTCTCTACTTTTTAAGAAATGACGTATCGCGTGCCGTGTTGTGTCGCGTGTCGCGTGTCCGTGCTACATAGGTTGCAGGAGAAGCTCATTACTAGATAAATAAATATTCTTTGCATATCCTTATACAACCTGCACTATTGGCCATTTTGACAGATACTTTAACATCAAAGTGCTCTGCTCACAGAGTGAGCAACAATGACTATTAGGCTCATACTTCCCAGTGCAGAATCAACAAAAGATCTCCGCATATATTTCAGGCCTTGCATGCAGCAAACATATACCAGCAACATCTAAGATCTATTGTGAACCCTGAGTTGTGCAAAGATTCTCTAATTGTGTACGTCAGTAATGCTCCCGCCATAGAAGTCATGGGGCACATGCCTTTTCGCACAAATTAAAGAGCTCATCATCCCTTGTTATGTCATCACTTTCAGCATTTGACAGATTCTCTGGAGCCATTTCTGCTATAAAAGTTTTCAGCAACACGTTGGAGGCAATCACCTTGACAGCCCCTTCATAAAAATGAAGAAGCGAACAGGAAAAAAAAATTAGTTACCCATGCCGAATTCAACATGAGAAGCCGAAGATTTAAAATCGCCCTTTCCTGAGTCGGGCCCACGTGAGAGCTGCAACTGCAGCTCCTCCCAAGTGAGCCGATCCGGATATCTCACTGTCTCCCTGAACCAACCAAAAATATAGGATTACAACTCCAGACTTGTTGGTCCAAAAAAATTATGCAAGTTTACAGGCACTTAGTACACGACAGATTCAGAAAATTTCCTGAGATGGCAGAGGACAGTTTCTGACACTCGTGCACTAAGAGTCTCTCTTTTTCTTTGACAAAAAAGCCGCCACTTCGTTAGTAACTTGATAAGTTACAGGCAATAATTTGCAATATTATTCACAAGTTGCAAGCTATTCTAAATTCAGAATTAGTATGCTCATGCTGCTATATTAGCAAGAGTGCTCATTCCCGACCATCACCAAGGACATCTATTTAAAAACTACTTGAGTTCTAAATTAGGAGAATGTATATCAGTGATACACCACATCATTGAAGATGTGGTGTCACATTGATTCACGTATCTTAATGTTCGCGATTGTTAAGTAATACGAAGAAATCAGCACACTTGATATTATCGTTGCTGGAGATACTTCTTTATAAGATTTGATAAAATCATGCTTTACACTAGTTATCCTATCACTATGCATCAATCATGACAACACCGTAACATATCATTCATTCATCTAGATCCAATCGAGGGATTAACTGACCAAAATGTTGATCATCATAGAAAGACACAGGTAATTCAGCAAAAAAAACTAGCTGATCCTATAGAAAGTAAAAAACAAAAATAAAAAAATCAATGCATACCTGGATTATCCTCAACACATCTTTGCCGACCAGAAAAATTCCTAACAAGTAATTAATGTTTGATTTAGAGAGAGATTGAAACTAACCTCCCGAATAACGACATTTTTATCAAAACCACAGAAGAATTACCAGTAAGATGGCAGGAACTGGAATGATAAAGTCGAAGTAGAGTGTGGCTTTTGGAAAGAGAAATATATCAAGTAGCATGATAGCATTGACAGCTCCACTAGCCCCCTAAAAGGATATCATAAGTCAGATAAAACTCAAGTATTCAACACGCCACCTAAAAGGATATCATAAGTCAGATAAAACTCAAGTATTCAACACGCCAGTTGAATTACAGAACAGTTGCAGGTTTAGAGATTATTCCCTAAACTGAGCCCAGGATATTCCAGAAATGATATCACACACTTGCAGCACCAAGAAGTATGCTTTACTTCTGATCATGTCTATGAGCATTATTTTGGATTATAGATAATGCACCTCAACATGATGTGTGGAATATAAGAAGGGAAAATGACACAAATGGTCCCTGAACTTTGGCTAAATGTGCAATGTGGTATGAACTTTTAATTTGTTCAATGCGGTCCCTAAACTTTAGTCTAATGTTTAATGTGGCACTAAACTTTTAATTTGTCCAATGTAGTTCCTAAACTTTTGGTACATGTTTAAACTAGTCCCTAGATTGTTTAAAAATGTTTAATGTTGTCCTTCATTAAATTAAGTTCAAGAACCACATTGAACATTTTCATATAGTCCAGGGACTAGTTTGAGCATGTACTAAATTAAAAATTCAGAGATCACATTAAATAAATTAAAAGTTCAGGGATCATATTGAACAAATTGAAAATTTAGGGACCACTTTTCACATTGGGCCAAAGTTCAGGGACCATTTATCCTATTATCCCATATAAGAAGCACTATTTTATGTTTTGGGACTGGAAACTACAATCACCTATCTCAAAGTAAAGCATGACTTTTCTAGACCTATTCACATTGTCAACATACTCACATTAAAAAATAACTTAAAGTGGACAGTATGTGACTGGTGGATTTACATAAATTATTGTCAATCTCTATATTAGTTGCTCTATTTACACATACCAATCCTGGCATTCTTGAAGGGTCTATGCTGAACATTCCTTGACCCTGCAAAGTTTGAGGTAATCAAAATTTGCATTAACTACAAGTCCACAAAATAATTCTGCACAGATTTCCATAAATTCAGTTTACCTTTGACTGTGAATGCATGAAAGCATGGTGCACCAAATAGAATATTGAACCACCAAAAGCCCCAGCCAGATACAACTTTAACAAGAATTCTGGTCCGAAATTTCTCCCAATCTAACCATACAACCATTTAAAAGGTACATAATTAATCAGAGAAAAAAACACAAGATATCATCCACAAAAATAGAAAAATCAAACAACAAATGTAAGGTATCTACTTATGCTGAGGCACAAGACCACAAACGGTACAATTCTACCTCTCTCTCTCCCTCCCTCTACAAAACTTGCCCATTCTTCCATGAAAATTGCATAAAAGTTACAGTCTTTCCATCGTGTAAGCTTTAGAATCTAGATTAACACAAGCAATGTATAGTCATAAAAAAATGAAAGCTTTTAAGGGAAAAAGGCATCTTATCTGAAAGGAAATAAGAAGATGAAATGTTGTTAAGCCATACATTGTACCCAAAAAAGTAAAGTCCAATCATGTTGTAGATTAAATGCTCCATAGTCATATGGCTGAAAGCAGAAGTTATCAGCGTGTGCAGACGACCGCTCTTAAAGTTGTCTAAGGAAATCTGCTCGAAAGAATCAAGTATTAACTTAGATTGAGAAATGAAAATTTATAATTTAGATCAGCAACTTCAGCTCTGGTCTCATTGGAGACCTTTCATATTAGGACGGAGATCTTACAGTGAAGTTTTTCATCATAAAACTACGATCAGCAATCTGCCATAGCATAAAAACAGCAACATTGGTAATTATCAGCCCCAGAACCACATTGTCAACTGTTAGCCTTCTAAACCATGATTTCCTGCAGATGGGAAGACAAAAATACCCTGGAAAATTATGCTTTGGCTACACAAACCTACAATCAAGTGAACTTGAATGATAATAATATGTTTCCACAGGATTGTCGAAACCACAAATCCTAACCCAGGAAAGTCGATGAACGCTCAGTTGTACAGCCCTGGAAAGCAGCTTAAGCAGTGGCCCTCACCTTGAGTTAGGTTTGCTATGAGGGCTAATAGAAACACTTACAAAGCATTCTTTTAAAGTGGCCATTAATTTCTCATCAATAAGTGGCACCAGACGAAGCAACCACCTAAAATACTGTATCCGACTAGCCTTCCCTTTCTCTGTCTGTCACCTAGGCTAAGAAACAATAGAATTTATGAGTTTGCTACAATCTTCCTTTTCATTTTCTTGCACTATACCATTCACTCTCTAATTATTAAGCATGCCCCAAAGCTGCCATATGCTGCGCGCAGATCACAAAGAGGACAGCTAAAACCAATTGATTCGTTGATATTTTCATTGCGAGCATTGAGAAATCCGCTTTCCCTATCCTTACACCTAATGTTGAAACTCACCCCTCTGACAACTATATTTGGTTTGAGTCCTATCCTAATAGTGCAACAGGCAAATCATGATCCAATTAGAATATGAGACTGAACTTGGATGGCAAATCATAAATTTATATTCCGAACCAATTCAAGGTTGCAAATTTCCTTTCATACTTCGCAAGTTGAATATTTCCTTGGACTGATATGACTCTCTTCTCTGCTTTGGCTTTTTCTGGAACATGAAGATGACATTATAATGCAAGAAGCGGAACTAAACAAAAATAAGGGAACGGATATTCACTCTTTTCAGTTATTTGCCCCTTACATAAGAATTAGAATCCAATGAATATAGTTAGTCTGAAAGTGGGTTTGGCTCATAGCAGTTTTCAGTAGCAAGACAGGGACAAACACAGTCATCTCTCTTCATTGGTCCACTCGGTAATGGAAGCCCCCGAAATCCCAAGCAAAAAGAAAATGCAGAGGATCCATCACCAAATTCCCGTCAAACAAATCCGAACTCTGTTAGATATAATCTGAACTGAAAAATTGAACAACCAGCGTAGAAACCCGTTACCAAATCTCTATGTAATCATCATTATCTCGCCTCTAGAGATACAAAACCCAACAAAGATCAAGAATTCCCCAAAACCAAGAATGACAAAACAGAGAATCACTCGGGAACACTGACCAGCCGCGTCTATAGGAGTCGAAACCGCCGCCGAATCCCGAACGCGAGTTGAAAGGCGAGGGCGCCCGGAAAAACCCAGCTCTGGAATTCGCGAGGCTCTTGAGCGGCGACCCGAGAAGGGCATTCGAGTAAGCCGACGCCGGGGCGTTTCTCGCCAGGAGCCGCCATGATGGGTTGTCGGGGAAGAAGGAACGGGGCGAAGAGACGCCGAGCTCGGCGCGGCCCAGCCCGGCGACGGCGGAGGAGGCGCAGAGACGAGAATGGCGAAGAGACGAAGACGTCGAGGCGGAGGCGGAGGCGGCGGCGGCGGCGGCGGTGGCGGCGGTGCCCGAGAGCTTTCTCGAGAGGCTGGAAGCGAGCTTGAGAGAGACGAGCCTCTGCATCGTTCCTCTCGATCGAAAGTGCGTTTCTTTTGAATCAAGAATTTCAATTCAGAGAGTACGGAGTCATTTCACTGTGCAAGTTTTGGTTTTTTTGAGGGTGTTGATTTTAGGCACGTCCGAAATTAAGGTTTGAGGAACTTTCTTGTTATTGAGTGCAAGCGTTGGGCAATGCCGGCTTGATAAAATTATCTAGAAGGCAAAAGAATAAGGATATTGTTAGTATCATAAAAAGTCTTAAATTGATACATCTCTAATAAATTTATTTCAAATTAATTTTTTTGTTAATTTTTATCACAAAAAAAATTAAACAAATTTATTCTTCATTAATTTTCATTAAATTAAATTAATATTACAAAAAAACTATAAACTAGTACACTTATAATAAATAGATGATGAAATCCCAAATTGGTACACATATCAATTATCATATATTATCTAACTAACAAAAGGTAAATATAACAAATTGAAATTGAACATTTTCTAAAAATTGAAAACACAAGGTCTTGGAATGTTAGCTTAATGAAAGTGTCTAGACCTTAGATTTTTTTTTTTTTTTTTTTTGATCGGCTAACATCATTACTTTATTTACTATTTCATATGTGGGAATATAACACCCATTACATCAGTGCATAAAAGATCAAATAAAGCAGGGGAGGATTTGATATCCAGTTCGGGGGTAAGGAGTTGTTCCGGCAAGCCTTGGCTATCCAATCCGCGGGGCAATTTGAGCTACGATTGCAGTGGGCCAGGGAGAGGCTAGGGATTTGGGCGAGTTTAGCTTGGGCCCGGCTCACAATTAGTTGCAGTTCCCAGTTGAGTTCGGTTGAAGACTTTAACGCGTGCACCAGAGATAAACAGTCAGAGTGTACTTGTGGAGAGAGAAAGCTTCGGCTTTCGATGAACTTTAGGGTTTCGTCCATTGCGATCGCCTTCGCTTGAGAAGCCGAAGCAGCATCGACTGGCTTCGCAAATCCGTCCACCACAAAGCCTTGGTGATCTCGACAAACACAAGCTATGGCAGCTCTGTGTCGAGGAGTATGTCTTTCATCGATGGGTGTTGCTTCGTTAGCCAGTTCGAGAGCAAAAGATGCATCTACATTAATTCAAATCGTACCTGGAGGAGGTGGAAGCCATGTTTCAGATAAGTGTTCGGTTTCCTTCTTGCTTTTTGATTTACCGTTTATAGCTCGTAACTTTCTGTGAACGCCTCTGCTCTAGCAATTGTTGATTGCGGCCTCGGGTTTTGATGGCTGAAAATGAACTGATTTCACTCCTTCCAAATGCTCCATAACACCACCACTATGTGATTAAATTTGCCCGAGGTAACTGGATTCTATTGTATGCTGCAGATCCAGTCTTCGAACCGGGTAAGGCCAAATCTGGAGATCCGTAGATTCAGGGGAGTTGAGTTCCAAACCTTAGCGGTCCATGGGCATAGAAGAAGTGTGTGCTCAGGCGTTTATGCTTCCTGTTTGCAAAGGGGGCATAGTAGAGAAGGTACGATCTTTCGGTGGTGCAAATTCTCCATTGTAGCTAGGGCATTATTGCATGCGTTCCAGAGGAAAAATTTGATTATGGGTGGGGTTGTGGACTGCCAAGTATATTTCCAGAGGTTGGGGCTGGCTTGATAAGACGAGTTTGCTTGTGTATCCTGTGATTTTACTGAGACATCCCTGAATATGAAATAGCCGCTCTTTACTACGTAATCTCCTAATTTTGTGTGCATCCATACCAATTTATCTTCTTCGTCAGGTAAGCCAATAGGTGTGGCTAAATTTCTTGGACCCTTCTTGCATCAAACATAGAATGTAGTAGAGTTTCATTCCATGTGCCTGTGTCTGGATTTATGAGGTCTGAAACTCTTGCTGGTTCTTGATTTGTTGATTGGCCTCCTATGGGGCCACTTTTTAGCCATCTATCTGTTCTAATTGATGTGTTTTTTCCATTGCCAATTCTCTGCATGACTTGAGGAGCAACCGAATCCCGAGCCTTGATGATACTCTGCCAACCCCACGAGGGACGTGAGCCTCTACCAGCATTCCAAATGTCACCATGTGAGTAATACAGTCCTTTCAGTAATTTGGTCAACAGAGAGTTTGGATTTTTAAGTATACGCCACATCTGCTTGGCTAGCATTGCTGTGTTGAATATCTGTAAATCTTTAAAACCCAAACCCCCTTCACTCTTCCTGGTTTTTAACAAGTCCCACTTCTTCTAGTGAATTCCAGCCTTTTTCTCATTGCTTTTCCACCAAAAGGATGCCACATTTCTCTCAATTGCTTTGCAAATCGATATAGGTATTTTGAATATTGACATAGCATATTGAGGGATAGCTTGTATTACTGCTTTCAAGAGTATTTCCTTTCCTGCTTTTGATAACAATTTTTCCTTCCAACTGTCAAGTTTGGAGTTGACCCGAGCTAAAATCCATGCGAACATGTCTTTCTTGGATTGCCCCCAATCTGAAGGTATGCCTAAATATTTCCCTGTCTTATTGATTTCCGGAACTCTAAGAGTTGATGCCATGTTTCTCTTTAGAGTTGTAGGACATCCTTTACTAAAGTAGATTCCTAATTTGTTGAGATTGATTGCCTGACCAGAAGCGAAGCAGTATTGATTTAAGATGTTAGCCAAGTGTTGACATTCTACAATTGTGCCATGCAGGAAGAAGATCGCGTCATCAGCAAAGAGTAGATGGGACAGAGTAGGGCAGTGGTTATTCAATTTGATTCCTGTAAGCAAACCCTCTTGAACAGCTTTCTTCATCAGGATTGACAGCACGTTGGCCACAATGATAAAGAGATAAGGTGAGAGTGGGTCTCCTTGGCGTAAGCCACGGGTGGGTTTAAAGAAAGGTAAGGGCTCCCCATTGAAGTTTATGCTGTAAGTAACTATGGTCACGCATTGCATGATACTCTGTACCCATTGGTCGCAGAAGCCTAATCTTGTTAGATAGGCCTTAAGAAAGTCCCACTCAATGCGATCGTATGCCTTTTGTATGTCGAGTTTTGAAACTGCTTGGAACTTATTTTTCTTGTTGCTGGTTCGTAGTCTATGTAACACCTCCTGAACGATCAATATATTATCCTGAATCTGCCTGCCTCCCACAAAAGCACTCTATTCCTCTACAATGATGTGTGGTAGAATTGGTTTGAGCCTATTTGTTAGTACTTTGGAGATTATTTTATATAGAAAATTGCAGAGACTGATAGGGCGATATTGCTCCAGTTTTTCAGGCTGTGGGATTTTGGGTATCAGTGTGATGAGTGTTCTGTTTAGTGCAGGATCTAGGTGACCAAAGGTGAAAAGGAGTTGCACAGCTTGGTAGATATCTTTGGAGATTACTGACCAGTGCTCTTTGTAGAAGATGCCCTGAAACCCATCAGGACCAGGTGCTTTGAAGGCCCCTAGTTGCTGCATAGCTTTAGTGATTTCCTCCTCTGTGATTGGAGCCATCAAGGTATGATTCATCTGGTCATCCACTAAGGTAGGTATAAGTTCTAGTATAGGTTGCCAGTTGCGGAGACCCACTGTAGTGTATAAATTTTTGTAAAATTGTTCTGTCATCCCCTGTAGCTGTTGTTCCCCTCGAACCCAATCTCCACTCTCATTTTTCAGCATTGTTATCCGGTTGCGACATCTCCTCTGAATTGTTGTCGCATGAAAAAACCGAGTATTTTTATCCCCCCATTTTATCCAGCTTATCATTGACCGCATACCCCAGTACATCTCCTCTTGTCGCCATAGTTGGTCAATTTCTTTAGTTATCTCTTTCACTTGAGCTGATTCTCCATTAATTTGCGTGCTGTTCATCAGGTTTTGGAGTTCACCTTTCAGCCAAGTGATCCTCTTCTTTGCATGGCCAAATTTGCTTTTACTCCACTATATCAACTTTTGCTGTACTTGCTGCAATTTCTCCACCGGGGTGAGATCATGTGCAGCAGGGTCATTCCAAATGTCTGTGACTATGGTTTTGCTTTCTGCTTCGTCATTCCAGTATGCTTCATACTTAAACTGCTTTCATTTTCTACTCTTCGGTTGAGCCAGGGATAGCAGGAGAGGAGTATGATCCGAGCCTATCGCCTGGAGTGCAAAGCATTTAGCCTCGGGGTAAGTAATTCTCCACTGAAGCGAGCAAAAAGCTCTGTCAAGTCTCTTTTTCACCAGATTCTCTCCCTCACGTTTATTTGACCAAGTGAAGGAGCACCCCTTGCATTCCAGGTCCATCAAGGAACAATGATTGACAAAGTCTCGGAAGGCTGTTAACCTGTAAGTTTCAGCTATATACTTTCCCACTTTCTCCCAGTGATTTAGTATTTCGTTGAAATCGCCTAAGCAAAGCCATGGTAGTCGGTAATGCACACTTACTGAATAAATCTGTTCCCATAACTGTATTCTTTCTCTAAAAGCAGTTGAAGCATGGAGAAAAATGATATTCATTCTCTGATTACTATCTTTCAGGTGGCATTGGGTAAAGATTGCTGAGGCTGAGTAGGAGTCGATGGATACATGCAATTGATCATCCCAGAATAAAGCTAAGCCCCATGTTGTACCTTCTAGATTAACTATATAACTATTCTGAAACTTGAGTCTCCTTTTAATTCTGAGCACTTTATGTTCTGGATTTTTTGTTTCCATAATGAAAACAAGGTTGGGCCGTTTTTGAGTCACAGTGACTCGCAAGGCCTGGATTGTCAGGGGATTGCCCAACCCCTGACAATTCCAACTTAAGAGTTTCATGGGTAGTTTGGTGGCTTATTAGGACTAGCCACTAGAGCCCATTGATTTGATTTTTCTGCCACCCTAATAGGTGTTTCTACTAGCTGAGTACTGTCCTCTGAGTGTTGAGATGCTGTTTGTACTCCATATGGACAAAATCTTTTTACTTTTTTTGAATTAGTTGACTTCACATATTTCCCTTTCGACTTTGCAGGGGGGTCGCCTCCAGCCCTACTTTAGCTTCCTTCATCTGTTCCTCGTGGATTATCAATATTGATTCATCATCGATGCAGCAATTTCCCCTCTTCTGGGTGCTTTTCTCTTCAATCAGAATTATTTCCTGAGATGAGGAAGGTTGGTAAATTTCCTTTCCCTTTTGCTGAGTGTTACAAACCTGTGTTTGCTGGGATAATGGTGAACTGTTTTGCTCTATTGCAGGTGCAGGAGATAATGGGGTTTCCAGCACTACATCCACTTCTTCAGGAAGGAGCTCCTGCTTGCCATAGAATATTTTGCCATAGGGGCTTAGTTCCTTCACCTCAGCTCGCAGCCAATCACCGCATCTGGCTGGTAAGTTCTATTCCAACCCCAATTCTTTGTAAGGTATCTCAGCACACTCCGTTGCATAATGACCAATTTTGCCACAGGAATAACAATAGTATGGCAGTCATTCATATTTAAATTCAACCCAAAGCTTTTTGTTATCTAGATTCACAAGCACACCAATCTTCAAAGGGTTTGCTAAGGGCAGTTTCACTCTGGCTTTACCCACTTTATAGGTACTATTCCCCTTTTCCTCCGCCACTTCACTTCGACTACTCCAAGTTTGGAGGCAATTTCCTCGATTACATCATAGGTAACTCTCCCATAGGGTAATCCAATAAACTTTACCCAAAATCACAGTGATTGAAATCATAACAGAACTCAGGTGTGTCAGGTTCGTACTGCCTAAGAATGAGAAGATGGTTGGAGAAGGACCAAGGCCCAGATTGGAGTACTCTCTATGTCTCAGCTTCCAACTGGAAGGAGAAGGAGAAAAAACCCGGTTCCAGCATCGCACAGGTAAAGTTCTCCGTCTTCCAAGCTTTCCTCATAAGGTTTAGAAAAGCATTTTTATAGTTCAAAGCAAGGTTTGTGTAGAATCGGCCAAATAGGGTTTTGCGACACTCAAGTAATTTCTCAGGAGAAATATCACCTAGGATATCGACGACGTCGACCTCATTCCAAAGTTTGCCCATGCTTTTACAAAGGGCCGCAAGTCTCCTGTCTTTGTTGTTTTGATCTGCCATAGTTTTTGTAGGGGAATGGGGATTTGGCTGAATCGTGGATTTATGGGTTGAAGGGAGCTCAGGTGAGTGAAGATGGAGAGGTACCTGGATGCAAAGGAAAAGGGCACAAATTAGGGTTTCCGAGTGTTCAAATAGGGGTATTCAGGGTTCAACGCCGCAACACAGGAAGAACAACAAGGTTCAGAGACGAAGCATCGAAGCAAGCGAGAGAATGGAAATGCAACAGGAACTACCCAGCTGGTAGAGGGGGACTACACATGCGGTAGAGGGGAAACTCCAGGGCGGAGAGGAAAGTGATTTTTGATGATGGTTTGTCTAGACCTTAGATGAACGTGTTGGATTTCTAGTTGAAAAAATCATTAAAAAATCTGCTTTTTGTCACCTTATCTTTGTTATTTCCTTGATTGGGTTCTTGTTCTTTCTACTTTTCTTCTCGTAGTTAAACACAATGCATAATTGAATTTCTCTTACTCAAAATTAATTTGGTCAAATTCAATTGGGTCACCCTCGAAGTAAGACATAAATTAAACAGTGCTTACATGAACACCAACACAAGTTTTAGACAATGATTGGATTAGCTTTGTTTTATTTGTCTTTGATGCTTCGACTTTCCTTTATTCATGATTGGCATTAAGGTTGCACACCCGAACTAGATCACCTTGAAAATTGATCTAGTTTGGTTCCTCTTGAAAATCGATTCAATTTTTAGTTCCAAATTTTTGGAATTAGTGAGAATTAATTCGATTCTTGGTTTCAAGTGAAAAATCACCTTAAACCGATTATCAATTTAATAAAGCTTAAAAGCCATAACTTTTCTTTTGACATCTTTTTCTCTTCTCCCTATTTCTTTGCTTCTTTTAACTTCACTCAGATGATTCATAACTCTCTTCCCCCACCAATCCCCTCTTTGCTCACTTGCGGCTTGCCCTCGCTTGTTCCTAACTTACCTTCACTTGCTTGCCCCCTATCCTATTTTACTTTGAACCATTTTATTACTCATTTATTTTACCATAAAAAACGAAACAAAGTAAAGGAACAAAATAAATAATGGGTTCTTGGATAAACCATGAAATTAGATCAAGAAAAAATGATAAGTTTCCAGGAAAATATGATAGATCTAAAATTCAAAAAACTGATAGTCAATTTTAATATAATAAATTCCAAATTTCAAATCTAGAATCTACTTACTCCGGGAACAATTGCCCAAGTTGATGTCCTGGGTCTCCTCTATTGGAGTTGGATTTGGACGAATTCCTTGTAAGATGGATTTGATTGGACATTTTGTGTAAATAGTAGGCTTTAATTAAAAAAAAGTTAAAAATATAGGGACTCCATTACAATAGTAATAAAAAATAGAATTTTCGGTTAAAAGAATTTTAAAAACACTGTAGCTTCTCAATTGAGCTCGCTGCGCATCTTGAACGGCGGCGACGAAATCGAGGCGGCGGAGAGCGGCGGAGAGCGCCGCCGGGAGCTCGGTACCCACGTACACCTGAACCTGCAGCAGGCCATCATCGCGCAAAGCGAGCTCAGACTAGAAGAAAACGGAGCCCCATCATCCTCTTTTGACCAGATGAGGCCGCGGCTGCAATTGCTGGCGTTTCGCCAAACGGGGCGCCGCTGTTTCTCCGGAAGAGTCGGCGGCGACTCCTCCGGCCCGAACCCACGATTCCTTTCGCCGTCCCAGCGCGGGAAGCAGGCCTCCCTGGCGAGTCTCTTCCAAAGGTACGGCCTTTCTCCGTCCCAGTCGCCTGATTTCCTCGCGAAGAACCGGTTCTTGCTCGATGCCAGCTTGCACGACACCGAAAGATCACTGAGCATTTTGTCCTCGCTCAAGATACCCAATGAATTGGTGGTCTCCGTGATGGGTCGGTGTCCCGGGGTTTTGGAACATGAGTTCCTGAGGAAATGGGAGGTGGTGTTTCGGGAGTTTGGCTTTCTTGGTGTTTCCCCCCCTGCTGGCATTATAAGTACCCTCCAGTTTTCTAGGAAATTCAATGTCGGTCCGGAGAGGTTCTGTAGTCTATTCAAGGTTTTGAAGGGTTTAGGAGTTCGGGATTACACTTATTGCAGGATATTGGAGGAGTTTCCTGGAGTTATTGCAATGGGGGAGAGTGAAATTTCGGGGAAAGTCGAGTTCTTGGAGGGAATTGGCATACCAAAAGCTGCGGTGGACAGTGTGTTTCGCACTTTTCCTGGCATTTTGGGATTGAGTGTGGAGGGTCGATTGAAGCCACTGATTCTTGAGTTTAGGCATTTAGGTTTTGATAAAAGTGTGGCTCGGGACGAGATTCTTAGAGAGCCCAGAGTTCTTGGCATGGAACTTGGGGAACTCTCGCGTTGCTTGGAACTGCTACGGACTTTAAAATGCCGAGAGACGATTAAAGAAAAGATTTTAAGGGGAGGTGAATTCAAAGCTGGGTTCGAAGTGAAATTGAGACTCGACTGCTTGTGCAGGCATGGTTTGATTCGCAGAGATGCTTTCAAAGTGTTGTGGAAAGAGCCGAGGTTGATTGTATATCAGATAGGGGAGATTGAGAGGAAGATTGATTTCTTGTTGAGAGATATGAACTATGAAGTGGAGTGTCTAGTCGAGGTGCCTGAGTTTTTAGGTGTGAATTTTGAAAAACAAATCCTTCCTCGATACAATGTGATCAAGTACTTAAGATCCATTGGGGGACTCGGCGATCCAGTAGGCTTGCAAAATTTGATAAAGCCTAGCACGCTTAAATTTTATAACTTATATGTCAAGCCATATCCAGAGTGCGAAAAGATTTTCAGATGTGAAGCAGACAAAGCTGAGAAGCAGCATCCAGTGGGACTGTGGAAGCTCTTCAAACCACAAAAGTATCCCCAGTCCAAGGATGATGCATCAAACATAAAGTCCTTTATGGAGTTGGGTGGTTAGGATGGGACAGTTGTAGCCCCTCATCCATTATTATACTTCAAACTGAGGATCGTGAATGGTTCACATCTATTTGAAACATCTACAGGTATGAAAATCAACTTTACACAGGACACAGCGTGTTTGACAACTTCTGAAGTCGGAACCAGTTCTTCAGAACCTTGATCTAACCAGAGTAGGAATTGGCACGTGGATGTTACATCTCTAGGTACTGCATGAGCGTGGTCATTTCTAATTGGGGTTCAGCACTCAATTGTTGCATCTCTAGGAAATACATCATCACCATGTATCAGTTTGTTCTTGCCAATGCGGAGGAGACGTTGAACAAGACACATTCTGCCCTTCCTTATTCTGGTCAAGTTGTTTTTTTTGGTGAATATTCTGGTCAAGTTGTTTATATACTGCTTTCTGCAAAACTATGTGAAACTTATAAAATGAGTAAAAAGTCATTATGTAACATGATATTGATGACAATTATGCAGCTGGATTGTGAAATTTTTTTTGATTTTCCAGTTTAAATCCGTGGCTCTAATTTCATAGATATGTTTAGCCCTAAACTCTTGTCCTTCGTCTTGCAATTTATTATCTTGTCAAATTTTGTCTCATGAAGCTGCTCCTTGTTTACTTTACCTTACCAATTTTCATAAGCTGGCATTGCTCCTGTAGCAAAGTTTATTGTTGTAAAATCTTTTGGTGAGGATGTCAATTCTGTTGCAGGTATGAAGCCTCTCAGAAAAAAAATTTAACATGCCTGGTCCTGAAACTGTTGCTTTAGTGGGAACTATTAGACTAGATACGTTAGTTTTAATACATTTCTGATGAAGTTGTTTGTAATATTCATGTCTATCACGGCTTACATATCTGTATCTTTACTTCTATGAAACAGTACTCAGTGGACAAACTCTCTTGTTATTATTGTTTCTAAGTTCACTATATTCTTGATGTTTTTCTTGGAATTTGTATTGAGTATTGAGGTATCAAGAAAATAACCAACGAAGTATATACAAATCATGAAATGCAATGAATTTATTACTGTTCAGCAAGTGTATTATTGATGATAGATATCAATAGGCGCAGCTCCTGAGACTCATGTAGGAGTAGCTTTGCATTTGTTCTTATCATTTTAAGGCTTCTTAGAGTGTTGTGTCCTTTCTCCGAGCAGAATAGACTGATTGAATAATTCTTGCATTGACAGTGTGAGCTTAATAACTGGGCAGGATTTTTCTTTATATTGCTTTTCGTCATTTGCAGCTTTATTTACTAACTTTTGATGGCCCATATACACCTATGACTGTGCTGTCAGCCTGATTAAATGTCCATAAGTGCAATGCACCCTGGAGACATGAATCTTTAATCTACTACATAATTAGATTGGATCATGTAGGCTTTTTCCTCAAATTAAGATAATTTGTTGAATATTCTCTCTGCTTAGACCTGATAGACCTGATCCAGTTGTTTAGTCTGCTCAATCCCATTACAGTATATGTTGATGGGTTTTCAATTGTTTTCATAACAGACTTCTTACGACAGATGCAAGGGAAATTTCAAATGGTGGTTGTCAGGCATCCTGGCCAAGCCATTCAAGTTTTTCATGACTCCTCAATGTTATATTGCTTTTTAGTCTAGATTTGTCTTTACGATATTCAAAGTTCTATTTTGGACCATATACAAGAAGATGTACCTGATACGCTAGTCTGATGGTTAACTTTATTTCTCACAACAGAGTAGCCCTCATGGAATCGAGGTAAAACTATGCGGAGCTTTTAGCTTTTTGCGTTGAGGCATTGTTATTGCTATCTCATTACTCCAATTGTATGGAGGTGCTTCCTGAATTATGTAGAAAATGATGATTTAATGCACGAAAAAGCGAATTGGGAGCTAATATGAAGCAGATGAATTTGTTTAATCTACTGATTACTCTCTGACAAAAAGGAAAAAACCAACGAATACTCAAGTGGAGTCACCTGTAAATGCTGTTGTAGCTCGTGGTGTCAAATTTACTAGCATGGCTAGGAAATCTGACCTTACCTAACTGTGACTCAAACTGGTAGTTTTGGTTCACCACTCGACGAAAGAATTTTTCTGGTCGGGTCAGAAGATTCAATTTCAGGGTCTGGAAACCGGTAGAAGTACTCTGTTCAGTTTGGGTGACGGGAGAAACCCGTACCAAGTTGTTGACTGGGTATAATGTTAAAAATTCCAATTTTAGGCAAAACAAAAGGGAAAAATATTTGACTTGGTTATCGAACAAATGAGCCGCATAGTGAAGCGAAGTGGCCAATCGCTTTGACATCACTTGGGTTCAAGCGACCATTGACTGGCACTTTTGCCGAGCTGGGATGACCACATTCTAAGTTCTGGCGCATTCAGTTATTGCAGCAGTCATTTGCTTAACATTATGCTGTTATCCACTGCAGATCCCGGGGATTCGGCCGTGTAGATCTTGAATCTAGAGCGCCCTTGATGGCTGAAGGTTGCAAACACAATATCCACGCATCCTGTTGGTCTGGTTGGGCTCGTCAAATAGTTCTTCTAAGGAAAAAAGATAAATAATTCTCCAATTTTGGTCTAATATGTAGTATTATTTTTTAACTTTTAATTTGTTCAATGCGGTCTTTGAATTTTGATCCAATGCATAATATTATTTTTGAACTTTTAATTTATTTAACGTAGCCCATAAAATTTAGTTTAATATTCAATGTGATTCTTAAACTTTTGAATTTCTTTATATAGTTTAGGGGTTATATTGAACATTTACTCATGGTTTAGGGACCGCACCAAATAAATTGAAATGTCTAGGATAACATCCCACACTGAATCAAGGTTTAAAGGTCACACTAAATAGATTAAAAGTTTGAGAATAATATTGCACATTCAACCAAAATTCAGAGACTGTTCGTGCCTTTCTACTAACAAGCGCAACCCGAGTAGCCTAATTAATCAATTGAATCAGATTATGGTGTATTTCTATATTTGGTGACTTGCCTTAATATCAAAATCAAGCAACCCCCAGCCTATTCTCCCGGTGGAGACCTAAGCAGATTCCTCAAGTATGGCAAATATAGTTGACAACCAAATTCCCATAGGAACACATAACCCGTATACAAGGCAACACCTTAGGCTCGTTTAATTGTCCAAATTTGCATTGGGATGCGATACGATAAAGTAAGATTAGAAAGGATTGTAGAATATCCATTATATGTTTGGTGCACCTAAGATAGGATTGAAAATCTTTAAAAACAAGCTGTTCCATCTCCACCCGCCACTTCCAACACTTCCCTTAGCGCGGCAAATCTGCCATCCCGTTTGTCGGCCCTTGATCGTCTTCCTCATGGCCGCCATTGTCTATTGCACTCCTTTATGAAGGCAGGTGGGGACTGCGTTTCGCACCAAGCCCCTCCAGTTCCAATCCCCAGCTCAAACAATTTTCCTGTTTGTTTTTTGGTAATTGATTCTTGTATATGGCTAACTTTGCCGATCTTGTCATTCTTGATTTGGACGGTTTAATCCCCTTCAACTTCAATGGAGATTCGGAACAGATTTGGAAGGACATTGCGTTTTCCGTCTGGTTAAGGAGTAGATCCTGGTTAATGATGGTGGCATTTGCCAAGTAGAGCTGAGTGCAATACTTTGATCGTTCTAGAAGAAGTTTTGGTAAGCAAATGAATTGGTTGCCTTCTGGAATTTTGGTTAAATGGGTTCACGTCAAACTCAGTCAAATTGCAATTAATTAGTTATTGGGTAAGATATGGAAGAAAATGCTTTGTTTTTATCTGTTCTGGTGAGGCCCGGATTGGCCCAAGCAGCAATGGATGCTTATATTTGGCTTCAAAGAAGAGAGGTTGCAGAATGTAGTTATGAGTTATGCCCCTGAGAAAGATGGATCGGAAGATGGGTTGAATCTATAGTCGATGGAAAACTCAATTTGGGTTTAATCTTTTCATGCGGAATGCTTTGTAGTTTGTACTGTGAGCCTCTTTTGTTTCTTTGATTTCATTGTGGATGGATGCTTGGAGTGTATATTGATGCTGCATATTGCATTTCTTCCGTTCTTTTGGGGCATCCCAAGATGTCGAGAATCTGAGTATCTTTCCCATCATCCCTTTTTATCTTATTCTCATTCCTTATCCATCTTGTTTATCGGTTGCGTCATGTTCCTTCTGCTTGCTTGTTATTTCCTGTCGGCGATCTCATATGGAGCATTGCAAGGTGTGTTCTCCGTTTTGACGAAAGCGAAAAGGTGAAATCTTTTTTCTGGTCTTGCTTCGATCAGGAAATGATCTTCAGAGGCACCGTCACCGTGGCCGTCCTCCTGGAGTGGATTCTGGCCAGGATGATCCTCCACCCAGACATCCAAGCCAAAGCCTGGTCCGTGATCGACACCGCCCTCGGCTCAGCCCGGCCTGTCGAGGACTCCGACCTCCTGAAACTAATGGTATCTTCAGGCCATCGGCAAGGAAACCCTAAGGATGCGCCCGCCGGGTCTGCTCCAGTCCTGGCCCAGGCTCGCCATCCATGACACCCACATCAGGCGGCCACTTCGTCCCGGCCAAGACCATGGCCATGGTGAACTTGTGGGCCATAACCCATGACGAGGCGGTTTGGGCCGACCTGGAAGAGTTCAAGCTGGAGAGGTTTTTGGAGGAGGCCGCTGGCAGCGATTTTCCGATCATGGCCCGAGGCTCGCTCCATTCAGTTCTGCGAGGAGGGTCTGCCCTGGCCACGGTGGAGCTCTGGCTTGCCCAGCTGCGCAGAACTACAAATGGGTCGGTTTGAATCGCAGGGAGGGCTTGTCCTAGTACCTGATTCTGTCAATGGAGACGAAAGAGCCCTTGGTCCGTAAGGCCATTCCTAGGGTTCGGGTTTGATTGAGCTGAGTTCGTTGTGAATGATGGACTGGTAGGAGGGTCTGCACTATGGTTTTGTTAGCTCTCTATCGAGAGGCCAAAAGACTAGCTAGTTTGTTTGCGAATGGCACAACAAAACTCCCATTTTCTTCTGCTTTCTCTTTTTTCCTCTTGGGCTCCGATTGTTTCACAAAAATAAATTTACAATAAAATATTTTTATCATTTTTCGACATTGATTTGTTTGAAAAAAAGAGTTACTAAAAAATGGTGTGCTTACTTGAGTAAAGGTGTTTTTCGAAAATTAATTTTCCAAACCTTTATCCATTTGGTTGGTCGAAAATAATTAATCAACCAAAAATATTTTTTGATCAACGAAAAATTAATGTATTAAATTAGAGAAGTGAAAACACTTCTTCGAATTAAGCAACTACTTTTTTTTTCCTTCAAAACCAGATCTGAAAAATGTTACTACAAAAAATTAAAAATTACAAAAGAGAAACAAACAGATTTTCACTGTGCTTATTGCCATCGCCATGTTCACTACCATTCCTTTTTCCTCTTCGCACGTCTGAGCAACGCTACTGTTGTACTTAATTAGTATGTCCATGATGGGGTGCGATTAGAATGCACCGATTCATCTTGATATGCTGTGATGGAAAGATACCATTTTGAAAGGGTGTGAGAGAGTCATATAAAAGACTTCTAAAGACAACCGTTGGTGTGATTAGTAGAACATATGCTCAGAAATTCCTCTCCATTTTTTTGTCCCATTTCTATCAAAGAAAAGAAGGTATTCTATTTCTTCTTTACAAGAACAATTGGCATTTACGCTAGGAAAATCGGATGTTTTCCTTGTAATTACATTCAGACCAACGTAAGGTAGTATTGTTCGTGTATCATCCGCAACTCAACAATCGTTCCAAGGTAAATTGTTGACTTCGCATTGGAATCAGGTAAGTCATCTTCCACCTACTTTCATCCAACATTGAATCAGAGCCCGGTTGTGATTTCTGCCTTGTTTTCATTGAATTTTCTTGTCTACCACTTGATATCGAGATTAAGAGAATGAAATCTACACCGTTTGGATGTTTACTACTCGAAATTGCAATTTGAATTGTCAAAAATGAACTGAAGTGAAGAACGGATTCGGGATTGTGTACACCCATATGGTTTTGGCAATTTTTTGAAATATTTTGTTTGCCAAAATAAATTTTTAAATATATTGAATGAAAGTACTCGTCGAGACGAGTTCGTTGATGGGTCGATCACCTCCGGAGGATGCCAAACATGCCCACACATGCGGCCAAAAGCCACTGCATGTGGGAGCCACGCACCTAACGCACAGGGCATGCCAGTGCGTGCACGGCACGCACGTATCGGCGAACTGACGCGTGCTGACATCACTATGATGTCATCCACGACATCATCCAACGGTCGCTAACCGTTGGATGACGTCAATGCCGACGGCAGTTGGCTGGCCAATCGCCGACCGGCGACCCGACCCTAGGTTGACTCGAGACCCGACTCGATCGTTGACCGGTCAACGGGTTGGACTAGCTATGAGCCAGTTGGCTTGCTAGCGCATGTACCACATGCGCTGCACACTTAGGTGGCGCGTGTAAGCGCATGTGACGTCGGATTGGAGCGTGATCGGCTGCGTTTGGTTTGTATGGATGTACTCTATGCTATGATATAATTATTTTAAACTTTTGAGTTTTATAAATGTATAAAATTGTGTACGAAACCCTAAGTACGCGTATTTTAAGGGTATAAATGCATAATTTTATTCATTTGTAACTTATATTTTCTTATGGTTTTGGAAATGCAGTAGCTAGCCTATATGAAAATTGTATCATATATGCTGTGTAGAGCTTGGTTTGATAATAGCACGTATATAGTTCAATGTATATGCAGTATTATTCCAAGAAAATTCGAATAATGGTATTAAATCCTTATTTTTCCGTTACATGTTGAATTGCATTTTTAATTGTAGTTGTTGCATGATTGTTTTTTGTACAATGGTTCAAATCATGCTATACTTTTGTGTTAATGGAAAAATGTAGAAATTACATAAGGTCATGTAATTATTTTTCCTATTGGGAGTTTGTAGGTTGATAGAAATCCTTCGATTTCTCACCTAAAACTTAAAATTTGCGCAAATTAAACTAATTAATGATAATAGAATAATTATACATAGAAGCTAATTGGGATTTCATTTCTGTGTCGGTGGAGGTTTCCTTTGGAAAGGGCGTGGACATCTTTTGATGTATTAAGGATAAGATTTTGTTCAAGCATTGTTCATAGACATCGGGAGGAGCCATGAAATGAAGTTAACGAGACAGAATTGAGACAAGTAAAATTATAAGAATTGATTCAGAGTTCGAGATAACCCTAAAAAGATAAGGACAAGATGTATTCGATCGTTGTGGGATAAAAAAAATGATTTTTTTGGTCCAAGGATGGTGCTTGTGGGGCAAAAATCCTTGATGTGGTCTCGTCGCATTATGCAATTGCCTGATTTTTTTGGGTCCAAGAATTAGGTTGTCGAATTGGGAAAAAAAAACATTAAATGTTGCTACTAAAGTATAATACCATCGCCTCATGTGTCATCTATACTGGCATCGGTCAAAATTGCAACTTGATCATTAACTCGGATGGACAAAATTTAGCATTTATAAAGATAATGCGGGAAAACCTCATTCTTTACCACATTAGGTTTCAGTGCTATCAAGAACAGTCTTACTTTCAGTGTTCCAAATACCAAAATACATCGGTAAAAAATTTATCCAATTCGTATGAGTAATGAAAATCAGTGCAACAAAGAAACCTCCTTACAAGCCTGTCAAGAAACCGCATTACTCTTTTATTCTCCACAGTGCTTTTATTTTTATTTTTGCAGAAGGTAACTTGATGTTTGGCGACAGTTGTATTAAGATATACGACTTCGAAAAATAATTTACCCCCTTCCTTACGATGCAAGAGAAGCCACTTTACACATTTATATTTGTGACTTATGATTGGTTGAGTGACCTCCCGCTCAAGTGGGAGAGGATCTGAGCTCAGTTATTCTCTTCGCTCTTTCCATTACCACGGCTACATTGTTGTCGCCTGGCTTTGATTTTTCAAGGACTCTCGGTAATTGCATTGAAACCAAATGGAAGCCGAGCGCCCCTGGTCCCACCCTGTGCCGATGACGCTCAAGCACCCCGGATGGCCGCACCTCCGCGGTCCCGCCAGAACAAGCTGATCATTGGCCGCTTTCTAACGTTTGTTGTGCCCACTATTCTCGCCCTCCTTATGGCCATCTTCTTGTTGATGCCCGCAGGAATGCTGCCGCAGCACAGGCTCGACCTGGGCTCTTCCCTTTCGCCTCTCAACATGTCCATCAACATCTCCCTTTTACTCCGCTGAGCAAATTGCCTTTAAAGATCTTCATAGAGTACCCATCTCATCAAGATAATCTCATTAGATTTCATGTTAATTTTTGTTTTAAACAGTTATCTTTTATTCTTCTAATGCATTTGGCTTTTATGTTTATGTTTAAGACATCCATGGTGTTGCGATAGAGCGAGCGATCAAACAATAATATAAATAAAAGAAGAAAATAAATTGGACACCGGATTTACGTGGTTCAGTCGTAAAGACCTATGTCCACGGGAAAAGCAGTAGCGAATTTCACTATAAATCAAGTGATACAAGTAGATTACATACTCAAGTTACTCAAACATTCTCTCGATATTTCCCAAACCCCAATTTAATCCAAACCCAAGTCACGGTACAAAATTATCACACAAGCTCAAAACAAACGTTGAAAGAGAACTCTTTTTCTTGATCGCGCTTTAGCTTGAAGACATGCGGCTCCTCCTTTTCTCTCGTACGGGTGCAGCAGCAACACCCCGAAAAGAAGACCTCTTTTGCGGCTTCTGCAAGTGGTGCGGATGCGCGAAAAGCTCCTCTGACGTGCGGCTCCTCTCTATGTAGGGTTCTTTACGTAGGTCTTCGCACACGCCCAAAAAGGAAATACATGTGTGCCCAAGAAAAGTCAAATTCTTGACTTGGGCCCACCTATTTTGTCTACGTGCAGGGACTTCTTCATTGGGCGTGAAGTGTGCGTGTGTGCCCAAGGTCAAACTTTTGACCTTGGGTCCCACCATTAACCAATCTTCAATTGCCGAAGGGACGTGCAGGGGCTTCATTTTTCTTTTCTTCAATTCGGATTCCGCAAGCTTCCATGCGGCAAAGAGGAAACTTTGTTTTTATTTATTTTTATATTTCCTCTTTTGTAATCCGTCAAAAGTCCAATGAATCTCAAACTCGAGTCATAAATTAACACATGGGTTAGATTCTTTATTGATGATACTTTTTACTTATTGCTTACGGAGTCCGTTGGCAGCCTGCCGTTGCCAACCACCGCACGACCGCCACCTGCCACCGTACGACCGCCAATCGTCACTCTCGACCGCCGCCCACAGCTCACCAACCACCGCCCCCTCCTATAGCCGGTGGGCTGTGGGTGGCAATCCTGCGGTAGTGGGCGGGGACGACGGTCGGCATGTTAGGGAAATCCCTTATGATGTTTTGAAGATGACAAAATAAATCAAAGGCTACTAACATGTTTAATGGTTAAGTAATAGACCATGCAGATGATAGAACATGTAAATGATATTGTCAAAGTCGAAGACGACCGTAAGACTCGAACGTAACATGTCCAAAGTATATTTTGAAGATTTCCAGGACTTCGTGTCAAAGTCCAAGACGCGACTCAAGACTCAAAGTCGAAGACATCGCGTACTTTAGTGTCAAAGTTCTTTTCTACATCGAAGTCTGTCAACTCGACTAATTCCGGATCGAACGTGAATGCTTTGAACCGGGAAGTTAAATCTATTCAAAAGCGAGATATGTTCGGACCAGTTGTAAAGTCTGAGACTCATATTGTAAAGTCTAGACTCGAGACTTTACATCCAGTTCGATGAATCGTAACTCAAGCACAATCATACAACGGCTAGTGATCCGGTTTGGATTCCACATCAAGATTGATTTGATTGATTCAATCTAATTGATTGACGACTGGATCTTGAAGACAAGAATTTTCTATACGAAGAAGCTTTACTTATGGAAACCAAGATTTCGTTTGTATAGGCGATCGGAATCAATTTGGGATTTTACCTTTGTCACTCAACGGCTACCAAATCTTCTAGATACGAGCTGTCCAATGGGTATATTGGAAGACGATTCTCCGGGATACTGTCCAACGGGTAGTTTAGAAGTGGAGGAGTATTTAAGGAGATGAAGGACCGATGAGCAAGAAAGAGACGGAGCATATAATTTATAATTCCAAAGTCTGAGCGACCTTCGATCATATACTTGTCTTTGGAGAGCTTAAACGTTTGTAATCGTGAGAGAAATACCAAAAGAGTGACTTAGTGAGATAGTGTGATCTACTACTAAGTGTTTGCACTCGAAGTTGTAATCTCTTGTTGATTGCATAGTGGAATCCAGCCAAGAAGGCTGTTAGCGTGGGAGAGTGGGCGTAGGCTTGGATTAAGCCGAACCACTATAAATCTTGTGTTCTTATTCTCTTCCCTAACTCCTTTATTTTGTTCATACTAGCACTATCACGGCAGTCGTGTGGTCGTCGTGCGGCGGTCTTGTGATGGTCGTGCGACGGCCATGCGGTGTTCGTACATCAATTGTGCAGCGATTGTGTGGCAATCGTGCGGCAGTCGTGCACCTGTATACACTCATATTTATATCACATAGAGACCAAATCCATCATTTTCAAGGTCCTCAAGATCGGGGCAAAACGACCACTGCTGCACAGAGTAGGCCCGTAACAAGGATTGTTCCAGAGTTCATTACCATGTTGAAAGTGCACTCCACAACAGCGAAATTGGGATCGGACCACGTGGGTTGGAACTTCTTGCTGAACTTTCACTGCAGGTGATGGCTGAGTCGTGCGAGGTCAAGGGATTGTCGTGATCATCCCTATCAGTCAAAGCCAAAGTTGAAAGATCACGACTAGCTCCAACTCCAAACCCTTGACCAACATCGACATTAACCGATGGGCTGTTCTCCAAATCCTTCAATCTCTCGCACAGACGATTGAGGACAACCTGTAACTTCATGATCATGGAGGCACATTCTTCTTTCGTCTTGCAAGAATCGGTCACTTTCTTGGCCTAGTCCAGCCACTCTTTTGGAATCACTTGCTGCTTCAGGTCGTACTTTTCAATGAGGTAACTTGAGAATAGTTCTTCGACCGAGGGACTGCCGAAATGGCAGACCTTGCCCTCGGGGGTTGACCGCCATGGCTACGGCGAGAGCTCTAGTGAGCAAAGTAAATTTTTTGGCTTTATCGACGACGCTGTCGCTCCACATCTTATGCGTCTTCTGGCACTTCCGCGGGTCTCTAATACAGTCAGCTCCTTTTTGCAGAGTCAAAACCTTTTTTCGGTGGAAAGGGAGAGGGAGAGGGAGTGGGAGGGCTGCAGGCTTTCTTGGTTTTCTTAAAGAGAGAGAAGATGAAACTACGTGCATGGCGCTTGAGTTTCAGAGAGAGAGAGAGAGAGAGAGAGAGAATGGGTTGGAGGCATGGAGAGGGTGAAGCCAGCCATTTATAGATGTACTTTGACGCCATCGTCCCGCCATCCGACGAGCAGGACAAGTCCATGAACTTACTTCTTATTTAGGACTAGAGCCACTATCCTTTCACTCTACCAGCTCTCTCTCTCTCCGTTTTTGAGTCCTAAACTAGGAGTCTCCCACATGCTGATCCACTGTAAACTTTCGATAGTGTCATCAGCGCTATAATAAAATGAGTATGTTAGCAACTTTCAGCATGAAAGAACGAGTGAACTTTTCTAAACTAAGGAGGCTTGCTAACAGTACTATAGAGGTACCAGTCCATTCGTTTTACTCTTGGCGGATTCTCATTTTCTTATTTAAGAGACAGATTTTTCACCTCCTTTTTTTCTTAAAGTCACGATCGCTGCACGACCACCGCACGATCGCCGCACGACCATGTGGATACGGTCGCATGACCGTCGATAGTGCATTTGACCCCACAAGCTCCAGTGAGTTCAATATGGATGACCTCCTTAATTTCTCTGACGATTGCAGCAATGATGGTGATTACCTGGAAAGCTGACTTTATTGGAGACCCGCAGAAGCGCTAGAAGACGCACAAGACGTGGAGCGACAGCATCATCGATAAAGCCAAAAAATTTACTTTGCTCACTAGAGCTCTCGCCGCAGCCATGGCGGTCAACCCCCGAGGGCAAGGTCTGCCATTTCGGCAGTCCCTCAGTCGAAGAACTATTCTCAAGTTACCTCATTGAAAAGTACGACCTGAAGCAGCAAGTGATTCCAAAAGAGTGGCTGGACTGGGCCAAGAAAGTGACCGATTCTTGCAAGACGAAAGAAGAATGCGCCTCCATGATCATGAAGTTACAGGTTGTCCTCAACCGTCTGTGCGAGAGGTTGAAGGATTTGGAGAACAACCCATCAGTTAACGCCGGTGCTGGTCAAGGGTCTGGAGTTGGAGCTAGTCGTGCTCTTTCAACTTTGGCTTTGACTGACAGGGATGATCACGACAATCCCTTGACCTCGCGCGACTCAGCCATCACCTGCGGTGAAAGTTCAGCAGGAAATTCCAACCCCACGTGGTCCGGTCCCAATTTCACTGCTGCGGAGTGCACTTTTAACATGGTTAATGAACTTTGGAACAATCCCTGTTACGGGCCTACTCTACAGCAATAGTCATTTTGCCCCAATCCTAAGGGCCTTGAAAATGATGGATTTGGTCTCTATGCAATATAAATACGTGTATACAAGCGCGCCCTTGTGATAAGAGTAATAAGTTTTTTTTATTTGTTGAATCAAGTTATGGACTACTGAAAAGATTATTTGACCAAAAGAATATCTAAGAATAGGTCATTGCCGCCACCCATAGCCCACCGGTCGTCGCCCATGGCCCACCGGCCGACGACCACCACCGTTCGTTGGCAGCCTGCCGTCGCCAACCGCCGCACAACTACCGCCTGCTGCCACACGACTACCAACTGTCGCTACCGACAGCCGTCGCAAAACCGCCACCCACAACTCATCGACCACCGCCCCCTCCCGCAGCCGGTGGGCTATGGGTGGCAATCTTGCAACAGTGGGTGGGGACGACAGTTGGCGGTCGTGCGACGGCCGTGCGGCGGTCGTGCGGCGATCGTGCGGTGGCAATGACCTATTCTTAGATATTCTTTTGGTCAAATAATCTTTTCAGTAGTCCATAACCTGATTCAACAAATAAATTTATATCTACATGCCCATGGTTTGGATATTTAGGAACTAGATAGATAAATTCGTGGTTAAAGTTAAATAAGATGGTGTTTACGGACATACACTTATCCTTGGGGTCTACGTATTGTCTGATAGAGTTGAAACAATTATATTGAGGTAGTGCTGATAAAGCAATGAGATCAGTTGTGGGCTCACTTTCGATATAGTTTCAGCGAAGTTGTGGTTGTGCCGGATATGTTCAGCTAAGTCACAATATCACTATACTAAGCCTAAGCACGTGGTAACTCTACTAGCTCTGACTCTAATTTAGAAACAAACATTAGTGGGGAAATTCTAGGACAAACTAATGAGGAATCCCATCGTTAAGAAGTTGAAAAGAAGCTCGTGCAGTGGAAAAACCTTATCTTTCCAAGGAAGGAAAAACACACTTATCAAGAGCACTCGAGCTGGCCAGTTTACTTTCTCTCTCTTTCCCATCCCAGCGTCTGTGGTGAGAACATCAGAGGATATTCAGAGGAAGTTCTTGTGGGGCAATACCGATGGAAGATGCAAATATCACCTGGTGAAATCGAGTCTGGTCAATTTATTTATATTTAGAGGTGGTTTATGAGTATGACCTTGGTCCTGTTGTAACAACGCTTTGTCTGCAAATGGCTTTGGAGACATCTAAATGGCAAGAACCACATCCGGAGACAACTCAGACAAGTCATAACAGCAAATTACGCACAAAGCAGAGAGTATGGATCTCGAAGTATGGCAGGAGTCTACATGGTGAAAAAGCAACTCTAGGACTCTTCCATGAAAATTATTCCATTCATTCCTTAGTGGGGGTTCTATTCTATTTCGGCATTATGATTGGTGCTCATCAACCCCCTTAAAGACTCAGTTTCATACCTTATTCAGAATGACAAGCAACAAAGAAGCAATTGTTAAATCTTTGGATGAGTTGGGTAAATGGCAAGATCGTTTGGCACGTTGAATTGATTGGAAATATTCATAATAGGGAGTTGTAGGAAGTGTCTGATTTCTTTCCGTGTTGCAATGGATGCAAAGGTGAACCTTAAGGGTATTGATTCTGTAAAATGGTCATTGACAAAAAATAAGGTGTTCACCATGTATCTTATTGCTGGTGCATGAAAAAAGAGGAGAAAAGAAAGGATAAATTCCTTGGAGGTTGATATGGATGAATTATTTGTTTATTTACTTATTTATTTATTGCTTAGGAAGCGCCTGGGGGAAGAATCTGACTATTTATAACATGCAAAATCGAGGTTAGATTTTGTGTTGTCTCTACGACAAGGCAGCAAAATCTGTCCATGATTTATCAATATACTTTGGTTTGTCATGGATGCTTTGGATTTGGTTAGGCCGGTTGAAGGCATTCAGTGGGTAAGGGCCCGTTTGGTTCAACTTTAGGGAAATGTGAAAGCATTTCCACAAGTATCTTTAGAAGAATGGGTATCTGGTGAATGTTGAAGTGTTTGGGAACTCTTATTTGGATGCAGCATTTTGCAAAGTAGTTTTGAGGTAAAAAGAAAAATGAAAAAAGAAAAAAGGAAAAAGGAGGAGGAGATGTTGACGCGGAGGAAGGGAACGATTGGGAGGAATCGAAGCTGGTGGGGGAGGCAGCTGGTGGCTGTGGTGGGGGAGGCGGCCGGTGGCGGTGGTGGTGGGGAGGCAGCGGGTAGCGCAACCCACACACCGCCGTCCTATGGGTCACTCACCCTCAAGGCGACGCCACCTTGGGTTGCACGACCCACGCACCGCCATCGCGTGGGTCGTGCGGCCTCAGGGCGACGCCGCATGGGGCCGCGCGATCCACGCATTGACGGTGCATGGCGACGGCAGTGCGTGGCAACCAGATTTGGCTAAGCCCTTTGCGTGGGTCATGCGACGCCGCTTGAGGCCATGACCCACGTGATGGTGGTGTGTGGCGACGGCGGTGTGTGGCGACGGCGGTGCATGGGCGACCAACTCCGGCCGGCTGAGCTCCGTCGGCTGAGCTTCGGTCTTGAAGAAACAAGGAAGACGAGGAAGACAATGAACAATTGTTTTTTAGGGTAAAACAGGAAAACACAATTATCAATGAGGGCAATATTGGAAAAAAAAATTCACTAAACCCCTTTTCAGCATTCCCCCAAGTATACCTCTAAATGCTGAACCAAACGCCTGAATTTTTTTCCAACAGGCCGAAAGCCCCTTGAGAATGCTGAACCAAACAGGGCCTAAGTGCAGAGACTGTGCAAGAAGAGCTAAGAGCTTGGTTTGGTATACGCAATAACAAAGAGAAGAAAAGAATATTCACTTGATCCCTTAGCTATTTTTTGGCTAATCTTTTAGTGTTTTTTTGGGGGGGGGGGGAGAAAGCCGGGACTTTTCACTTTCAACCTTATTATACACAGAGATTATATCTTGATGTAAATTGCTATTCTGAACTAAGACAAAAGGGGAATAAAGAACAGGTGGTAATTAGCATCAATTAATATGATCTCCATCACCATGTCACCTGTTATGACTACAACTTTAAATATCAGTCCTTAAATCAACAACGTCATAATATATAATAGTACCGTTAAATTATTTCCGGTCACTACATAGCAGTAGCAACCAATCATTTTGTTCATAAGCGTGACTAATGTCTCAGCATCTAAAGTCATTACCAAGAAAAATGTGAATATAAAGCAAATAGCGACCTCGCAGATACTACACAAAAAATACACAAATATTGCTATAATATGAAGCTCAAAGCTTAACTAATGAGAGTTCATTCTCAACTCTGTCACTAAATAAAGGATTATATCATTATGCATGCCACCACTTCTTATCAAGGCAAAGGCAAAATGCACGGGTTCAACAGATTTACAACACCTCGCCCCCCAAAAAAAAAATATATATATATATATATATATATAATTGAATTAAACAGTTCTATCTCCACAGCCATTCCTGCTCCCACCACCAAAACCTCATTCGAGAACATGGAAGTAAAACACATATCAAGTCCTGACCTGGCTGACCACAGATTGATAGCAGCACGGGTTGATATGAGCTTGTGGATACACCGACTTGCACCAAAGCTTTATCATGTCCTAGAGTCAAATTTTGTTCTTGGCACTTCAGCTTCAGTTTCTTCCTCAGGGGTAGCTTCTGTAGCCCTAGCTCATTTCCCCTAGAGAGTCCTAGAAATGATATAGGAAATAGACTCAGATACACATACTGGGTCATGAAAACCTGAAAATCAACATAAACTACCAAAAGAACGTTGACAATATATAATTTGAACCTGTGTGCAAGTAATACATATCGTCGAGAGCCTCGGGATTTTCGCTGCAACCACCCACAAAGACGAGAACCCCACTCCTTACGGGATCCAGACTGTCCCCAGCCATGGAAAATCTGGCAGAAGGTCCAGAACCTGCAGTAGTCACCATGGACCATATCACAGATACTGCAAAATCATGGTAATAAGCAAAAGAGATAAGAAAAGGAAGACACGCATTTTAAGTCGAAGGAACAAAAGCATGCTTATGTTGCTTGCGAAGCCATCCACCAGCACTCCTCTGTAGTCTCGAATCACCCCTGCTACAGCTGCTTTCGGCAAGTTCTCCGATTTGGAGCAATCGACGTTGATTACCAAACACCCTCGCTTCGGTGACTACCATGAAGAAGGTCAGCTTTTCCCGTTCTTAGTTGCACTTTCCGACCTTGGATTTCATCTCAAAAAACTGGCTTGCTCTCTAATTGCAAGATCCAACGTTCTGTTCGTGTTCAGCCAGCGGGAGCCAAAATCAAACCCATTTCGGGCCCTCCAAATTGACCACAAGATGCCTGCAATTTCCTCATGCGAGACCCGGTATGTATTAGCTTCAAAGCATTTCAATAACCATTTATCCAGTCAAGTGATGGGTATGTCTGAAGATTGTAACTTGATATTTTCGTGTGCCCATATCGAAGCTGTCCAGGGACAAAGCAAGAGCGTGCGCTCAATTTGATGGTTTCTCAACGCCTGGTTCTTGTAATTGAGTAAATGAAGACTAGAGTTTCTAGCTCATGGTCCGTACATAATCTATCTTTCTCGGTAGTTAGTCATGAAATTGTATAATTGTATCTGTGTTCAGAGATTTCATTGATCTTGTCACTTGTTTCGACAATATGCTCCGCCCTGACGAGGTATCAACCACTTGAGCCTCTGTCTGCATGTAATGCATCAAAAAAATGCTGGTTTTCAGGAGCATACGGTTCAATTGGGAGTCCAGTCACCACAGCAAACAACAAAGTCTTAAGCTGCTAATCAAGACACATCTCTACTTCAGACAAGCTCACGGGCTTACCGGGGTGAATCCGCCTCCATTTGCCAATCGATTCGTGAACTTCTCCAGGCTCAAACTTGTTTGTAGATTTTTTATTGCTTGGGCCAAGCCAGGCCCGTTCGCCCATGTTGAGCAAAACCCAACCCATAAAGAAATGGACCATAAGAAAGAAAGAATAGTTATTTTCTAAATGAAAATAACTGTTATATATAAAGAGAAAATGAAAAGGGGAACATTAATTTATAGAGACAGAATGTGCATTTTCCTTTTCCAAGATAATAAACTCTCTTGACAAACTGAACTCCAAGACTTCAATTGATTCCTCTAAGACTATAACAAGTATTTAATCTATGGTAAATAAGGTACGTCCATCTTCGTAATGTCCTTTTCAATCAGTATTATATGTTTGCTCGGGACCGTTTCCACATTTATTTTTTGGTATTCAATCCTTCGAGTATTGGTTCGTTTTTAGGAATCTGTTTCCTTCAGCATCCGGCCAAGCCGTCTCATTGCAAGTTACGGCCCACACAGTCGACGTCGCTGTGTACTGGCAGGAACGAGGTGCTGGCCTGCGTTGGTTTTGTGCTGCAAGCAAGCCCAAGTAGGAATCGGCTCTAGGCCGAACATCTTTCGGAAGATCCATGCCGAATAACTGTCGGGCCAGACCCATTGAAGATCCAGTCCAAGCATCCACTTCAGGCGTGTGTATTCCTAGCGACCACTGATCAGTTGACCGCCATGTCCAGCCCAACCTCCCACCAAAGATTATTCCTTTCTGTAGCTGCAAAAACTTTCCTCTTCTAATAATTGATAAGTTGGGAATAAAT
The DNA here is from genome assembly GCA_014182405.2 of Eucalyptus sideroxylon. Lineage (NCBI taxonomy): Eukaryota > Viridiplantae > Streptophyta > Magnoliopsida > Myrtales > Myrtaceae > Eucalyptus > Eucalyptus sideroxylon. The sequence continues at coordinate 8,668,438 of CM024549.2, read as the reverse complement.
TCTAGACAATGTCTGACCTCGCAGGCTTGAGGGAACACCATTTCTCGACTTATTAACAAGAAAAAAAAAAAAAAGCAAAAAAAAGGACGACCATGTCTTGTTTGCAATTGCTAACTCTATTCCTGAATAAAGGCGAAATATAGAAACAAAAGGAATTTTAGGATGTGTTTAGTCAGCTGAATATAACTCTATGTTATATCCTATATGATATTTCGGGGCAACCCAAAAATTTGATGTCTGGATATTAACCTAACATGGTCCAAATAAAAAGGTCTCACCTAGGTTTAGGTGTTGTGATAACGTTCATTTCTCTTCTGTCTCCCCTCTATCCACTCATGAATGCGACCCCAGCTTCCGTCACCACTTTTTCATGCATGCAGTTACCATTGTCTCCATGATTTTGACATCCCCATCGCCATTGTTGCCATCGACAGTCGAGACAAAGAATGACAACGTTTGTCCCTCATGTCCTCGGCGGGCTCTGGCTCCGTCTCCGTGAGAGCACGGTGGCAATGGGAGCTTGCCCCGGTGCCGAGCTTGCTGATGAGCCCAAGCTCCGTCTCATTGCCATCAACGAGGCTTGTCGTGGCGTCAAGCTCTAGGGGATGATGTCAAGATCTCGGCCCAAATCTAGTAGGTGCAATTAGGATCATGTCGAGATCTAAAGTTCGCCAATGAATTGCAATGTGGTGGGTGATAAACGGACAGATATAAGGTTCTTTCATGGCGAAGCTCGACTCGACCTTGGCCATGGAGCTCAATGGCCATAAGATAGGAGGCCAACAAACTCGGAGAGAGAGAGAGAGAAACGGATGATACCGACAGTGCTTAGTGTCGATGTTGACCTAATAAGAAGCAGCGGAAGGCATCGATGACATCAACCGAGGGTCGATGAAAATCGCGCAGAGGTAAGGGGGAGAATAGAGAAGAATTTGTGTCTAGACAAAACGCAACCACGTCTATATCTATATTGCAAATCTCATTATATCCTTATTCTATCCAATCTTTGTAAGAGTTTTCCTATTGTTGACTATATTAATTGATATTGTAATTTACTGTTTTTACGACTATCGTAAAACAGGGCTAATCTAATATGAGATAGAAGATTTCTTAATTAGTTTAATATAGGACTGGCTAATATGGGCCGAGTTGAGTCTAGCCCGTAATAAAGGAACCTGGCTGGAAACTCTATAAATAGTGCTTAAGTCTCTACTCTAACCCTAATTATCACATATATCATCATCTAAAGAGCGTTTACCTAACGCTAAACGTGAGGAGGCTGCCTCATTGAGCCAGTGATACAGAGGGCAATAGAGGAGAAGGACTTGCGCGTGAAACATTGTGTTTCCACTTCCGCTTCAAGAATAATAGATCCAAAAACAGGTGTGTTAATCTTTCTACTTAATTATGCATGTTCTTGTTCTAGTTATGAAGATCTTGGGTTGCGCAATTTACATTCAACAATCTCATCCTAACGCGTAAGAATATCCGAATAATCAAACACGGCCTATAGTGTTAACAAATGGGAAAATGCAGGATAGGACACGGACGGTGTAGAATATTGGTCGACATGCCAAAGAAGACTATGGCAGATATATACATGCATACATATATTCAGATTCGAAGAGTTCACATTGGATGCGCGCCAAGAACAGAATAAGATTACACTTCCTGTGCCTACAATCATTTCAATGGGCCAAAATGGCGACACGAGAGACAAAGCCAAAGGAAAAGGGAAAAGAAACCAAGAGAATTGGATCGAGCATTTTCTTCCCATGGCAAACGGGGTTCGAAATATAACAAGATGCCGCATATGGGGGAAGAATAGGAAGCCGAGAAAAGAAGAAAGAACCCGAGAAGAAAGGCAGCGAATTCTCCAGAAAAAGCCATTCCGTAGCGATGATTTCGTGGAAAGGTAAGAGTGGAAAAGAACTATTTTGAGGTTCGATATGGTGGTGAATCCTTAGCCTCTGGTACGACGAGAATACGATGTTTGAGGTTTCAGATTCGCTCGCGCATCACCTGAGTTCGAGCCTGTCTTTTGCAAATTAAACGAGAGTTCTTGAAATCGAGGATAGATGGAGGAATCCTACCCCTGTCCTTCTGCTAGCAAATCAAGTTGCATTGCCTCGAAGGCATTTGTTAAGTGGCTAATTGAGAACATCTCGCAATTTTCGACATGGTTTCTCTTTTCATCTTTAAGTCCTTCGAGCGCATTAACATGAATTGATCTACATGAACGTGACCGTTCTCTCTTTAATTTGCAAAAAGTCAAAACGATCCATAAGAGAGAAATGGTGATTACCTCTTGTGATTGATCTAATGGCAAAAGGGTCATACTTCATGAGTTTAAAGGGTTCAAAATTTTGTAAGCTCGAATCATGAGTGAGTAAGCTTTTGACCAGGTCGTGCCCATCCCACCATTTAGCCCACTGAAAAAGAAAATACACAAGAGAAGAAGAGAGAAAGATCACTCCATGCTTTGAAAATGACAAGTATCTCATCATTTCGTGCCAATCCTTCACCAACCTCTTCAGCCAATGACTAACCGAGAGAGGATCACCCATCTTATATAAAACTGCATTATCCTAATCTCTAGTCAAAGTGTGATTACGTCTTTCATCTTGCACCATCATTAAAATTCCATTTAGCTTTCATACAAATCAAACCCATCATTTTGCTCAATCGAGCAAGTATGTTTGATGATATCGTGTTTTAGAATGCATTGAATCTATGGAATCCCCGTACAACTAGAATTTTTCTTTAATATGGATTATCTAAAATAATTTGATCAGCATAAATATCTACCCATCATTTTGCTCAGTCGAGCAAGTAGTATATCCAATGATATCGTGTTTTAGAATGCATTGAATTTATGGGATCCTTGTACAACTAGAATTTTTTTTTTAATATGGATTATCTAAAATAATTTGATCAGCATAAATATCTACCTAAAATTGACATTTATTCTTTTTATGATGTTTAAAAAAAAATTACCTTTTCATTCTCAAAATTTGTAAAAAGTAAAAAAGTGACATCTTGCTCAAACAGAGCAAGTCCAGACAGAATTTAACTAGGGTTGAGCTGGTTAAAAAGAGGTAACTTTGGTGATGGTGGAAAGTTAATTTTTCCCACCCGGACGAGAAATGACAAACTTGCCCGGGAGCTCTTTTCTATGTCGACGCCGTTTTACATTATTAAAAAAAAAAAATCTTTTAACGAAATTGCGATGCTGCCACGGGAATGCGACAGGTGGAGGTGGGAGAGTTGACTAGATGGTTGTGTTGGAACTAGAGGATCTGTGTCGTTCGGTTCGCTTGCTGCGAAACCAAATCATTGTCGGCCGCAAAAAGAAAAAGAAAAATTATGACGTGTCCCTAGTCCTCATGGGACTTGGGAAAAAATAATAAATTCCAATTTGTCCTTTCTGGAATTTAATATGAGAAAAAGAAATACATTTTCTTTTCGAACATATTTAAATATAAACATCTTCATATACCGGTCACTCACTGATGAAGCGTTTTTTAATAAGTGTAAATGCTCAAAGGAAATGTGGTGCGTTGCTTGGTCGTGCTAAACTTGAACTTTTGGGTCATAGGCCACTGAGAGTAGTCATGGCTCATTTAAGGTATATTTAGTAACGTGCTAAAGAGTACTTGATTAATAAAAAAATTCATTTAATAATGGGAATAAATTTGGAATATTATCAACAAGTAAAAAATAATTGATAACTTTAGAATTAAGTTAAATCATTTTTTTCTTCTTTTCCTCTCCTCTTCTTATTTTTCGAACTCGTCGCCTACACAGTAATGGCCGACGGCCGATTAGACGACATTCGGCAACCTCACCGAAGCCTCGTCGGGCCAAGTCGAGCCTCACCGTTGGCTCGGCGAGACCGAGCCTTGTAGGCCGCGCATGACAATGTTTACTTCCTAGGAAGAGTTTTTTTCGAAATAGTTCTTTTTTATTTCTGCTCTAGAGAACAATTTCGAGTAAAAGAACCCGTTTGGTAACGATACAAAATTTCTACTCCCGCAATAGAAAAAAATGTGTTTGGTAACGCAACAATTTCTTTTTTTGTATTTATTCATTTTTTATTTTTGCCGACGGATCGCGCCGCCGACAACAAATGAGCGGCGACGACGACGGCGATCGCGGCGACCGGCGACCGGCAGCGGCGATGACCGGCGACCGCCGGGCGGCAATGACCGGCAACCGGCAACTAGCGGCGGCGGCCAGTCGACCGGCGACAATAGCGGTGGGCGGTGGCTCCCGGCGGTTGACGGTAGTCGCGGCAAGAAAATAAAATTTTAAAAAAATTAGCTTAGCTTACTTCTAGAAATTGTTCCGAGAATAAGAGGTAACTTTTTTTTTGCTTCTCAAAACTGATCTAGGAAATAAAAAATTGAGAAATTGTTTTCGAGAATAAATATTTTATCAAACAGATTTCTGTTCTTTTTTTTTATTTTGGGGAACAAAAGAACAAAAATTAAGAGAAATAAGAGTGTTACCGTGCGTTACCGTAGCAGCTGGGCAAAGCTCCCTTGCGGCACTACCGCCGAGGTTGGAAACCGGTCAGAAGAAATAAAGTACCAGAACTGATAACATTCGAGATTATGCAGGATTATACATGAAACATCCTTTTTTGAAGAAAGACAAAAAGAAAAGGAGAATGTCGTCTAAAATTATTGAACTTCCCCGGTGAATGATATCTTTTGTAATCATTAGTACTCTGCGGCATGGGGAAAGAGGAAGAACAGGTACGTCCTAGCCCTGACCAGCTACGCCCATCTAAGTTGGAGAGGACTGGGCGGAAAGCTAGCCTTGCGTCTTCCACTCCACTCCACAGCAGTGATTTGTAGTACAGAGCACGCCGAGAGAGGTGTCGGTGTGAAGTTCAAGGGGGCCCGACATGGGAAAGTGAATCTCCTGCTGCTGATTCTCTTCCCATGGTTGGGGGTGGAGGGCGCTGGCGGTCGTGCTGCAGCAGGAGAACTAGACCTGACCCAGAAAAAGCAAAACTCGATTCTCTCTCCATCTCTCGCGCGCCTAATCATGACAACGTCTGACGCGCCGCTCTCGGCCACGGCGGCCAGGCCGACGAGCAGCGGCGGTGCTGGTGGTGGTGATGATGACGACGGCGGCGATGTACATGGGGTCGTGCCCACCCCCTCTCTCTCTCTCTCCCCCTACTCTAGTCCAACCTGGTGGAGCAGCAGCAGATCTTTTAGCAACTCTCGCAAGCCACAATACGAGAAAAGGCTGCTGCAGATATTCTCTCTTCTCTCTCTTGCTTGATTCTGGAAAATCTCTCTGACACGCTTTTTTTCGGCAGGCCCTGGTCAAACCTCCCATAATAAATAACGACGACAGGAAGTTGGGAGCGCTCCTAGAATTTTGCTTCTTCATAATATTTCACCGTTTCTTCTACATATACTTCTCCGATGAACGGTTTGTAACTGAACAATTCATTTGCCTAACGTTGAAGTTGCCTGAAAATAAAATATGGATCTGCTTGGTAACCAAATTCAAATTGAAAAAAATATTTCTTCATTCTGTAAATTAACTTTAGAATCAAAGCTCAAATAATTTTTTTCTCTTCCTCTTCTTCTTCTTTTCTAATTAATCGTTAACTACAACAATAACACGTGACCAGCCAGGCGAGGTCCTATGATCTCATCATGGCTGTGCTCACCCAAATCTGACAAGAGTTGATCTCACCCATCCATGGTGAGGCCCATGAGGCTCCTTTGAGACTGATAAGATTGCTGACCCTCGTTGGGCTAGTCGCTAGTCATTATTATGGTTGATGATCAACTACAGGAAAAATGAGAAAAGAAAAAGAAAAAAATGTAGTAAAATTATTTAAAAATTAAAAGATTTTAAATCAAACAAAAATATTTGAATGTCATACTAAATACATTTATATTTCAAAAATAAAAAATTTATGCGATTATCAAATACCTTTAAATCCTTATAAACTTATTCAGGAAACATAATTATAAAAAATCATTTTTGATTGTAAATTATTTCCAAAACAAAATAGTTACCAAACTTATTCTAATCCTCTCTTCTTTTTCCATTAGGGTCATCGCTTAATGTATATTGCCACCAACATTCAAAGACATTTGATCCTAGCATTGCCACCTTGATAGCAATTAGAAGACACGATCTCCTTGCTCTCTCTAAATCTAGATTCTAGATTTGACATTGCCTCAGAAGTGCTCGCCTCTATATCAAATCTCTTGCAACGAGTTGCAATGAGGTCGTGGGATCAGGGCATTACTAATGAGATTTACCGTGGTGGCGGTCATGTCTACAGTTGTAGTTGTAAAATTTAGAATGTTGGGATGATACTTAAGTGATAGCCATGATATTTATTGAGGATGAAGGTGGCAAAGAGGCAATAGTGACTTGACGGTGGAATGGAGAGATCATAATGGACGGCAAGTGGTTGGCGATGGTGGTGCAACTACGGCTTTGATGGCGGCGGGGCAGCACAACCGTGATATGTTTCCAAATGCAATTACAAGAAGATGGGTGTCTATATGTCCTCGATCCCATTACAAGATGCATTTTTAGTAGGATTTAACGAAATTTTGTTCAAAAGATGGAGTTATGGTGAGCGAATGGCTTAAAACTTTCTTCAAAGTTCAAACTACGAATTGTATCACACTAAATTAATATATTGAAAATTAAATTATTAAATTACCGAATCTCGAAAATAGAAAGAAAAAAAAAGACAAAACGGTGAAAAAAATGCAACTACTTTAGTAGAATGGGAATGATGGTTATTACTTTTATCAAAAAAAAAAAATGGGAATGATGGCCTTTTTTTGTCTTTTTCCCCTATTAGAGAGAGAGAGAGAGAGAGAGACTTCCATCGTCCATTTTCAAGTTTTATTGTGTTTAGGAATAGTGAGTCGAATAATTTCTTAATTCACACGATAAATAGAGAGAGATTTCCATAGTCCATTTTCAAGTTTTATTATGTTTAGGAATAGTGAGTCGAATAGTTATGAGATTTTGTGACTAGATTTGAAAAACTAATGTGGATGAATTCAAGAACAACGACCAAATAGCGAGATGATAGCACGAGATGCTTCAAACACTCTATCAAGCCTTCAACAAACTTTGATTTTTGGCTAGCCCAGCACTAGCTCTTCAATATAGATCTTGCTAAACTTAGGGGCTGCATGTTTTTATTCTTTGTTTCTATTCAAGAACAAAAATTTTGTTTTTTTGTTCCTAGGAATAAAAAAAAGAACAAAAACACATTTATTTGCGTTTTTGTTCAAAATCGAATTTTTGTTCCCATAACATAAAAAGAATAGAAATGAGAAACAAAAAAAAATTGTTTCTTATTTCAAAAACGATTTTAAAGAAACACTTCTTCTTTTCTCTCTTCTCTTTTCTTCTTCTTTTCTTTTTATCTTTTCTTTGGTCGGTCGCCGGCCTTGGCCATGGCCGGCAACCGGCCGTCGAGGGCCGACGACGCTGTCAAGGGTCGGCGACCTCGCCTGCTAGCAACGCTCAGCCTCTCTCGGATCCGGGCGAGGCTGCCGGTCCCATTATTCGATCCCCAAAGGCCGGCGACCGGTCAAAAGAAAAAAATTAAAAAGAAATAAGATAAATAAAATAAAAATATTAAAAAATTAAAAGAAACAAAAAATAATATAAATTTATCAAACGTGTTTTTATTCATTTTTTATTCCCGGAACAAGTTTACCAAACGCATCTTTCTGGTCAAAAATTGTTCCCCTAATAAAAACACTTTTTTCTATTTCTGTTCCCTTGAACAATTTTTGAACGAAACGTTACCAAACGCACTATTAGCCTCCAAGTAGGTGGCAAATACAATATCCAAGAATCTTATTGGTCTCTTGATATTTCGAAAATTGGGCTCATCAATTATTCAACTTTTGACCCTAATATACACTTCTCATAAGGAAAAATGACACAAATGATCTTTCAACTTTTATCTACTACACTATATTATTTCTAAACTTTTAATTTTTACAATGTTGTTCCTAAATTTTGATATAATGCTTTGGTCCAATATGCGATGTCGTCCATAATCTTTTAATTTGTTCAATATGATTTATAAACTTTGATTTAATGTTCAGTGTAGTTCTTGAACTTTTTAATATTTTCATATATTCAATGGGTTATGTTGAACATTTATTCATAGTTTATGGATAACATGAATGAATCAAAAGTCTAAGGATGATATTGCACACCAAACTAAAATTCATGGATTGTATTGACTTGATTAAAAAAGTTCGAAGATGATATTGCACATCGAATTAGACTTCATAAGCCATACGTGCCATTATCTCTTCTTCTAATAAGCGGCAATCCAAATGGCCCGATTAAACCGTTGTATTGGATTGGGGGTGTACTTCTATATTTGATGACATCCTTAAAGATCAAAATCAAGAAGCCCCCAACCAATTTTCCCAATGGAGATCCAAGCAAACTCCTTCAACCTAAATCCCTCGAGAACACACATCCTCCAAACAATGCAACAACTTCGGATATGCTTCCCAAAGTACTTATGAGAGCATTACCAAGCACATATACATTCTCCATTTATGTCATTACCCCTTCTTCTAATAAGCAGCAATCCAAGTGGCCCAATCAGTCGTTCCAATCAGAATGGGGTGTACTTCCATTTTGCAATCAACCAAATTCCTATACGGGCACACATCCCACATGGATAAACGTATTCTACAGGAAACAACAGCTTAAACAATAAAATTCTTAGATTGACACAAATCTAGCGACAGCTCGAACAACCATTTCCATATGGATACAAATGCTCCATAAAATGCAACGATTTTTAAGTATGTTGCCAAAGTACATATGAGAGCATTTCCAAGCACACACACATTTTTCCATTTGTGCCATGTCCCTTTTTTTTAATAAGCGGCGACCTGAGTGGCCCAATTGATCAATCCTATTGGAATGAGGGTGTACTTCCAAGTTTGATTTGCCAATTTCCCATATATGAACACGCATTCTATATATAAGGTGACAGCTTAGACAACTAATTCCCCTATTATGGGCACACATCCCATTTGGACGCCATCTATATAAAGTGCTGTTTATAAGTGACCTATAGTAAGCAAAAAGCATCACATACCTCCCTATCAAATTATTGCTGAAGCGCATACTCATTCTCCACTCTTGCCATGACCCCTCATTCTACTAAGCGGCAACGCACGTGGCCCGAATAGTTAATCGAATCCTGTATTCGACCGACCAAATTTTCATATATGAACGCGCGTATATAAGGCGATGGCTCAAAAAATCGAATTCATATATGGACACACATCCTCCATAAGATGCCAAGACCCCTCATTTTACTAAGCGGCAACCCGAGTAGCCCAAACAGTCAATGGAATCCAATCCGGGGGTTTACATTTCCCCCATGAAGCACACATCCTCAAAAGAAAAGCAGCAGCCTCAACGACCAAATTCTCCTATGGACACATCCTCCATGCAAGGCAAAAATAGCTTTAGGCATGTTCCCAAAGTTGTTGAAACCAAAAGAATGATAATAAATTTTGAAAACTTGGAATGAGAACACTAGAAATTTGAGGGAGAAATTTGTATTGAGAATGCTTTCTCTTATTTGTGTCTTCGTGGACTATTGCTTGTGGCTTAATTTACAACTCACGACTTCATCCCTTTATGGGTGCGTTTGGAATCAACTCTGCAAAGGGCTTTGGACTTTTAAAGATACTTGGGCTAAAGCTGGGGTGTTTGGGAACAACTTTGAAATTCCCATTAGGCCAAAATTGGCCTTCTCAAGATTGAAAGCCAAAAGCAAGTGTGAGGGTGCTTTGGGCTTTTCAGCTTTCTCGGCATACAAGTGACACTGTTCACTTTTTTTTTTTTTTTTTTTTTTTTTTAAATTTTATTTTCTTCCAAAACTATCCTCATTTACTCTCGATTTTTCCGATTTTGCCATCGTCATTGTACTATTCATCTTCTTCTCTTTGAAGGCCGACGATGTGTTGCTCGAAGCTATGAGCGGCTGCTAACGGCTCGCATGGTTGCGGTGGCCCAGGTGACCGTTGCCGGGGAGTGATGCAATCACCGCCCTATCTAGGTCGCGGTGATCACCATGGGTCGCGGCGAGGTTTGGGTCGCTGACCTCGCCACGACCTAGATCCGAGGGCAGCAAGGTCCTCCCACGACCTCACCACCCCAAATCTTGGTCATGGCGATCGCTAGAGGTCGTGCGACCTCGCCGCGACCTAGATTCGGGGGTAGTGAGGTCGCGGTGGGGTCATTCGGCGACCCTTGCCGGTGGTCTTTAGTGGTCGCCCGATGTCCGGTGACCCTCGTCTGTGGTCTTCAGTGGTCGCCTGACGTTCGGTGACCACCTGCCATTGCCGGTCAATTTTTTTTTTTATAATTTTTTTTTTATTATCAAAGCCCTTTGTAAATGTAATTCCCCCAAACACCATTTTGTTCAGATGTACTTCAAATAGGCTTTCAAACTACAATTTACCAAACACACTTTGTATTTTGAAAAATACTTTTAACTCAAAAATCTTTACATTTTCCTAAAGACTTTTTCAAAAAACTTTCCAAACACACCCTATATAGAAATTAACGTTTTCAAATGCCAATGATTACATAACAACCCATAAATGTCGATGATGGGAATTTAATGACTAAAACAAAAGAGTTTCATTCATGTAATCATAAACGCAATCAAAATGCACAATAAATTAACTCAAGTCTTCACTAACTTCCATTCTTCAAATCCATATAGCTTACACATTCGGAGGGCATTCCCACCACTCGTGGCCAGACCACCACCACAACATTCCCATGCAGGTCCATTAATTTCAAAAGCGAACGGGTGTCACATTTGCTAAAAAAATTTCAATGGAGGGTCAAATAATAAAGGGGGACAAATCAGTCAAATTGGTCAAATCGGACATGAAAGAAAACAAAGTGAAGTAAGAAGCGAATAAGTTTTAGGGATAAATTTTTGTATTTCTTCAATTGTATTCTATGTATAAATTTCAATAATCATAAAAACAATCAAAATCTACAATAAAGGAACTAAAGTCTTCAATAATTTCCATTCTTCAAATCCCATGTAGCTTATCATAAAGTTTTTATGGCTCCTTCAATGATTGCAGGTTTCTTATCCAACAATCGTCATCCGATAATCAATTTTATTTTATTTAAACAAAAGTATACATCTGGAAGGCATTTCCCCCTACTCGCGGTCGGACCACCACCACAACATTCCCATGCAGGTCCATTAATTTCAAAAGCGAGCGGGTGTCCTGTTTACTAAAAAATTTCAATGGAGAGTCAAATAATAAGGGGAGGGGGGGACAAATTGGACAAATTGGTCAAATTGGTCAAATCGACCCCGAAAGAAAACGAAGTGAAATAAGAAGCCAATAAGTTTTAGTGAGAATTTTTTTGTATTTTTTCAATTTTATGTATGATACATGGTGTACATAAAAGACAATGAAGTATCTTACAAATCAATCTAATATTTCAATTTAATCCCTAATTTAGTACAAGATTATAGTCTTTCGTATTTCTTCAACTGTATTCAGTGTACAGATTTCCGGCATATCTTCCGGATTCCCGAGCATATCTTCCGACGGACCATGGTTAAAGATGGTAAGCACCAGGGCAAAAGTGGCCTATATAAACCACCCTCCCTCTCCCACTCTCTTCTCACCACTCTCTTCTCACCACACCCTCCTACTTCTCCTCCGTCCTCCGCCCTTCTCCGCCGCTACCGCAACAGCCACCGTCTCTGCAGTCTCCTCGCTCCCATGGCCGTGTCGACCGATGACCTCTTCAGCGTCTTGGGGCCCGACGTCGGCCCTTCGCAAGCCGTCCTCAGCCTCCAGCTCGCCACCTGCTTCGTCCTCTTCGCCGCCATTTTCGCCTTTTGGCTGTCGCCCGGCGGCTTAGCGTGGGCCCTCTCGAAGGCCCGCCCCTCCAGCAGCGGCGGCGCGGCGGTTTCCCTGCCGGGCCCGTCCGGCGTCCCCGTCCTCGGCCACGTCTTCGCCTTCACCGGGTCGCTCACGCACAGGGTCCTCGACGAGCTCTCGAGGAGCTCGGGGGCCAGGAAGCTGATGGCGTTCTCGGTGGGGCTCACCCGCTTCGTCATCTCGAGCGAGCCCGAGACCGCCAAGGAGATGCTGAGCAGCTCGGCCTTCGCGGACCGCCCCGTGAAGGAGTCGGCGTACGAGCTCCTGTTCCACCGGGCGATGGGGTTCGCCCCCTACGGCGAGTACTGGCGCAACCTGAGGAGGGTCTCCTCGACCCACCTGTTCAGCCCCAGGAGGATCGCCGCGTCTGGGAAGTCCCGAGCCCGGATAGGGCTCCAGATGGTGGGGGAGATCAGGGCCCTCATGGAGGAGCGTGGCGAGGTCGGGGTGAGGAAGGTGCTGCACTTGGGCTCCCTCAACAACGTGATGTCCACCGTGTTCGGGCGGTCCTACGACTTCGGCGGCCGCAATGGCGGCGGCGACGGGGGCGAGCTGGAGCGCCTGGTGAGCGAAGGGTACGAGCTGCTGGGCGCGTTCAACTGGGGCGACCACTTCCCGCTGCTGCGCTCCCTGGACTTGCAGGGCGTGAGGAGGAGGTGCCGCCGGCTCTGCGAGAAGGTGAACGCCTTCGTGGGGGCGATCGTCGAGGACCACAGGATGAGGAGGAGGCTTAAGGTTGAGAGGAGCGACGAGGAGGACCAGAGCGCCGGAGATTTCGTCGACGTCCTGCTCGACTTAGACAAGGAGAACCGTCTCAGCGACTCCGACATGATTGCTGTTCTGTGGGTAAGTCCTCCTTTTTGACCGCTTTCCAGGTTTGAGTTATCATACATGGCTTGCTTTTGCTCCATTTTTCTACCAGAAAAAACCTTGTGTTTCCATAATAGTGTTAAGCTTTTTCATGGTCTGGAAGTTAACATGCGATTGAAAAACTTCGTGGTCGGGATATTTTCGGCGTGAGATACGTTTCCTAGGTTGTTTTCTTCTCTTTTCTTTTTCATGCGGGAATGCTTTGTAGTTTGTCCTTGCGAGAGCCTCCTTTTGTTTGTTCAGGGTTCATTGTGGGTGGATGCTTTGCATATTGTATTTCGCTCTGCTTTTTTTGTTTGTTTGTTTTATTTTGTTTTTGGGTTGTTGTCGGGGACGTCCAAGGTGTCGAGAATCTGAATATTTTTCCCCCCATCACCTCCTTTTTATCTTATTCTCATTCCTTATCCATCTCGTTTTATCTGCTGGGGGCATGTTCCTTTTGCTTTGTCACTTAAATGTTGGCGATCTTGTATGGTGGCGGCATTGCGAGGACGGAATGGGGAGCCATTCTTTGCTCGATGAAAGCGAAAAGTTGATATCTTTTTCCTTCTGTTGTGGTGTTATTTTCGATCAGGAGATGATCTTCAGAGGCACTGATACGGTGGCCATCCTCCTGGAGTGGATTCTGGCCAGGATGGTCCTCCACCCCGACATCCAAGCGAAAGCCCAGTCCGAGATCGACGCGGCCATCGGGTCGGCCCGGCCCGTGGAGGACTCCGACCTCCCGAGGCTCCCGTACCTGCGGGCAATCGTCAAGGAGACCCTGAGGGTGCACCCGCCGGGCCCTCTCCTGTCCTGGGCCAGGCTCGCCGTCCACGACACCCACGTCGGCGGCCACTTCGTCCCGGCGGGGACCACCGCCATGGTGAACATGTGGGCCATAACCCACGACGAGGCGGTCTGGCCCGACCCGGAAGAGTTCAAGCCGGAGAGGTTCGTGGCGGGGGACGGCGGCGAGTTCCCGATCATGGGCTCGGACCTGAGGCTCGCCCCGTTCGGCGCCGGGCGGCGGGTGTGCCCCGGCAAAGCCATGGGGTTGGCCACGGTGGAGCTCTGGCTTGCCCAGCTGCTGCAGAGCTACAAGTGGGTCGGGTCGGATCGGGGGGTGGACTTGTCGGAGCGGCTGAAGCTGTCGATGGAGATGAAACAGTCCCTGGTCTGCAGGGCCATCCATAGGAGGGTGCTAGTTTGATTTGGTTGTCGCGAGTGAAGTGTCATAATATATATGTTGTGAAATTTTTAATTATAAATGAATTTCGGATTATGCAAGGTGGTCTCCATGATTTTGTGAACTCTTCTAATGGGGATGTCGAGAAGTGACTTGGCTTTTAAGCTTCTTCTCTATGTTTTGCCACACTAAACCTTTTCCTTTTTTTCTTCTTTTTTCTTTCTATCTGCTTGTTTTCTCCGGGTGTAAGGAAAATGTGCTTTTCTAGTGCCTGTTGCTCGTCTTTTTAGCCCTTGAAGCCTTCATGTACACAAACCTTCTCGTATAATTTGCTTAATATATTCAGCGTTTGGGCTCCCTTCAGTTGTTGAGCATGTTGCGCCATTTTCACATGTTCTCTCTCTCTCTCCATAATGTTTTATCGAATAACTCTTTGCCATCCCATCAGGGTTTTGTCCGGTTCTAATCTTTTAGCGCATGAGCAGAAGATCCGTACTCAAGGTTCTTGTAAAAGACGATGCGTGTAAGCTTAGGTCCATAAGGTGGCACACGATCACTTGTGTTATAGAAGCCTGGAATGTGTATATATTCCGGGGGTATCCGAGTATGCCATCGGGAACTAGTCCGTCCCCGTCACTCTCTCGGCCCCTTCGGACATGATGAAGAGATCTTTATCGAACATAGATGTAACACGTACTCAAGCCCGTGTTATTCTCAGAGAGAGAGAGAGAGAGAGATCGGTTTATTGGGTTCAGCTAAGAGCTATGTCACCGAAGCTAAATTTAGAGTCTGGTCTTTGCGCCGTTAAACGCTACTCCAATGGCAAAAGCCTAACGTATTAGGATATTTCCATTAAGATGGCTAGGATTCACATGACAAAAGATAAGAATAAAAGCGTGATCCCTTAAAACTAATTGATTATGCATACGTCAGTGTGTGTGTAAGCATGAGCACTAGGGTTTAATTAGGTTTTTTAAACTTTAGGGTTATGGATTGTTTGGTCGTTCTCCTCATTCATTCGATACCATCACATATTATAATAATTTGAACTCTCCTTTCTCTTTCAATGCCACTCCCTTGTGCATCTTTATCCCTTGCAAAAGCCCTCTTTTGTAGCTCCAATTAAAAAAATGATAGGAACAAAAGAGCTTCTTCCTAGACAATGATTCCTTAATTAAGGTGCTATCGTAACATTTAAGAATAACCACTTTTTTTTTTCTTTTTTTTTTTTTTGTTACTTTTGTTGTTGGGCGAATTTTCGTAGCTTTCCACTTTACTATATCATCACTTGAATAGGGACTTTTGAATGATTGAGGAATAAGAACCTAAACACAAAATCATTGATGATATGGCTCGTTCATATCATATCTCACACACCACACCCACTTTTTCTCTTTTTTTATTCTGGGCTCTGGCAGATGCAAATCCTCCTCAGAGAATAATTATCTGAGGGAAGGTGTGCTGGGGAAAAAAGCTTTGCCCCTTTTTGGCCACCCTAGAAAGATAAGACATTGATGCATGCGGGATTTGAATATTCATGCAAACCCGCCTATTTTTTCGTTATTTATACCCTAGTACCAAACTCCCTAGGGAAAAAAAGACGGTATTAATGTTGTGATTTTCGTGTGATACTCATTTTGATAAATGTTGGGTTGAGTGGCTTTGATAGGAAACTTCTAAAATGGCCATTTATGTACCACAACTTTTGAGAAATGTTGGCTTTGATAACTTAATTTGTCAGAAAATTTGACGTCACTTGTCAAAGTCACTTAAATGAAACTTTTTGGAAAAATCATGAGATGAATATGATGGCTCATTGAATATGATGGCTCATAAAGTTTTTCGACACTTAGTTTATCATTTGTAAGAATTTTGCTCTGAAATTTTTAAGTTAGAAATTTGACAAAATAACGACATGAGTCAAAAGCAAATATTCTAACTCTGCCACTATTTTTCTTTGTTTTTGTTCAACTCAAAAGAAAAATCATGGAGCAAATATTCTCGTCCAAATAATTTCATCTAAAATCACAAAGATCTACTTGTTTTTATAGAAAAAAAGGAAGTAAGTAAAATCTTTTCTATCTCTCGTAATTTTGCATTTGATTTTTCTATTAACAGCTTTGTGTTTAGATTGAATGGTGGAATTTGGAGCCTTATGGAAATGGAGGACTTCTCTTAGATTGACTGCGAGGATCAATGCTAGAGAACGCTTGGGAACCAATTTAATTCCGGTTACTCAATTTTTGAGAAATTGATATATTTAACAATGTCAGTATATAAAATTTTAAAATGTTTTGTGCCAAAATTTTATGAACAATTAGTTGGATGCTAAAACGTTATGAGTGATCAATTTAAGGCAAAAACATTTTAAAAGCATTTATTTAAGTGACTCCGATGAGGCATATCAAATTGGGATTCTTTTCTAACACAACTCATGCGTGCATCTTAATAACTTAATAATTTTCTTCTCGCGTGTAGGCTACAGTGTTAAGTTTACTCTCCCTAATTTAGGTATCCTTTCACATCAGTCTATCATAAATTGAATATCCAATGCCCAACTTTATCCATTGTTTCTTTCTTCAGACCGAAGCATGAAGTCTGTCATTAGGCCCACACAGCTGTATTACAATGCCCATTGCCCGAAAATCGAGTTGGTCATCAGATTTGTTCTTTGAGATATTCACCAAACATTGAATTAGAATAGGGCCCTTAAGTAATTGCCCTTTAAAAGTTATGATACTAATACTGTCTTTATTCCTAAGTTAATTTTTTTTTGGTTCTTGGGTACTTTCATTTTGTTTTTTAATATTCCTATCCACACTCATATCTTCCTCTTATTCCCTTTCCTTTGGCCCTCTCTCTCTCTCTCTCTCTCTCTCTCTAAACTCTCTCTCTAAATACCTCAAGTGTTCTCTTGAAGCCAAGTTCACCTAGCCGTACGAAAGCTGTACCTAGTTAAAATCCTAGTCCAATGATTAATTTTGGCTATTATAATATCGAAGATTCCATCCCTTCATTTGGGTCTTAGACACAAATCTCTGAAATTTCGAAGAACAATCTTAGGTGCTCCCCAGTCATTATTCTCATCCACCAAATTTAATCATCACGAGTCGATCTATTCCGCGGTTTTGATGGAACGAGAGATGTCGTGCTTCATAAGCAGACACCATAAGAAAACGAAGGAGAAACCGTGACTAGCATGGAGAGATTATCGCGTGTATGAAGGGGGCATCAAGCTCCGCATCATATGTACATCATCGAGCTCGGAAACTCTGTTTTCTTCAATGGTCTGCGAACTAGGGCATGTATCGGGTGCATGCAATAAGTTTTCATCTCACATTATAGTACCTTCCTTATGTGATGCCCCACTTTTAAGCTTTAGCTATAAAGTGATCGGAAGGTGGCCTAAATAAAGGGAACTTGATTTTTCAGATGCCTAGGGCATATTTTGTGCTTAATTAATTTCATCACATCCTGACTTGCTCAGCACAAAACAAGCACAGCCCCACATTGAACAAGGCTATACACTGCCCGCAGCCCCAATTTTGAATATTGAATCCGTCCAACTTGTGAGGTCATTCTCTTAATATTAGTCTTCGGCGCATATAGTTGTCCAAAGAAAATAAAAGAATATATACTCCATCAATTCATCATAACGCCGTGATAGTTTCATTTGGCACAAGCATTTGAGAAATGATCTTAATCGAATTTCCATTTGTATCATGAAATCGACAGTAGTTATAGATGAAAAGTTCTTGACTATCACATGACCTAACAAAAACGCATTTGATGTCACGCGTTTGATTTTTGTTAATTATGGAATGAATCTGGCTCACTATAATCAAGCAAACTCGATGCATGAGCAACCTTAGAGATGGGAACAAAGCAATTCCTCGTCATCCCGTTTGTCATCATCAGCAACAATTATTACAAGACCTCATTTGGTACCACAAATCGACTTCGTTAAAGAATTCATGCGTTCAAAAATTCTATTAATTATACGGAACGAACCCAACTAGCGATGATTGCGCAAACTCGATGCATGAACGAACAGCTTGAGGCTCAAGAGCCCTAGAGATGGGAACAAAGCAATTCCTCGTCATCCAGTTCGTCATCATCATCACCAATCATTACAAAGACCCCATTTGGTACCACAAATCGGTTTCATTAAAGAAGTCGAGAGGGAGAGGTGAATCGATTCTTGGCCAGAGGAAAGGGAGGTTCCTGCACACACAAGAAGAGAACATCCTCCACACTTGCATGCGTAGCAAAGCTTCATATGAATAATAATGATGATGAGGATGATGATTCATGGATAATAATCATATATATATATTCTCCTGTTGGATGCTTCTCCAACACCAGCTTAAAGCACGTTAAAGAGTCATTATACGAAAACCCTTCGTTTATATATCTATTCTTTTTCTCATTTTTTGCCCTAGTTCTAATGTTCTCGTATGGACCAGAAAGAGGAGAGAGCTTTATGACCACTTGCTCCCTTTTGGGTCTAATTATGAGATGCTTGACGTTGATTTATAAGCCCTAACCACTAGCTGGTCTTTGGCCATCTGAGATTGGAGCAGAAGACCAGGCCACTATGGTCTTGGATAGGTCTCATTATTTAACAATCATAGGATATGGCAAAATAATAATTTATAAATATTGCGGCGTGCCTAAAATAAATTTAAAAAAAAATTTAATTTTCTCATGTTCATTCATGTCCATTAGAGAGGACCCCTTCTTACTTTGAAAATGGGATCCACCCTCATGCCCTAATTATATGCTCTATACACCAACATTTGTTTTTTGACCATGATGATGGCTGTAGCGATCACATGATTCAGGACTAAGTGCTCGCAAAGCACGATTCATTACAACCTTAAAAGCATCTTAGGTTCTAATGGGTACATTTATAAAATTCTTAGTTCTCATGTGGGTGCACGCAAAAACTCGCATGCTCCACTGCTATCTCATAATTTTTTCTCACTATTTGATTCTAAAAGAGGGGCTTCCATTGCCAAATATCATTTTCGTTACCTACTAAAGTACATTTCAATCGATAAGTTCATCTAGAATTATGTCTCTTGAATCAACTTTGACGAATGTAAAAGACGTTGCTTTTTGAGATTTTCTTAAGGTTCATAGGACAACCCTTTCCCTTCAAAGAAATTCTCAATAGTATATAAGCTACATTGGTATGACAATTCATTCACATTTAATCATTAACTAGAATTGGTGGATTCATATGGATAGAAGGGAAAATCATTTAGCTTGTAAAAACAAAAGAAAGTAAGGTTTCATTTGTTTTGCGAAAAATGAATGATTTGGAAAATATTTTCTTAAAAATAATCATTTGTATTGCTAACAAAAATATATGAATAGAAAATATTTTTTTTTTATTGTCCATGACAATTTTTAGAAATAAATTGTTGTTAATAATTGAAACATTTTTCAATTAACTAATTATTTCAAATACTCTAACAATTTTTCAAATTAGGCTTAAGCTAGTCCTAGTTATGGCCAATAGGCCTAGCCAACCCACATGCTTGACCCCGAATCATAATGCCCGAGCTTGGTTTTCTTTTCCTTTTTAAAAATTATTATTCTTTGATATATAAATTCTCAATAACTTAAAGAATTTAGAAAAAAATTATAAAACTTTCTATCATAAATTTCAAAATGAGAATCGCACCAATTCAACATGATAATATTTTCCAATATCATAGACAAAGAATGAATATATGGTATATAAGACATATGTTGGATCTGGTTCATACTCTTTATCGATAAGAAGGCATGAGATTCTTGCTCCTCGGTGAATAGGGGTGAGCAGTGGTCTAGGGTCGACCTTGGACCAACCCTGGACCGGCCCAACCCTGCCGGTCTTGGTCCGGTTCCTAAGGGGACTAGGTCGGTCCTTGGTCCTGAAATTTCAGGACCAACACTGTGCGGGTTAGTCCTCGATCCTAAGAGTTTTGGGTCGGTCAAACTCGGACCAACCCCGTATATTATATTATATTATTTATAATTATTTTATATATTCAAACCTAAGTAAAATGTCTGTTATATTATATTATATTGAGATGTTCTATCAGTAGCACTAATAATAATTTCAATTTAAAATTTTTGTTGAGTATTAATTATGTGTCGTTTGTTTTGTTTTCAGGTGTATAGAAGTTCAAGTGAATTAACAAGATGTGAAGTTATATATTCATGATTTATATTAAGTATTTTAAACTTTTTATGGGAATTTCAGTTGCACTTTGCTTTTCAATTTGTGTCAAATGGTAGAAGTTTTTGAAGAGTAGAGTAGTCTTTGCGCTTGCTACGGTAATTTGCTAGTCAAGTGGTGCGAAGCTCATTTTTTGGTTGAGTGGATTCTACATGATCAAATGCTAGTCAAGTGATGTGAAGCTTATTTTTTGGTTGAGTGGACTCTATGTGATCAAATGCAGAAAAACGCTTTTGCATATGGTGTTATGAATATTAAAGATAGATGATTATAAGAACTTTCCATCTTGTCCCATATCTCGATGAGCGGTTAACAGATACGAAATTTCTATTATTGTGTCATCTTAAATTTGCTAAATATGTATTGGTATTTATAGTTTAGTTGCACAATACCGCATTGTTGATGGATGCGTAATTTGAATTTGTAGGTTTGCTTTATTAGGGAGTATAAAAAATAAGACGAAAAAAATTATCGATCGGTCTCGGGTTGACCCTAGAACTGGACCGAACCCATTGGGTCGGTTTGGTCCTTGGTCCCAGGTTTAATAGGGTCAGTCCTCGGTCCTAAAAATTGAGGACCGACACTGTACGGGTTGGTTCTAGGGTTAGGGGGTGGCCTGGACCAACCCGGACCATGCTCACCCCTACCGGTGAGTGGATGGGAGTAGTATCCTTTAGCCGTAAGAGAGCTTTTATAGTTGGAGCCCATATTTTATTGATACTTTAAGCTTGGGCTATTGGGTATATATAATCTATTTCTTTTATAATTGATAATGTCATGAAGAGGTGTGGGGGTATTAATTATAGTGGAATCCTATATGATGTTGCCCTAGTTTAAGGGTGAATTATGATAAAAAATTTATGTATTGATTTCTTTTTCTCGCTTTTATTCTCTATATCCTTGTGATTGTGTGCAGAATCCTAACAACACATATGTTTACTAATAAAATTAAAAAATGAAATATGATATTCCATGGCTATACTTTGTTTGACGGCCTAGGTCTACAAGCATCCCTCTCTTGTTGGACATGGTCACTTCCCTATCGATGGACAATGCTATTCGTGCAGCAACAAGTGTCCAATTCCGGCCAATGGATCACAATGACAACTCTTTCGACACTTTTGTGAACTGTATGATGGCTTATAATCTCGAAAAATTCTCATACATCACTTCTTTTTGGTTGGTATACCCAAATTGGGTCCACTGTCGCTCAAATTTAAAAATGGCCACGTGTCATAAATAGCGAGGGAACCGTATATATAAAGTGGGAACATGTTAGAAAGTAGGAATTTTCGAGAATTTATGAGAAAGTGACGAAGGTGAAAAAGAGGGTGACAGACCTCTAGAGTCATAGAAAATTTTCTGATTTTCATTTTTAGTTGGCCGGCCAACCGTTGAGGCCTTTGAGGCCCATCAAATTTTTGGGCCCAATTTTGCGGAGAATGGGCCGGCAGGGCCCGTTGGCCTTTGCCAGCCAGTCTAAGTATTAACTGCAACAAGTTCAGGCCCATTTGTCAAGAGCAACAGATTGAGCTCTTTTCTTGTGTCCTTGTACTGATAACCCAAGAACAAGCCTTACAACACAAGTGACATCCCATGACTTCTTGTGTGTGAAATTGTCATTTTTGAGATTTGTTGTGGATAATATGATTTGATATTGGCATTAAACGTGGACATCTTCACTTAGTGATGATGGCGATGATCGAATCCACCACAGTCATGATAGTTGGAAGGTTTTTTTTTTTTTTTTTTTTGGTAGTAAAACTTGGGTAACAAGCATAATCATATCTGTGATTAAGTGTATTATCGAAGTATTTTTTATACGGAAATATCAAATGGAGAGGTCACACATGGAGACCAATTGTAGAAGGGGTGATTGTGTTGAAAAAATAGACAAAATAATGAATCCATTTATCTATTTATTGGTTTTCTTTTGATTGTTACATTTGAGAATTTCTGATTAATACCATATGAAAACATGGTTCAAAAAAGAAAAAATCTGGTTAAGTTAATCTCGTTGAGGCACATTCTCCAATCCCCTGTAACCGAGAGATTATCAAGATAGGAGGCCTCTAAAGAGGCAAATTCTAGTATGTATATGGGTTTTCATCGATCAGGATTCCTTAGAGTCATTGATTACATAAATCTCGTATGATTGATGGCTATGATTTCTTCGGTTCCAAGGATATCATTGGCTGTCTACCGAGCTTCTGCACTTTTTATTTAAGCAAAGGAAGCTCATTTGGGAACCTAAATGGCATTACATGGACCACAAACCCAATCAAGACTTCCCCAAATTATGTGCGCAGCAGTAAAGTAGGGAGATGATAGTTCACAGTCCAACGGAAAGAATAATTGAACTGTTCCCCAACAAAAGCAAGCCTCTCTCTCTAACCACTTCCAATGGGGGGAAAAAAGAAGAAGATGATGCAGAATAAAGAGCGAATGCCTTGTTTAGCAAGCAAAATTATTCCTGCCTCAAAAGGGAAATTCAGCATTAAACCCTCATCGCCAATCAAATTTAAAAATCATATCAAAGGGTTGTACAAGGAGTCCGCTAATGACCAAGGGTAGGCCTGCTCACGGACTGCACTGACTTATTATCTTGGTTTAACACTAACATTGATTGATGCATTGCAATAGGCATCCTTTCGCTTTTCTTATAATCAAATTATTGAAGAAGGTATAATCATAAAAAAAAAAGTCTCAAACCTATTGTATGCATACCAACAGTTGGGCGAACGTGCTGAGTAAAGATTTGGCCTGGAATGGAAACAGCAATTCGTGTAAAAAGCATCCGTGAGATATCTTAGCTATGGTGAAAATTGGTGATGCTACTCCTATGTCGTGACCAGCGACCACCTTACGTAAAGAATCAAAAAGTGATAATGGCTTCTGATCACGCCCTCTCTCTCTCTCTTTCTCTCTCTCTGTGAAGGCTTTTGCCGGTAAGCGGCTACGTGAACATCATGACCTTGCTGAAAACAGACCATTGCTCGAGGACGTGGTCCTTCCTCTCCGCGGCTTCAGCCATTTCCTCGCTGTTCCTGCTTTCTCGTCTCGCCATTTCTTCTACAGGTCAGGGCGGTTCTTCATGCAGTTCTTTCGTTAATCCCGACCTGTTTCTTGATGTGTTGGTTCTTTTAGCGACGCCACCCTATTTCCATGAGGTTTCGGGAAGGATTTTTCCAGACGCGTTTCTTTCTTTCATCGGAGAAGCTGACTTTTGGAGGAACTGCGTTTGAGAAAGAGCTTCTCATGTTCTTGTGCAATTGGCCAAAGAAAAAGCAGATCTGCATTCCGCTCATGGGAACATTTTCTCATGATTTAAACTGAAAATTCGATCCATTCGCCACCATCACTTGTAAACATACTCTTGATGATTAAGAGCATTGAACATAAAAAAATGCATGCGATATTGAAGACGTCCAATTAACCACTATATTCGGATGATCGGTGCAGGAGGCAATGTACTTCATTTGCATTCTACATGACTTAGTCCGAGAGTGCATTCGGCATGATATCGACAAGAAAAAGTGCAGTTCCTTTACTGTCTGCAGCCCCAATTCAAATATTGAATCCGTCCAACTTGTGAGGTCATTCGCTTAATATTAGTCTTTGGCACATATAGATATCCAAATAAAATAAAAGCATATATACTCTATCAATTCATCACAACGCTGTGATAGTCTCATTTTTCACAATCATTTGAGAAATTATCTTTATTGAAATGTCTTTTTAAAATCAAAGAACATTAAAAGGCTTTTTTCCCTTTTTTCAAAGGTCACTTTTTTTTTTTTTTTTTTTATTCATTTATCATTTAATTTAGTTCAGTTTTATTTTCGGTTTATGAAATTTCAAAAATAAAGGAGTCTTTATGTCGCATTACCGGGGGCCTCGTTTCAAAAAAATAAAAAATACGCCATCTTAGGGCTTTATTAGGACTAACTAGTAAAAGGCCCTTCATCCCTTGCTAAGCCAAGGTCCCGTTAGCTCGTGCTTTTTCGAAGAATCTTGCACCCATGGGCATGTGGCCTGGCAGGCCTTCCCTTTCCGCCGGAGCTTCATGGGTGTTGCCCCGTTCCACAATCAGATGTTTTGTTGTGGGCTATACCCTGCGGGGAGCCAAACGGGAGCATTATACCAGGGGTTTATATTGGATCAATCTACCCTTGTGTGATTCATGTTGAAGCATATACTCGGAGGGTGGGTGCAGGGCAAACGATTTCAAAGTAGACTTTCCATTCATTAGATAGAGAAGATCGCTAAGATTTCTTGATCCGCTACCAAACTTATTCCAATTCAATGAGTATTCTCAATATTATGCCTTGAAAATGACTCGAACCTCCATGCTCTTTAGCATGATATTTTGAGTCTCGCGTGCCAAAAGTGAATCACGGAAGAAATGACTCACTGAGCCGGGATCACTAACTAATACTAATCTAATAATGTAAGAGATGTCGTTTATAGTCTATATCTTTCTATTTCTATATATGGAGAGTTAAAAAATCATCATATAATAATCTAGAAAATAAATTGAAACAGAAAAGAATGATGAATAGTGTTGCCCACCAGCAGAGCGCAGTCCTTGTTTATAAAAATGTAGTATATGTGATCAATTTGAAATAAGACCTAGGAAAAATCTAGATCAAAGAGCCCCAACTCATATCATACCAAGAATTTGCCATTGACCTAATAAGTGCTTTAGGGTTAATCGAGGATACGTAGATTTGAGTCCTATATCTATTCGATGCCACCCCAAAAGACCATCAAATGCATAGGGACGGTCTTGAGGTATTGGCCGACAAAGAGAGGATCGGACAAGCGATAATGTTGATGTATCACCTTACAAAACAAGAATTCATTAGTATCATAAAATCAATGGTATTTATGGAAGAAAAGTTCTTGACTAATCAAATAACCTAACAAAAATGCATTTGATGTCATGCATTCGAATTCCTCGGTCATCCCGTTCGTCATCATTATCGCCAATTATTACAAAACCCCATTCGATACCACAAATCGATTTCGTTAAAAAATTCATGCGTTCGAATTTTAATAATTGTACGGAACGAACCCGACTCGCGATAATTGCGCAAGCTCGATGCTTGTATAGACGGCTTGAGGCTCAAGAGCCCTAAAGATGGGGAGCAAAGCAATTCCCCGTCGTCCCCGTCCTCGTCATCATCACCAATTATTACAAAAACCCCATTTGGTACCACAAATCGGTTTCATTAAAGAACTCGAAAGGGAGCCATGAATTTGCCCGAGGAAAGGGAGATTCCTGCACACACAAAAGAGAACATCCTCCACACTTGCGTGCCTAGCAACGCTTCATATGAATGATGATGAGGATGATGATTCATGGATCGTAATCATACATATATTTTCCTGTTGGATGGTTCTCCAACACCAGCTTTAAGCACGTTAAAGAGACAATGTACGGAAACCCTTCGTTAATATTTCTATTATTTTTCTCGTTTTTTGCCCTTGTTTGGACCAGAAGGAGGAGGACTTATGAGCACTTGCCCCCTTTCGGGTCTAATTATGAGATGCCTGACGCTGATTTAGGCGCCCTAACCACTAGCTGGTCTTTTGCTATCTGAGATTGAAGCAGAAGACCAGGCCACCATGGCCTTATACAGGTCTCATTATCTAACAATCATATGATATGGCAAAATAATAATTTATAAATCTTGCGGTGTCCCCAAAAGAAATAAAAAAAAATCAATTTTCTCATGTTCGTTCATGTCCACTAGAGAGGACCCCTACTTACTTTGAAAATGGGATCCACCCGTATGCCCTAATTATATGCTCTCTCCACCAACATTTGTTTTTTTTTTTTTTTTTTTTTGACCATGATGATGGCTTTACAAGACTAGTTGCTCGCAAAGCACAATTCATGACGACCTTAAAGCATCTTAGGTTCTAATGGGTACATTTATAAAATTCTTAGTTCTTATGTGGGCGCGCACAAGAACTCGCATGCTCCGAGATTGTCTACTAATTTTTTTCACTATCTAATTCTAAAAGTGGGGCTTCTATCAATGAATATCGTTTTCGTTACTTGCTAAAGTAAATTTCAATCAATAAGTTTGTTTAGCATCATTCTTTGAATTAAATCCAAAAAAACGAAAAAGATGTTGCTTTTCTAAAGTTTTTAGGGTTCACAGGACACCCTTATCCCTTCAAAGATATAAGCTCCATAGCGGTGGCCTCAAGTCTCCACTTGCGTTATTTATAGACATACCTTTCATCATTAAGTAGAATTGAGTGTATTTATTTGCACAGAAGGGAAAATCATTTACTGGTAAAAACAAAAGGAAAGGAAAGAATTAATTAAGGATGGTACTATTTTCATCCCTTATATGACTAGATATACCCAATCTTCACCAAAAAGACAAAATTACCCTCTATATTTAATTGCAATTCAAATCGGTGGTACCAAATTTATTTACTTTTTTTTTTTTATACTATGTAGGATCCACCTATCATTAGTTAAGAATTTCGTATGTTTAGTTTTGTTTATTGTAGATTTTCCAAGTATATTAAAGGCACGTTGTCTTTTATTTATTTATTATTATTGTAAGATATTACTTCCACAAAAATTTGTGTTGCCAAAACTAAAATTTAAAAAAATACATATATACTTCTTCTCTACATTCTCAGTTAAATTTATGAAAGTAGATGAAATTTAATTAAATCAAAATGTTGCATAAAGTAAGAAATGTTTTTTTTTTTTGAAAATGCTAGTGAAATTTTATTATTTTGGATTGACAAAAATTGATATCATCCATGAACTATTTACTAAAAAATATCAAGATATCTCATTGTATATAATAGTTTTAGTGTATTCCTAGATATTCCTGTAACGTATTACATGCTATGTATAAGAATACCTCACCAATATAGTAAGGAAAAGATATTAAATTTTTTTGTATGGTAAATAAAGAGACTTGATATATATTTTAAACTAATGAAATTAATAAATAGTTCACCAAGAATGTGAGCTTTTGATATAAGAATGACAAAAAACAAATATGTTGTTATAAGATCAATGATGAAGAAGAGACTTTTTAGTTTTATACTATGTAAAATAATATATTTTTCTATTACTATTAGGAAAATAATTCTACACAGCGCATGTAAAAAATTATAGGAATATTTGAGAATTCACTTTTCTTACTTTTCTTTAATACGCTAAAAAAACTTGTGAAATGCTTAATTATGGTACTATTTAAAAAAATAGAAAAAGAGGAGGAGTGGGGCCATTTCCCAAAATTGAAATTGAAAGATTGACGGTGGTTTTGTCTTTTCAGTATAAATGGGGATGAATTAGTCATATAGAGGGTGAAAATGGCGCTGCCCAAATTAATATTTCGTTTATTTCCCAAAAAATGAATGATTTAATTTTTTTTTTTTTCTTAAAGGCGATTGTATGTATTACTTACAAAAATGAATGAACATAAAACTTATTCATTATTTATGAAAATGTTCAGACATAAATTGTTGTCTAAAGTGAAAATATTTTCAATTGACTAATTAGTTCAAGTAATATCAACGACCATTTTTAAGAAAATCATTTTCAAATCATTTTTTGGAAAGCAAATGGAGTCTAAGTGGATAAAATTAGGCTAGTCCTATTTATGGCCAACAAGCCTGGTCGACCCACATGCTCAAACTTGACATGTTATGCCTGGGCTTGGTTTTTTTTTTTTTTCTTCCATCTTTAAATTATCAGTAACTTAAAGAATTCATGGAAAAAAATTATAAAAAATTCTAATTTGAATTATACTTAACCCGTCATAAATTGCTTAATAAGAATTGCACCAATTCAACAGGACAAGATTTTACAATATCAAAGATAAAGTATGAATATACAGTACATAAGACGCATATGTTTACTAATAGAAGAAGAAGAAGAAGTCTGACATACAGTTCATAGTGAAAACTCTTTTGACATATTTAGTATTTACACACTCTACGACGGCTTAGAATCTCAAAATATTCTCATACATTATTTCTTTATAATTGGTTTACTCAAATGGGTCCATTGTCTCTTAAATTTAAAAGCGGCCACATGTCGTAAATAGCGAGGGGACTACATATATAAAATGGGAATATGTTAGAAAATCGGTGTTTTTGAGAATTTAAGAGAAAGTGATGAAGGTGGAAAAAAAAAATTTCTGATTTTCCTTTTTAGTTGGCCGGCCAACCGTTGAGGCCTTTGAGGCCCATTAATTTTCTTGGGCCCAATATTTCCGTGGATGGGCCGGCAAGGCCCGTTGGCCATTGCTTGCCAGGCCCAGCATCAACTGCATTGAGCTCAGGCCCATTTGTCAAGAGCAACAGATTGAGCTCCTTTCTTATGTCCTTGTACCGATAAGCCCAACAACCGAGGCCTTCAAAAAGCCCATCCGGTTCTGATCACCGAGGAATGTGGCCCAGAACAAGCCTTACAACACAAGTTATGATTTGAGATTGTCATCAGACGCGGACATCTTCACTTAGCGATGATGCCCGTGATCGAATCCCACCACAATTACGACAGTTGGAAGGCATTTTTGTAGTACGCTTGGGCATCAAGTGTAATCATGTCTGTGATCAAGCGTATTATCGAAGTAATTCTTGTATGGAGAGCGTTGATATCAAATGGAGAAGTCACGCATGGAGACCAATTGCGAAAAGGGTGGTTGATGTGGAAAAAATAGGCAAAATAATGATCATCTATCGATATTCAATTTTGGTTGTGACATTTGAGAATTTCTGATTAATACCACCTAAAACACAATGCATTTGTAATAACATGATTCGAAAAAGAAAAACCCAGTTAAAGTTAATTTTGTAGAGACGTAATCGAGAAATTAACAAGATAGAAGGGCTCTAAAGAGGCAAATTCTTGTCTGAATCCATGTTTCTATGGACTGAGGTTCATCATAGCCATTGATCACATGGACCCTTACATGATTGACAATTATGATTTTTTTAGGTTCAAGAAAGTTACGGCTATCTACTAAGCTGGTACACTTTCTATTTAAGCAAATGAAGCTCATTTGGGAACCTAAATGGCATTACATGGACCACAAACCCAATCAAGATTTCCCCAATTTATGTGTGCAGCATTAAAGTAGGGACATGATAATTCAAGGTCCAAGGGAAAGAATAATTAAACTATTCCCCAACAAAAGCAAGCCCCTCTCTCTGACCACGTCCAATGGGGGAAAGGGAAGTAGTGAATCCCTTATTTAGCAAGCATAATTATTCCTGTCTCAAAAGGGAAATTGAGAATCAAATCCTCATCACCAATCAAATAAAAAAATCACATCAAAGGGTTATGCAAGGACTCTGCTAATGACCAAGAGTAGGCCTGCCCATGGACTGCACTGAATTATTATCTTGGTCAACACTAACATTGATTGATACATTGCATCAGGCATTCTTTTGCTTTCTACCCTTGTGGATCAAATTTTTGAACAAGGTATAATCACCTAAGAAAAATGTCTTAAGATTATCAAATTGATATCAATTTGTCACAAATTTTCAATTTTACTAGTTTAGTACTAAACTTTTTGACGATTTGTTAATCTAGTCATTTTGATAAATTTTGATTGAAAATTGTAAAAGTCGAAAGCCCTTCATGACATGGCCGGCATAGGACGATTGGTTATGACATTGACAATTTTACAATCTTTTAAAAGCAAATTATGATTTTTTTTTAAAAAAATTGTAAAAATTGTCAATGACATCGATTTTTCTTCAAAATTGGCCAAAAGGGTTATATTGATAAATCATCAAAATATTTAGATCTAAATTAATGGATTTGAAAACTTTATAAATATATTGACATCCGTATAATATATTTATGATTTTTTAAATTAATTTTCTTGATTAGTGAGTGTCATCCAATATGCATCATACTTTCACAAGGCTAATCAGAAAGCCTCGGCCTTTTCTTCTTCAATCTTTTTTTCCCTTTTCCCCCATTTTCCAGAATCGAAACGCCCGGTTTAAATTCACGATCGGCCGAAAGCGCAGCGAGTAAAGGCTTGGCCCGGTAAGGCAAAAGCAATTCATGTGAAAAGCATCCGTAGGAGATCTTAGCTATGGCGAAAATAGGTGATGCTACTCCTACATCGTGACCAGTGACCACCTTACGTAAAGAATCAAGAAGTGATAATGAATTCTCATTATGCTCTCTCTCTCTCTCTCTCTTCTCTCTCTGTGCTTTGCTAGCATTTGCATAGGATGGCCTCAAAGAGAAAACTAATGATTCGAGAGGGAAGTATATTAGCATGCCCCTCCACGATCAGTGACTAAGCATAAGCCATGAAGTCTGTACCATAAACTTTGCTCTTTGCTCTCTCTCTCTCTCTCTCTCACTCTATTCTCTGTGAAGGACATCACGAACTTGCAGGGAACTGAACGTTGCTCGAGGATGGGGTCGCCTCTCTCCGTGGCTTCAGCCATCGTTTCTCTGTTGCTGCTTTCTTGTCTCGGCATTTCTCCTACAGGTTGGGGCGGTTCTTGATGATATTTTCCTGTTTTTCGTGTGATTCTTGCGTTAATGGTCCGACCTGTTTCTTGATGCGTTTGTTGTTTTGGCGATGCGGCCCTATTTTCTTGAGGTTTCGGTTCGTTTCCGTCTTGTATGATTCCTGGAGAGAGCTGAGTAGATCTAGTACTAGAGAACTGAATGATTTTTCCAGACGCGTTTCTTTCTTTTATCAGAGAAGCTGACTTTCGGAGGAACTGTGTTTGAGGAAAAGTTTCTCGTGTTCTTGTGCAATTAGCCAAGGAAAAAGCAGATATGCATTCCACTTATGGGAACATTTTCTCAGGATTTAAACCAAAAATTCGATCCATTCGCCATGATCACTTGTAAACATACTTTTGATGATTAAGAGAAATGCATGCGAAATTCAAGACGTCCACAATACCACAAAATTCGGATGACCGGTGCAGGAGGCGATGTACCCTATATACATTTTGCATGACTTAGGGCCCGTTTGGTTCAACTTTGCGGAAATGACTTTGAGAAAATGCAAATATCTCTAAGGTAAAGGGGTTTTCCGAAATGCTACACCATTTGGTAAATTGCAATCTCGAATAGCATTGAAAAATAACTTTAGCATTAGTCCTAGAGTGCACTTGGCATGATATCAGCAAGAAAAAGTGCAGTTCCTTTAACGGGCAATAATTATGGCTTATATCGAAAGAGTACTGGACTATTGAGACATGACCGAGTTTTTCGCTCTTCGGGATTGAAATTCATGTTCTCTTGGATCAATTGTTGTTGCAGAAGCGTATGATCCGCTCGATCCTATAGGAAATATCACGATCAAATGGGACATACTGAGCTGGACTTCGGATGGTTATGTGGTGAGTGCAAGGATGATTTCACATACCTCTGGTTCCTGCGTTTTCTGATGTGTCTGCACTGGTTTAAACAGGCCATGGTATCGATGTATAACTTCCAGCAATATCGCCATATTCAAGCTCCGGGATGGCAATTGGGGTGGACATGGGCCAAGAAAGAAGTGATCTGGAGCATGTCGGGAGGCCAAACCACGGAGCAAGGCGACTGTTCAAAGTTCCACGGTTCGATCCCGCATTGCTGCAAAAGAGATCCGACGGTTGTTGACTTGCTGCCCGGGACTCCGTTCAACCTGCAGACGGCGAATTGCTGCAGAGGAGGAGTGCTAAGTTCATGGGTTCAGGACCCTCTAAATGCTGTGAGCACATTTCAGATCACTGTGGGCCTCGCCGGGACTACTAACAAGACTGTGCGATCGCCCAAAAAATTCACCCTCAAAGCCCCGGGGCCTGGGTACACTTGCGGGAATCCGAAGCTAGTGCGGTCGACAAGATTCGTGATGCCTGATAAAAGAAGAGCGACACAGGCAATGAGTAAGCCAATTCTCATATAAAATTAAGCAGCAATGCTTCATCCTGAATTTATCTGACGTTTGAATCGCTTGTTTTTGGCAGTGACTTGGAATGTCACCTGCACATACTCTCAGTTTCTCGCGCAAAAAATGCCTACCTGTTGTGTCTCCCTTTCATCGTTTTATAATGATACAGTTGTGAATTGTCCACGGTGTGCGTGTGGCTGCCGAAACAATGCAACGGATTCTGGGAGCTGCATACAGTGAGCTCTCGTACTTTCGTACTTTGAACTGTGTCTTTCTGAGACTTCCATGCAGGATCTTGTACCAACCTGCTTTTAACTCATCGATCTGCTTTCCGGCATACATTCTTACAGGGCTGATTCGCCGCACTTGGCTTCTGTCGTCTCTCATCCGGGCAAATCCGCTAACGCTCCTCTACTACAATGCACCAGCCATATGTGCCCAGTCCGTGTCCACTGGCACGTCAAGCTCAATTACAAGGAGTTCTGGCGAGTGAAGATCACCATCACAAATTTCAACTACAGAATGAATTTCACCCAGTGGAACCTGGTCGTGCAGCATCCCAACTTCGATAACCTCACCCAGATCTTTAGCTTCAACTACAAGCCGCTGACTCCTTATGCCGGGTTAAGTATGTCAAGCCTCTAAAGACCTTGTTAATGTCTCTAATTTGATGAACAGTTTTGGAGTTGATCTTCTGTTTTCTGCAGATGATACTGCCATGTTATGGGGAGTGAAGTACTACAATGATCTGCTCATGGAAGCAGGTCCTTCTGGGAATGTGCAATCGGAGCTTTTATTCTGGAAGGACAAGTCCAGCTTCACATTTGATAAAGGATGGGCTTTCCCTCGGAGAATATACTTCAATGGCGATGACTGCGTCATGCCACCTCCAGATGCTTACCCATGGTTGCCAAATTCAAGTCAACGATCCGTTATCTCGACTCTATATTCAGTGGCGATGATCTTGGTGTCAGGTTCACTATTATGGGCTCATCGATGAGTTTCAGATTAGGAACTATATGCTATTGCGGTGAAATTTTTTAAAATTGCTACAGGGTTCTGTTCTATACTGAGAGGACTATTGCTATTTCTTTTGCCAGTAGATCAGGGGGCCAAAACCGAAATTCGGGTGCAAAATACATGTTTTATTTAACATTTAGTCTGGCGTGCTATATGGATGAGATTAGGATCAGTTGCCAATTTCTCAGTAACCGCTAAATGCGCCTTACAAAATTATGTCAACTCAATTTTCTTGAGAACATGCCATCATAGTATTAGTGTATCTGGCTTTGTGATACTGATTCGATGAAGAAATAGCATCTATATGTTTTGCTCCACCAGTTGCGCTATGCGAATCTTTCAATAAGGTTACTGAAATCGGCTAGCAATAGCATGAGTTAGAAACCAATGAACTCGTCGCCCGAGCTTTGTGGAAAGACTTCGTTGCACACTGAAGGCGACGTAACATGTCTGGAACTTATTCCATCAAAGAAAAGGAATGATAGAAAGATAAGTCCATTCTTAAACATTCAGAGCAAGCTCATCGGCTGATGACCTAATACTCTGTCGAAACAGTCGCATTAGTACCTGTACAAGTGTACAACGGCCTCCCAATCTTTCATTTGTACTTCAAACAATAGCCAGATCAATTTCATACATGCCCCTAATAAATAATAGCTATCCATCATGTTTGTGTGGATCTTCATCCGTTTGAATTCTCTGAATCAGACGCTCTTGAAACACAGTACTAGACTCTTGTCATCCTTCCATTGTAATCGTTAAAATTATCAAGATGTCACCAGAAGACTAGAAAGCAAATGGCCAAGAGGGCAGCTCGTGATGACACTGGAAATAGATTCCCAGGGGCAGAATTCGGTAAATGCGGGTACTGATCCGGAGATGGCATCATGCATTCCTCCCCATTGAAATATATTTTCCGTGGAAAAGCCCAGCCCTCTTTAAGTGTGAACGTGAAAGCATCTTTCTGCAGAATGATCTCGGACTGCACGTTCCCTTCCGGCCCAGCTTCCGTGATGAGGTCATTGAAGAACTTAATCCCATAGAACATGCCAGTGTCATCTGTAGAAGATCTTACAGTTAAATAACATTGCCGAAGACTGTTTTCCCAAAGAAAATGCATAGGACACAAGCAAAACTTTCTTCTCTGAGACTTACTCATGGATTTGTATGGGACGAGCGGCTTGTAGACGAAGCTGAAAACCTGGGTGACATTGTTCAGATTTGGATGCTGAGCAACGAGTGTCCACTGATTGTAGTTAACGAAGTAGCTGAAATTGATGATGGACATCTTTACGCGCCAGTACTCTTTGTAGTTGGTCTTGACGTGCCAATGGACCCTGATGGGGCACATGTGCTGTGTGCACTGTAGTATCGGATTGTCGATTGTTGGTGTAACGGTGCTTTGTATATTTGGAGCGCCCCTGCATCAAGAGATGAGTGAGAATTTGTATCTCCCGGACTAGAATGTATCTCAAACTTACATATGCAAGATCGCGTGCTGCACTTAATTATAGGACAAAATAAACGGAATGTCAATGCATCTCTGTATTCGATGCTTTTGCGATAGCAAATGAACTCACTCGACGCATGCGTTTTTGTTCTGGCAGCCACAAGCACAAGTTGGGCAAGGAGTAATCGTGGAGTTGTAGAAAGATGACATGGAGACGCAACATCTTGGGTGCTGAGATGCCACCAGCTGCGAGTATGTACATGTGATATTCCATGTCACTGCAAATCCCGGCAAAATATTAGATGGTCTGCCATCCGAGGGAAATTTCAGAGGGGCGATGCTGCAATTTCAGATGAAGTGACTGTCCTAATTCATGTATGCTCTTTCAGACACCAGCAAGTGCATCACATTTTTCGTTTTTAAGCAATCGAGCCATAACTTTCGACGTGTTCTTTTGATTTCATTGCTTTCTTCTCTCCTTAGTTAAGTGAACGATTCAATTCAGCTATAAGAATATTGATACTAGACTTACTCAGCGCTTGAGTTTTCTGCGATCATCTGGTGACCGAAAAATAGATGATGGAACAATCTTTGCTTGGCTGCAAGAATAGCCCCCTCCAGGAGCCGCCAGAGTGATGTTCTTGGGCAGTTTCACTGTCTTATTCGAAGTACCAGAAAGCCCGACACTGAGCTGAAACGACGAGACTGCGGCTGAAGGGTCTTGTCCCCACGATGCCACGATTCCGCCCTTACAGCAATTAGCAATCTGCTGGTTATAAGGTACCCCAGGAAGCAAGTCGACCACAGTGGGATTCCTCTTGCAGCAATGTGGTATGTTCCCCTTGAACTTGGAACAGTCTCCTTGTTCAGTGGCTTGAGCTCCCACCATGGACCAGATCACTTCTTTCTTAGTCCAGGCCCACCCCAGTTTCCATCCGGGGCTCATTATGTGTCGGTACATTTGGAAATTGGTCATTGTCACCACCGCCTGATAACATTGACAAAAAACCAGAATGCTTGCACGTATTAGTCCAAAGTCTGTTACTTGACCAGTGCGTCACGATCTTACTATCTTTCAAGTTTCCCTATATTTGGGCAATACTATTTTGTTGTGTCCTGCAGCTTTATCAGTATATCTTATGTATGATCTGGTAGAGATGATTACTTACTACATAACCATCGGCGGTCCAGGACATGATGTCCCATTTCATTGTTATGTTCCCGTTAGGATCCAGGGGATCATAAGCCCCTACAATCAGGCGATGCCAAAACAAAAGTCAGCAAAATCCCCGTAATCAAGCAAGAACAAGATTAACATGTTGTAACATAAGAAGCACGTTAAGATTAGCCGCTCACCTGCATGGGAAAAGAGGATCACACATATGACAGAAAGGAGAATGCAGTGAAGCTTGCTTCTGCGAACCATTCTTCAGGATCCCCAATGTTCCTGGCTTCCACAGATTGCCGACAGTGAAGATTTGTCGGGTCCAATATTCAGTATTTGACTATTTATGCAAATTATGCTGTTTAAACTGGAGATTTTATAAAAGATGGCTCACCTACTGAGTTGTTGCACACCGTGGGAAATATTAAGGTCGTTTTCCTGACTAATGCTTTGTATTCTGCGTACGATATGTCTGT
Source organism: Eucalyptus sideroxylon (assembly GCA_014182405.2). NCBI lineage: Eukaryota > Viridiplantae > Streptophyta > Magnoliopsida > Myrtales > Myrtaceae > Eucalyptus > Eucalyptus sideroxylon. The sequence continues at coordinate 8,632,161 of CM024549.2, read as the reverse complement.
TGCAATCGATTAAGACTTTCCGAAGCCAACTCAGCTGATCAACGACTCGGAGCACACGGGAGATATTAAAATCAGAATGTCTGGAATCATAATCGCCCCTTTGGTCAACTCCCTTTGATTGATGTAGGCTTCTCACAGACTCTTGACAGATGCAAAGTGCGAAGTGCCAAATCTATTTCTTTATTTGCAGCTGTGTCACGTTGGCCTACTCAAAAACAGTAACGGTACAGTACCTAAGGGGATTGTACATCGCCACAGGGCAAGGGAGAAAAACAAAGTACACGAGGAGTATTGACTTGAGTCTGCATAATTTTACCTAAACACATACCATCTGACGCTATAATGCGAAGTGAATTTCTCGTGACGTGGGAGCGTAACATGTGAATATCATTAGCACAAAGTACACGAAACGGGTGTGATCACTTGACTTCTTAATTAAAATATGCAGCAACAGATTGAAAACAGCTCCTCACTTTCCTCAGGCATATTCTAGCAATGATTAACCAGGGGTCTTCTGGTTGCTGGTATCAAGTTAGACTTTTGAGCTGGCTGCTGGGTGAGGTGAGAGCTGGAATAGGTCCTCAACTCCCCTTGTGATGAAGACTCATCAACTGTCTAGAATTCCACAAAGATGGCTCAGCATGGAAACTACACCAACTTTAGGCTGATGGGGGTCTAATTGGAAATTTATCACTGGACAGATGTCGTTGGTTTAGTCATCAAAACAAGATTTTGTCTTCAATTTAGCCCACTTGGGTGCTGCAGTTAGATGCAATGATTAACAAGTTCTAGATGGGTTATGCAGATCTCATGCTAATTGCAAGAAACACATGTATTTTTACCATCTTTATTACAACTTTCTGTTCGGGGAGAATCTTTGATTTGACCAGTTGCAAAAGTGACCTGTAAACCTCCAAGACCTGGTCCATTTGACCCATGCTAACTGCTAAAGCTTTCATGGGCCATTTTTAAAGCCCATTCTGGTTTAACTGGGCTCATCTTGCGCAACAAGAAGGAAAGAAGATGAGGCCCAAAGTCCAAAGCCCGAAGCCCAAAAGCCCATTGTCCCACCTGTCCGTTTCGGAACAGCAGTGAAGAAAATGGTAGAGAGCAAGGGTAGTCAAACAAAATCGCTATTTTTTTTCTTTTTTAACTCAGATCGGTGTATTGTAAGATCGAATCGTAAAATCGTAAGATCTTAGAGATATTGAGAAATGTCTCTGGAAATGTAGGAAAGGCAGAATTTTTTTATGAACATCTATCTTATACGATGAGATGATTTTGAGAGAGAGAGAGAGAGAGAGAGAGAGAGAGAGAGAGAGAGAGAGAGAGAGAGAGAGTTCATAAAATTGTATTGTAAGATCAAATCGTAAAATCATAAGATCTTAATCGCGTTGACATTTAGGATAAAATTCGAAATAAGATATGATTTATTCTACCATGCCTTTGGTACTTACTTAGGACAATATAAAGTCGGATAAAGAATGATATAGATTTGATAAAATTATCTCATGGAAGAGGTTGAATAAAAATGGATAAGATTTCTAATGTCCATAATAAGAAAGTTACTTTTCTTTTTGAATAACAAACTTATTAAACTAACAAAATTAAGATTATATTTTAATATAAATAATATTTGAATTCTAATATAAGAAATTCAAAATAACAAAAAAAATTATATATTTTTATTCATATATTCAACTTTAATTCCTTCTTATAATATACATTCAATCTATAAATATATATTACATATTTTAGGTATAAGTTTACTATTTAATAAAATTTTATTAAATAATGATGGAAGTAGAAAAAAGTAAGAGAGAGAGAGAGAGAGAGAGATTATTTTCGTCCAAAAAATTAAAGGGCAATTATATAAAGATATAGCTATAGAGAGAGATGCTCGTAGGAAACTAAGGAAAAGAGATGCTCTTAGGAAACTAAGGAAGAAGGAGGGGATGGAATATGGAATGTTCTCAATTGAAGTTTCTTTGTTTTAGCCTAAGAAGATGGATACTGTTCTTCTCGTCCGCAAAATTAAAGGGCAATTATCTAAAGATATAGCTATATATATTAATGTTTATATGCATTTAATACGTTTTGTGTGCTTTACACTAGATAAGATCAAATTTAATAATTTATGAAAGATAGAGGTCAAGCCAAACATTATCTTTTGTTTTATCATTCCATATGAAACATTGTTCATATGCTTCATATACATTTGATACGTTTCATGTGCTTTACATCATTTAATAATTCATGAAAAATAAAGGTCCCGCCAAACATTATATCTTGTTTTGTCATTCCATATCAAACCTTGTTTTGGTTTGATCATTTTGCATGATAATATTTGATTTTCACCGCGAAGTGTTTAAATTTGTTAATGACAATGGATAATAAACAAACCAGTAAAGGATCGTACCCTCGGTTCTAAGGAAATGGATGGACATTTTTGGGTTTGGACCCGATCCTATAGCAAAGAAAGGCCAATCTCGGCGGGATTGGATTCTTAGCCTCGCGTCATTGCTTAGTAATATCGTGCAAATCTAGTGATAATTAAAAATCCGACATTGGAATCCATGACTTAGATTCATTGTCATCCAAAAGTTTCTCCTCGTTAGCAAGAACCAAGACCCAAAAGTCATTGCACAAGAAAACTAAGAGATTTCAGGATCTTGATCCGAACGAGCACAAACCACCAACAGCATCGGAGGTTCCCACCACCTCTCTGAATCTTCCGCCAAGCTTGCAACACCTTCGCATTATCTAGGGTTAATTTCCTAACAAGAATCCCAAATTTTAGAGTATATTTTAATTCTTTCCCGAAATTTCCTTTTATTTAGAAAATGCCCTCAAATTTTTACTCTAATCTCAATTTTACCCACCATCCAAAAATCGCTACTGTTATTTATTTATTTATTTTGTTAGGAGGCTATTATTATTATAAAATTTATATGAATGTAAGGGTATTGATAAAGACATATGTTTAGATAATGAATTTCTAACTAGTCTCGATGTTAATGATTTTGAAGAAGCTAGTGGTGATTTTTGGACACTTGGACAGATTTGAGGCCGAATTTGAAGTTAATGATTTTTTGTAGATAAAAGAAAGTTTCGGACAAAATTGGAATTTGAACTAAAGTTTTGATTTCTTTTTTAGGGAATTAGGCCAATTGTGATTTATCCAAAAGTCCACCAAATTACTCATCTTTTTCTGGCTTATTAGTTTTAGATATTCCGTGACCTTCTTGTAATTATGGTTTACTGGAACTTTAATTAGAGAGCTGTTCTCATCTCAATGTTTCTCTTTTTTCTGTTTTTTGCCCACAAATCAACAAAAATTACATCAAACATCTTTTTTCACTCACGTGCGTCACGTGCCGCCACTCCAAGCGTTTCAAATGCCTCTCCCTCCACCTCTCTCTCCAGGATTTTTTCCGGCAATGGCGGATTCCTCGGCGGCGCCGGCGCCGACGCTGCTCCTGAAGGACGAGCTCGACATAGTGATCCCGACCATGAGGAACCTCGACTTCCTCGGGCCCAGGGCGTCCAGCATCTCATTCAGGGACTCCGCCTGCCGGTGCTTCGGCTTCCTGCTGTCCAGGAAGAAGTACATCTTCACCATCGACGACGATTGCTTCGCAAGTGTTCACCGGACAGCCTAAATTCTCGCGAATCCAGTCGGGGTTCGGGCCAACGTTGAGCTTTTGCATGTGGGTTCTGCGTCTTAGGATGGAAAGTTTTCATCTTGATGTGGTTTTGGTGTCGTGTAATTTGATCTTTGATAGAATTAAGATGCTGTTTTTGTCTTTGTTTGAAGATACTATTAGATTGTCATTTCTGTCGGTTTGTTTAGATTTTAGCAGAAGTTGAGATTGTTTTGTCTTTACCAATTTAGAGAAACTAGTATGACTTGGCTAGTTATGAGAAGAAAGACACTTTGGACCTCCCTTCTCGTCTTGCTTTACAGGCTGAATTGAACTTGATTGTTGGCTGACCGTTTTCGAGCCTGGAGATGGTTTCGCGGCTTGATCTCACCATCCTCAAGAGATGTAGCTGTGTGATACTGACTCATGAACATGCCTTAGGACCCTTTTGACAATTGGGCGCGCAAGTACTTGCACGCTTTGAGTCCTGTCGGTCTGTGAAGTATTATGTTTCTGGATTCTCCTCGCTGAACATCTGCTTAATTAGACTTCCGGATCTTGACCAATTTAGGATCTGTGATCATCTGGTGTGGATTTAATTCTGTTGGTCTATTTCAGGTTGCCAAAGATCCGAGTGGAAAAGACATTGATGCACTCCAGCAACACATGAAGAACCTCCCGACACCTTCGACGCCGTTTTTCTTCAACACGCTGTATGATCCCTACAGAGACGGTGCTGACTTTGTCCGTGGATACCCGTTTAGTCTTCGGGCGGGTGTTCTGACTGCAGTGTCTTATGGCCTCTGGTTGAACATTCCAGACTATGATGCCCCAACCTAGCTAGTTAAGCCTCTTGAAAGAAACTCAAGGTACATCTGCACCCTTCTTCACATAGTGAAGCGGAGCAGTTCAATTCATTGCATATCTGCTGCATACCTGATGCATGCCATTCGAATCCCAGGTATGTAGATGCAGTTATGACAATCCCTAAAGGAACTCTTTTCCCCATGTGTGGCATGAATTCAACAGAGAATTGATCGGTCCGGCGATGTACTTTGGACTCATGGGCGATGGTCAGCCAATTGGGCAGTATGACTGACATGTGGGCTGGCTGGTGCACAAAGGTACTGGAGCAACCGTTTTGAACGTGTCCTGAACATCATTTCTCGGACAGTCTTTTAAAACTGATTTCTGAATATAAGCTTGCAGGTTAGTATTAACCCAGTCAATTTGGAAAACCCATAGAGAGTATTCTAGGATCATTTCTGACATCGAACTAGAAAGAAACATGATCGAATTAGAACTAGAAAGAAACATGATCGAATTACTGTACTTAACGGAAACATCTATTCAATCTCTATCTGCCTGACATGCTCCAGTGGCGAGCACAATATGCGTTTTCTTCCCCTAACTAGCTCGAGAACACAAGTTTACGTGGGTATCCCATTCTGGTGCATCTTTGCATCACTCCTTAACAGACGTAATTGACTTGCAGTATCATCCAAAAGCCTGTACCAGTTCTTATTTCCATTGGCATCGCAGGTCATCTGCAACCATCTAGGCTTGGAAGTGAAGACCGGATTGCCTTACATCTGGCACAGCAAATCGAGCAATCCCTTTGTCAACCTCAGGAAAGAGTATAAAGGAATCTACTGGCAAGAAGAGCTGATCCCTTTCTTCCAATTCGTCGTCCTTCCTAAGGATTGCACCACCGTCCAGAAATGCTGCCTCGAACACTCCAATCAGGTCAAGGCAAAACTCGGCAGGGTCGATGAATACCTCGTCAAATTGGCCAATGCCATGGCAACATGGATTGAAGCGTGGGATGAGCTTAACCCATCTGGAACGGCATCTGCTGCATTACCAAATGGAGCAGCTAAATAGGAGTTTCAATCGTTATTCAGCCTGAGATCACTCTCTTAGTTAATTCTTTTGATAGGTAAAAAGGGTGGGCAGGGGGGAGACTAGCGCATGCAACCCCCTCGCCGTCATCATGTGAGCTCTATCCAGGTGACTAGAACATCTGGTTTAAGTCATAGATTGTCTAATATCGATTCAAAGGTTTTGCTTTAGAGCTTGGTGAGTAGCTTTCTGTAAGTGTTATCCTCAAGAACTTTTTTGAAGTTGGAATTTTCAGGACTGCTTTTTGTCATGGCAACAATTCAGAAAAATCCATGGGATTTATGCACATTGTATGTGGTGAAACGTTGGTCGAGATTGCTATGTTGAATGGCTCTTTTAACAATCGAGATGTTCATGCTTTAGTCCATGGCCGTGTGACTAAGCACATCCCAAGCACATAACAGTTCTTCAGCTTTCCACACGACAGAATCAACGGTTGTGATTAATTTGGTACACGCAACCATTTACCTTACTATGCGTGCAAATTGGCGATCACTGAGAAATTGTACTAGCATTGATTTCAAATGCAATTTTCTTATTCTGCTGGTTCTGTGCTAGGCTAAGTTGAACAAGCATAGCCTAATCTTGCTCTCTATCTCTCTATTTTGCCGATGTTGATGGTATAAGCATGGTATTGGTTGATGGATGATTCGAATTTGAAATATATTTATCACTAAACTCACAAGTTAGTGGATGCAATTTCAAATAGTCGCAACGGAAAATAAAAAAAATAAAGAAAAAGAAAAAAAGAGAAAAAAATAACAATTCGCCGTTGCCGGGGATCGAACCCGGGTCACCCGCGTGACAGGCGGGAATACTTACCACTATACTACAACGACCTTGATGCTCTGAAGGGGCAAAATCATTATACTTGTAGCTTTCCGTGCTTAGCCTTATAGAAAGTACACGCGAGAAGGTCACCTCACTGACCCTCTCCTTTCTGCCAGCATCTTGATCCTAACTGAACAGACGTGGCCTAAAGTCGAAGCCGCAATCAATCACGGTACAAAGGTCATTGTCAGGAAGTGCCTTTCTTTCAGCAGCACAGCTCCTACAGTGTCTCGAAAGCAAAAGGGAAAAAGCGTTGACAGCATGGGATGTCATATATAAGAGAAGGACCGGGAGAAAAGTGATATCGTAGCATCATGAGGCAAGAAAGACATGCTCCTATCCGAAGCTTGTCTTTCACTGGCATAACTTGGACATTTCTCAGGAGCGTTTGGACGTTAAGAAAGAATGAAGTCGCGTAATATCCCAAATCCAAGCTAGTGAAGGGGCAGCGTGACGAATTTCAGTCTGCAAACTCCGAGAGATCGAAAGGGGTGTACTCAGATAGGCAGCAGTGCTTCTTGTTTCAGAACTTTTATGGCTTTTAGTCATGGAGAATCTAATTCTCGAGAAGCCCGTCAAACCGGGATGGAGGTCTTGCTAAACGTTGGTGCGTAGGACTATGCAATGAGGAAACGAGAAAATGAAAACGGTCCAACACAGTATAAACTGGAAAACTTGCATAGACAATTTCTGGTTAACAGAGAAAACAACAGATGCCTGGTATGCTGACTTCCATTAGATAATATAAGCAACACAGGTGAGTGAAACAGAAAAACAGGGGGGATGAAATTGTCTGCATCCACGGAAGTGGAACACGTTCCATCCAAAAATCTTCGACACTGAAACTGAAATCTGAAAATCAATACGAGCGGAGTCACACTGGTTGAGTTAGCCGCCAGATAATGGCACTCAAAGAACAGTTGTATGGCACCGTCAGTTTGAAGAAACTTGAATTGCATAGACAGAGCTAGTATCTACATCTTGCCTCATCCTTTCGCATTCTAAACGGACTTCGAGGAACCCGACGGAGGGAGGAAAAACACCAGGACGTTGTAGTACTGCCTTGCCACTTCGTTAAGGTTCATTTTGGAAGATTTAAGTAGTCTGAAGGCAAGAGAAAGCATTGTTTTCCTGCTTCACGTGCATGGATTGTCTTTGATGCTCTACGCGCTGAAGTTGTGAAGACAGCTGAAGCAAATTGATTGTAGGTTGATCATCTCCGCAATGAAAATGGTCTTTTGCATCTAAAAGACCCGATCCAAACCCACCCGAGATCGCGTAGTTGGAATTTTCATTGTCACAGATTAGGATCGGGCCTTGATTTGCTTCTGCAGAATGGATTCCTGATGAAGGGAACTTGCTTGACCCTCCATTTTCCAGAGCGAGCGAGCTCAAGCCCATTAGGTTTTCAGACACCGGGCCCACGCCATATCGCGACTGGCCGCCGTGCATGATCAGGGACTGATCCATGGGAATTCCAGACGTTTGGCTAGAAGAATTCTGAGAGTGAGATGACAGAAGAGAGAGAGCACGACGAGATTCTGAAACTCCCGACAATCCTTGAACTGTTGATTCAGTGTCGAAAATGCCATAGTCTTCACTCCCCAAGGGGTCTAGAAACAAGGAACGTGAACCAGAATTTTGTCCTTCGTGCTGAAATCGGCTAGCTTCGCCGAAAATGCCCACTGAGGCGGAATTACCTCTATTATCAAGGAATGGAGACAGCTGTTTTCCAAAGCCGTAAGAGGGGAAAGGCGATCTGGGATGCACCCCTGATAGTGTACCATAATCAGTTCCATGTTCCACTTTAACACGGTTGCCCCAATCATTGGCTTTAAACTTCTCAGGATGCAGATGGCCGCCACTAGGAAGTATGTCCTGGCAAATAAAGGACGCAGTTGTGAACACATTCCCTGGAAACCTGTTTCCTGGAAACCATGCATAAAGATTGATTGTCATTATGAAGAATCAAGAGGCAGCCAAACTACCAAAATATTAGCAGAAATGAACCAGTGTTACTAAGCATGTCAACGACAATCATTAATGCATTATCTGAAAGACTTCTGCATTTCACTACTATATAAGGGTGCTCCGCAAGTTGATCTTGACAAGGGAATTAGATGAGTGCGTGATCAAAAGGATGGATTGTTCTTGTGAAATTTTGCTGGCTTCATAGGAGGCGTGTTTAGAGGAATCTCTGGTGCCCACGGATAATGAGTCGTCGGTAGATATTTTACTCCTAAAAGTAAGTCCTAAATCTATTCTCCAATAGGAATAAATTAATCAATTTTTTGGATCAATTCCTCACAATAGCAGAGTGGATAAGTTGTTCAATTGCAGCTAACAGCTATCAGTTTCACCACATTCCGTTTACTGGACCTTCAGGCCACAGCTAAGCTTTGCAACGTAATCCAAAAAAAAGCTATCAATGGCACTTTACACTTGGTGGAATTCAATGTTTCCTGATGAATTCCAAAGCAAACAAGTGTAGGAGAAACCAATATTTATTGATGAATTCCGAAGCAAACAACATCAGCTCAGGTCAACATTAGTGGAATTCAGAATTGTATTAGTGTTCTCAGGATGACTCCAGTGCAGAAAATCTCCATGAGTAAGGAAAGGATAATACAATCAGATAAAGGATGATGTGATGAGGATTTGTGCAGGCGAAAGATATGAACATGCAATACTTGTCACAGAGAGAGAGAGAGAGAGAGAGAGAGAGAGTTGAGACTCTCAAGTGTAGAAGTTATGCTCATACCGCAATATGGGGGCAAGAGTTTTCCAGCCTTTGCAGGGTGAATGCCATTTTGGGGCTTCCTCCGACGTTCATTGTGGCCCGCAAGACGTTTACGACAGCTGCGCTTACCATCATCAAATTCAGCCAGCAAATGGAACCTGGATAGTCAAAAGCTTGAACACATTAGAGTAGCGACAAAGTACAGAAGCAATTAGACAAGGGAAAGTCATAGAGATTTAGATCAAAGTGGAGATGCCCTATGGAATATTTCTTATAATTGCATTTTTGAATGATTGGCTTAGTTTTACAGTAGAAATTATCTTTTGCAGAATCTCAGTGAAGAGAAAGCTAAAAAATAGTTTTTGTGAGAAACAAGGCCTCCAACTGCACAAATGAGTGGCATCTAACCAAATTATGAATTTGAATGTCAGATCTGTCTTTCATTCTTTTTGCTCAAATGCAAGCAATTGACGCTAAATGGTTTGATCAATCAAGACAAATCAATTTCAAAGGCAAGAGAAGTCCATTTCATGCTCATGCTGCAAAAAGCAAACTGTTAAAGAGTTAAAAGGAGACAAGTACAGAGTTATGAATGCACTATTTGATTACTGACAAGAACTAGATCAGGCAAAGGTAAACACAAAAGACCGAAATACTAGCCAGATGTTTGAATGTACAGATGTGGTGCCATGAATGAAAAAGAATGCTAGTGATATAGAAAATCTAGCAAGAAAATAAGGATTGATGAATAAGACCGACCTACTACACTGCTGGCAGAACCTCTGTTCTTTGCCGTTCACTATGACTTTTGAAGTCTTTGAGTGAGCCTCACAGACTTTATGCCTCTTGTGGTAGTCTTTGGAGGAGCTAAGGTCCTTGTTACAGCCATAAACTTGGCAATATGCGTTCTGGAAATTTGCCCCGGCGGGTCGAGCTCTCTTCAGCGGCGTGGACGAGTCGGACGACGACAACACCGGGAGTCTGGATTTAGGGGTGTCCCTGTTATCGGAAAACCTCCCAAGTTTCAAATCGAAGAGCGACGAGTCCCTACTAGTGGAGTCCATCACATAGCTTGTGAATTTTGAGGATTCCTCATCGGACAGGAAACTGATTGGAGAGGTCATGATTGAGTTGATGTCTCTTCCTCCTCCAGCTTTGTGGCACCAGACATCCCGGATTGGATCCCTTGGGACTTGCTTGGTCATGTCTTGAAATCCCAATTCACCAAAACCTGGACTGATGCTATGGTTTGCCTGTTGGGCGGAGACAAGCATGCCGTTATTACTGAACCCAGATGGGGTTCTCAATTCCCAACCCAAGAAAGCATTTTTGCTCCTTGCAAGAGCATCAGAGGATGACATTGTCCCGTCTGACTGAACCCCCTTCCCCCCAGAATTGAAACTCCAGGATTCCATAAGAGAACCGGAGACAGTCAGAGAGAGAGAGAGAGAGAGAGAGAGAGAGAGAGAGAGAGAGAGAAGGATTGAGAGAGCGATAGAGATGGAGAGAGAACAGACTCGAGATTAGTTGAAATCAATGCGTACTGACCCACATCAGACTCCGCCAAGGAAGACGGTCCATGGCATGCACTAAATAGCCCCTCGAACTCCCTTTCGCCAAGTAACGAAACAGTCGAGTGACTACCCGTGCACAGAAAGTGGCTCCAACAAAAGCGGACAAATTAACCAAAGAATACTTGAGCCTCAAGCAGAACTGGACTGGAAAAGACAAACACTACTCATCGAACTGAAATAAAAAGAGCATCCCATGTCAGAAAGATCGAGCACAGAAGCTCCCGAAAAGCTCGAAGCTGTATCTAATCAAGAAACAGACCCAAGAAAGTGTATCTGCCCAGTCCAAGAACGGTAGATAAATCCAGAAAAAAAAGAAAAAAGAAAAAAGGAAGAGAGGGGTTGCTGCTGTTCAAGAAAACAGAACGAGAAAGGTAATTACAGGGACGGTGAGATAGGGAAGGCTATCAAAAGCGGCAAGAAAGGGAGGGGCGTAGGGAGAGAGAAATCAGAGAAAAAAGATGAGAACTTTAGCACTGTGGAGTGAACAGTAGGACTGAGAACGACGGGGAGAGAAGAGCATAGGGTTGGGAGACTGAGGAGAGCATATCAGGGAAAAGATATTTGATGTCCCCCAAGCTTCATGGGAAAATCAGTATGGTGGTTGCTATTTCTAGAGAGAGAGAGGAGAGAGAGAGAGAGTAAACAAATCAAGATGATGGAAGTTAAACTTCCTTTTTGCCTTGTTTAGACAGAGTACGGAACTTGATGATCTCCTCTCCCACACTTGGTCAGATAATATGCAGAAACCCTTTTTTTTTTCCCCTCCCCAAACCTTAACAGTGGTCCCTTTGCAATATCCTCGCTAGAAGACAATCCTAAATGACAGTTACCCCAAATCCTGAACAGCAATTACTGGTTAAGACCATTGATTCGTTCCTTCTCCAATTTAAAATTGATATAGGATGTCACACAACATATCACAGCCTCACAAGAGAGACAAAAAACCCAGAAATCACAGTCTTACTTCTTTTAATGCTTCAATGACATAATTAACTTGCCAAATCGGAAAAAAACACATTGAGTTCTCATTTTGGAGGCGAAGCTGGTGAACAACTTAAGTGAATGCGGTGTGGGGACAAAAATTGCCGTGCATTCGAGTAAATAGGAAAATTGAATAGGTATTGTCTTTTTTAAGGAATAGGTGGAAGCAAGCAGCGTAGTTTCGTGTTGGAATGAAGCAAAAAAGAAGGGCAACAGCATAAGCTATCCACTGCCGGGTTTTTAGATCCCTTGGGGCTGCAAAAAGAGGGCACTAGGGTGTGGTGTTTAAATGATGATTTATGGGAAAAGGTCCATACTATTAGTAGAAAAATCCTTCTTGAAAACAATAAAGAAAGAATATTCCCCTCTCTTGGGAGCAAGAAAAACCTACACAAGGCTCCATGCAAATTAAGGGGGAGAGAGAGAGAGAGAGAGAGAGAGGAATTATAGGGTGAGAGTGATGCACAGGGGATCTCTATGCAGTGTCAATCTCAACTCCAACCTCTCAATTATGTTGGGATCAAGAAGACAGGCCCCACAGTTATCATTAACCTCACTTCTAACTCCACCTAACGGTCCCCCATCCCCTGTTGAAATTGAAATCTAGCTCCAATTATTTGAGTGTGTCTACATCACAATTCACAACACATGTCATGTGTTTCTTCCTAGTGGACACTATTGGTTCTACAAGTAAAAGGGTTTTTTCATGATATTTCAACCAAATTGATGGAACGGGTTAAAAATTATGATTTGGGTCCTCTAATATTTTATAAAGGATTATCGCTACAGTCCTATTAATGGGGCATGACCCACGCAATCACACGCGGTCTCCATGATTATAATATTAACGAATTTGAATGGTTTATATTCAGAATGTCGGGTTTAGATAACGTACGTTAGCCGAACATTATTACTGATTGTTCCGTGACTTGACAAGCTACTATATGAAGTTACATATTATGAAACACCGACACTTTTCAACACTTTAACACGTGTTTGACACTCTCCAAAGACACTTTGGCTGTCGAAAAAATCCGACATTTGATCAACTCTCTTGATACTCTTCGACACTCAAGTTTGAAATTTTGACATGTGAGTTCGAAATTCCGACAAACATTGATCAATATTAACATTTTTCAATAAATAAGAGGTTAAAATATAAATATGTAAAAAATAAAAAATAAAAGAATAATAATAAAAGAGAAAATAAGAAAAATCAAGTTTTCTTATATATTCCGACTTTCATTTCCTGCGATACACAAGTCATCCCCCCAAGTTTGTTTTTTTCTCTTATCTTTCGATACGTTCTGATATGTGGGTCCACAATGTGGATTGTTTATTTTTCTTCCTCGAATGGAATGATGAATGATATTAACACATGGTGGATTAATGTTTTTAGTGTAAATTCATTTTAGGCTTTATTTATTTATTTGTGAATGTAAATCAAATCAATTTGATTAAAATAACCATAAAAATGATAATGTATAATGTATATATAAGAATATATATTTAATATACAACGTGTCTCAATGTGTCGAAATTCTCTATTTTTGAAGAAATGATGTGTCGATGTGTCGTGTTGTGCCGCGTGTTGTGCCGAGGGTTTAGACATTTCTACAAGGAGGCCAACTCCATCTACCGAGGGCTTAGACAGAGACTAAGCCAAATCATGCAATGATTCTTCGTGCCTGCCTGTTCTGCAGGTCTAATAAGCTCTTGCCAAATTAGCAGGAGAATGAGACACATCAACCATGGATCACCTCAGGCAGACAAGTCAAAAGGAAAAAATTGCCCAACACAAGATCTTTGACAAAATATTTAATCAGTGCATGCGTGGGGATCACATTTTTTTATTTGGCTGAGAGAGAGAGAGAGAGAGAGAGAGAGAAGGAGAGGGAAAGAGACTGCAGAAATGATTATCTCCACTCAATTCATAATGAGAGTGTGAACATGTATCCCACTTTATTTTAGAAACGTGGGATGGGTGGACAGGGTTCAATTGGAGAAAAAAGAGCACATATCCTTAAAGCAAGTCAAGGATTGGAATCTTCTTTTTATATGATTTTATGCTCCTTTTTTAAGTTTCGATCCCTCTCATCCCATTTTCCTCACCGAGTGAGTATATATATATATATATATATATATATATATATATATATTTTTAAAATTTACCATATGAAATGGCGAGGAAAATGCAACTTGAAAGTCACAAAAGAACCCAAAAAGGGAGTAATAGAAAAAAGGAATGTCTTACAAAAGTAATACTTAAATAAAAACGATTGTATTTTCTTTTATAGGAAATTTTCCTTTTGTCGATGATTGAATGGAAGTTTTATTTGAAAATTTTAGAATGTATGACTAGGATCATGTTTTTGTCTGACCATATTTTAGAACAGTGAATTATACTAGACATTACTCATATGCAAACTTAATCAATATAAATGTAGGTGATATCATGATTAACCCGTCAATTTGAGACATGGCGAGATGAAGCTTCTCTAACTAGGAATTGCAAAAAAGTATATCGCTCGTAATTTTGACTCACAAATAAGACCTTAGCTCAATCTCTCTTTGTCTAATCTATTAGGTGTTTGCAACCTCATGTTAACACAGAGATGAGAGTGATGGTTGGAGAGGACGCTGAGGTTTGACCTTGCTATATAGGTGGTGACCGACCGGAGCTTCGAGGATGGCGATGGACGTGATGGCATGGTCCAAACGAGGCGATGGGAGTGTGGTGTTGATGGCTTAAGGATTGGTTGGAGAGAGAAAAGAAGAGGAAGAAAATGGTTTTGTCTTTTTTTTCTTCTTTCCCCTTTGTATATGGTGTCTCCCGCATTTCAAACTTTCGTGTGGGCCACATTTAAGTATAATTTAATTCTTGATTTCTTATTAAATCCATTGCCAGTGCAAGAAATGATATATAGAGTTTGATAATAAGCCTATTTTCCAAATTATAACCATCCATATCGATAGTAATGGAAGTGGGATGTTTAACAAATGGAATACATGGACCACACAATATACAAAAACCTAACCCAAATTTTTTTGAGAAGTCATGAAATATTCAAAATTACACTCACTATGAATTTTTTTTTGTGACATTAAAAGCTTCAAACTATGCTCATTGTGACTGATGACCCTACACTTTTTCTTGTGACATCAAAAATCCAAAACGTGTACTTATGCGACATATTTATCTTTCGTTAAATTCTTTTAGATGATTTTTTTTAGCTAAAATAACATTGTTTTTATTTGACATAAGCAACGTGAGTGCCATGTCAAGATCATTTGGTGTTTGGTGTCTTTGTATGTAGATTTTTAACTTTGACGCAAGATAAATGTATCATGTAGATACCCGTTTAAGATTTTTGATGTCATAGAAAAAAGTTTATATAAATGTGTCATAGAAGGTATAATTTAGGACATTTTGGTGGCTTTTGCACATTAAAAAATTGATTGGGCAGAGGAAGAAAATATGGCCAAATCATGGGAATAGAGACTTTGAATGGTCAAATTAAGTCAAGGGAACAGATTAAGTTGGAATTTGATGCTGCACTTTTGCTTTTTCCATGCAATTGCAATCATTACAACCCAAGAGATTCGACATATAAAATAAAAAGTTGACCTTGTGAACAAATGCAATCCATGTACATAATATCTGCTTTGGCCAAAGGGAAGTACATAAATCTTGATTAAAGACAACCATCTGCTCCCACTTTGAAGATTACGTGCTGCACGCCTGCCTGTGATCCAGCTCTCAACTAAATTTTGGTGAGGTAATCAAGATGATTAACATGCGATCTTGTCATCTTCTCCCAGTAAAGTCTTCATTTAGATGTTCTGTACGGTCAAAGGTTCCCATAACTAGAAAAAAAGGAACCAAAATTAAAATAAAATTGGGGAATCTGAATATATTGATTTAAAAGCTGTTATGCTTCTTATTGGATTATAGTGCAAGTATCACATTCATTCCAGTGAGGACTAGCCAAGAATACAATCACAAACAATAATTCAGAAAATAAGTTCTAATCGTAATGAGATTAAAATTAAAATTAAATAGAATGGAAAAATCATTAACATGTCCATGCCAAAGGAAACAAACGTTTGACTCTCCTCACTAACTCAGTACTCAATTGAGATATTGAAACAAGGAAATGGAAAAAAAGAAAAAAAAAACATGGATGAGTGGAGCTTTGTTAAAGTAAATGACACTTTATTAAAATAAAGTGAGAAAATTCAGGTGTGGCATCTATTTTTTTTTGGAATTGGACTTTACAACCGCATGCTCTATTTGTACCCGCATGCTCTATTGATGTCGTGACTTTTAGAATAAACAAAGAGATACCAAACAAAATATAGTAAATATAAATTTAATTATATCCATTGCATGGGGATCACGGCTGGGGAAGAGTAAAATAGAGAACGAGCCAGGGGCAAACTCCATTTAATCATACTTTTGGTTAGTGACTTACAAGTTACACAACCTGTATTTAATTTCGATTGAGTTTACATGTGAATGATGTCCATAACTTGTAACCAATCAATTAGAAGTATAGTTGAAAAGAGTTTCCTTTGGGTTAGGATTGGAGGAGAACATTGTCCAATAGAGATATTTATATATTGAAGCGAGAACCGACTTTTATTTGACTTTCTATTATCTCTAAAATTACCCATTCATCAAAAATTAAAACTACCTATTACTTTCATTTTCATAAAGTAGTGCCGTGAGATTTAGTGGGATCTATTTAAAAAATTTAAAATGTGAAATGAAGACATATATTATTCTATTACTCCATGAAGGCATGGTTTAATATTAAATTATTTTAATACTCCTCCTCACACTTACTTTGTTCTTTTTACCTAGTACTAAGCGACACAATTTAATTGGGGAGACAAATGAGGTTTGGAAGTATTTGAACTTAAGACCTTTAGCTCTAATACCATGTGAGATTTGGTGGAACCGCTGCCAACAGTTTTAAAAGGTTAAGCTATTAAATGAAGGTATGTTTTAATATTTAATTATTCTATATTCTATTTAGCACGTGTGATACTGGAGGGATGCAAGATTGAGAAGGAAATCCAAATGCGAAAAGAGATATGCTTACCACATGAAAAATTCACCCTAGGATACATGTCATCTGACTCGACACTCAATGAAATTCACCAAAAAGATACAAAGTTACAAACAAACCAAGAGTTCAATGATTGAATTCATTAATCAAAACAGTCTTGCCCTCGAGGAAGCCTTAAAAGGGTTTGAATAGATTCGACCTGGAACAACACTTCAAGCATAGCCAAATTTCAAAGATTTCTAACCTTCAATTTTCTAAGATAAAGACTAGAAATTAGCCAAGATGTAAATTAGAACATTGACTCGCGACTCAAATGACTTTAGAAACAGAAAACAATGCATCGGCTCAACAAACACATAGAAATACCAAAAGACTCATTATGGAATAAAATTAAGCAGCATATATTAATTTGACCATAACTTTTTCTAGAAGGCTTTAAGTTGCACGACGCATGTCACGATTAAAGCTAGACACGTAGGGCTTTCCAACCATACAAATGGGACCTGATTGGAGTACAAAAATCTTCGTAAAAAGGAGAAGAATTAGATCCTCGCAAAATGCCAGCAGAACTGGACTCAGCCTCAAAGCGATTTTGCATTGATTGTTCGATAAGGTTCAATCTTCCTGAGATGAACCTTTATAAGTGTGTGCACGATCGTTGGTCGATTACTTTAACAATAGTGGAATTAAAGGTTAAAGCGGAGGGTATAAACTTTGCATGATGAAACCGTTTAAAGAGAAACTACGACGAAAGGCCAATGTTCCTTTTCTTTGGTGATAAAGAATGAGCGATAGATTGGCCACTATTTTACCGCTCAATAAAGAACATAATACAGGCAAAACACATTTAGAAAGTAAGTAGGGAACTATCATGAGTCCACATGGCAAAAAAAGTATGAAAAATAAAGGGAAAAAGTCACAAAAGAAAAAAAAAAAGCTCTCAATTATGCTCATTGTGACACATTTACACTAAATTTTCCTTTTTGTGATACAAAAAAATCCCAAACCTATTTACCTTCTATCAATGAGCACTATCGAAAAATTTGCCTACATGAATGGCAAAAGGCAAATGATGTTGAAATGGTGCCTACGTGACTTAAGTAAAATAAGATTGATGTCGTTTTACTTAGAAAATCATCTAATGGAATATTGACGGAAAATAAATATGTCACAAGAGTACAAGTTTTGGGATTTTGATGTGATAGGAAAAAAAAATTAGAATAGATATGTCAAAACAAGTATATTTTTGGATTTTGGCATCACAAAAAGAAAAAAAATTCCAAATTAGATGTACCATAATAGACATAATTTGGGTTTTTTTTTTTTTTTAATGGCTTCTTTTCGAAAAATGAAAAGGAAAGAGAAAAGAAAAGGTATGGATGGTATCATAGGGTATTGACTTGACGGCGTTGTGTTCGCTCTGATAATCATAAGATGTTAGGTTAAACCGAGCTCATGCCCAAGCCCAAAATAGGCCACAACTCGGGCACGGCCTTGTTTGAAACAGGCCTGTGCTCGGGTCGACATGCACCATTACCGACCTTTAAGTTCAACTCTTTTCACAATATCTTTTCAATATTATTCAGTAGTTAAGAGTGGCGCGAGAGTGATACACTACGCATAATTTTCTACGACTCATGCCCCAATCGAGTGAATCGTGATTTCTCCTAAATCCCCAATCGAGTGAATCGTGATTTCTCCTAAATAATGGAATCATAATACTTCCCAATGGATGGGAGGGAGCAATTGAAAGCTCCACCACAACAATCTTTTTTTTTTTTTTTTTTTTTTTGGTGCTGGAGGAACCGTTACTGGGCCGTTTGCCGTCCACGTAAACCCCCAGGCCCATGGGGCCCCCACCGCTGACCCCACTAGCGATTAAGTCGCGCGTTATGCGTCCGGCAAGTCTCGAACACCACAACAATCTTTTCTTGGTCGATAGATCGACACCAAATCATGCTCGGCCACCCTCCCAAGTAGAAAGCTGCCTTCTAGCCAACCACCCATGGGGTCGTAGCTTGGTCCCCCTACAACATCGCACCTTTCATTCATTCAAGTGAACCGCCCTTCTTTCTCCACGTTTCTATCCCTTCTAAAAAATAGAAGGAAAAAGGTGAAATTATACCTTCATATAGGGAGTTATTTCAGTTCACACCCCACAATTTAGGTATCTCCCAGATTACTATGTTAATTAATGCCAATGATCTTAAATATGATTAACAACTATTTATTTATTTATTTTATAACCGAGGACTCTACCACGGGCTCCCCGTGCTTGGATGGCACCAAAGGGCCGGGCTCCTATACCTCAGAAGAGACTAACATAGGACCTCACCACCATAACCTCCCATTTAAGACGTATTAGCAGTTGCGAAGTTTCGACCCTGGGACCTCTGCAATGAAGTATTGAATCAACTCAGCTGTCCACCGGTGGATTATGACTAACAACTATTCATTATATGAGAAATATGAAAAATTATCGTGCATTATAATTTAGTCTAGGATATGCAGACGATCTAAATACTGTCGTCAATTCAAATTGGTTACATTTTCTCAAGTTATAATGAATTTCTAAGTAGATATTTAGATAGCAAACTTCTAATCAACTACGGTAGTTCATCCGTAGTGACCTCATGAATTGGTTCTACGAGCATCATAAGAGGGCAGCTTATTACATTACATCAAAAACAAAGTCACTAAATCATGTCTTGCCACCTGTGTAGCATAGAAATTGTGGATGAACTTTGGTAGCTTCCCTCCTACATCATAGCTCTGAATCACACGCATGCTCAACATTACCCCATATTTCAATGGGGTTTGGGGTTGGGGTTGGTCCACCCAATCTGATGAACACTCAAATGACTCAATTTAGGTTATTTTCTAACCTAAGTTGAAAATCAATTTTCTCAATCTCTGCGTCAAGAGTATAAAAAATGGGTCAACGCTATCTGTCTTCACCGCTGCAACCTATTTCCCGATTTCAATTATTTTGGCTCAGAGGGAAGTGGTTGACTGCTGAGAAATTGTACTGCTGGATTGTGTGGTAGAAAAGAGATCCAAGAGTTTTGGATCAGTTCAAAAGACTGGTCAACAGGTCACGCTAGGGTATATTTATACTTGGATCATTTTAACGAGCATATTACAGGCACTTGATAAAAGGAAAAAAAAAAAGGAAATCTCTTTTTTCAATGCATCAACTATTCTTGCAGGGCGTGTAGTTGGTGTTTTCAATATTGAGATTTCCCTTATGGAGCATGTTTAACAAGTATTTGGGACGTGTGCACTCATTCTTTGATTATAATGCATTGATTATAAATAATAAAAAAGATATTAGTGTATTAGAAGATATAAAATCTTTTAAATTTGTTGGTATTTACCAAGTGTTTCCAGGAGGCTAGTCCACAACTGTAATTATTGCATCAGATTCAGTAAAGCAGATGGGGGTTGCAATTAAGGAAACTTGTCTCTCGTTTGCGTGTTGGGTCCCTTCGTCACAACGAAATGCCAGAGCAATAAGTAATCTGTAGCATGGCAAGATCGAAGCCAGAGTGCTCTTAAATATGGTTGGACAACTCAACCCCCACCTGGTTTTAGCAGAAAATTATGAGATAAGGCACGGATGACGGTGCCATTATAGTTCTCTCTATTGCGAGAATTATGAGAAGTTGTACTCTCGGTCACACGGAATTAATGTTCTATGCGCCGTTGTTAGAGATGTACATTAATTTCCACGAGTAGCATTTAGAATATGACATGGGTATTCTTAGAATATCGTTTGTATCCAACAAGATTTCTTAGAATTCGTTACGTGCCAATGTGCCAGTAGGGTATGCTAAAAGTATATACTAAAAAAGCAATTGCTCCTTGGGTTGGCAGTTAGAAAGGTCAACTTCTCTATAAGGAATAATTGATC
Organism: Eucalyptus sideroxylon; assembly: GCA_014182405.2. NCBI lineage: Eukaryota > Viridiplantae > Streptophyta > Magnoliopsida > Myrtales > Myrtaceae > Eucalyptus > Eucalyptus sideroxylon. The sequence goes on along the minus strand of CM024549.2, from coordinate 8,611,501 downwards.
TTAGAGGTGTTGTGCGTCCAAGAAGCAATGGATATTGATAGTAGAAAGGGAATGATCACTAAGTTCGAGGTATGTATTGGGCAATGGAGAGAGGGAAAAGGTGAAGTGACGCTTGTTTGGTTAAGAGCACGGGAAGAAAAGAGATGAAGTGGCACTGAAAAACTAGCCAATGCGTATGAGGAAGGTATGAATGTGAGGTGATGGTGGGTGCGTTGAGTTTTGAACTGTTGGCAAAAGAAAGAAACCCCCAAGTTGCAGTAACTCTTGCTTTGTAACTGGAAATCCCCCATGTGGGGTTTGATGGGTGAAGAGGGAGCAAGAGATGTGGATGCCACCTGCAATTGAAGCTGAGAGAGAGAGAGAGAGAGAGAGAGAGAGAGAGAGAGAGAGATTGACAAAAACAACCACCCACTACTGCAAGAAAGGGCCCAATGGCAGATCCACTGTCACTACCCTTCCTCTCAATCAATCGAAGCTAAAATTTAAAAAAAGCAAAAAGAGAGAGAGAGAGAGAGAGAGAGAGAGAGAGGAGAAAAGTGATTCCTCAAGAAAACCCCAGCTCATTTGTCCCTCTCAAGAAAGAGATGTGATGGGGGCACATGAGGGCGTTGATAGGGAGGAGGCAATGAGCCCACGTTGAAGAAGACCCCACTCCATTTAAGTCCCTAGGCCAAAGGGGTGATGGTTGCAATTTTGGCCCTTTGTTGTCTAGCAAGGATTTGAGCATGCTTGAGTATTATTATCTTTAACTCGGTGAGTAAAGTTTCATCCATGTGCTTTTGAGATGCAACATAGGCCAAAGAGTACTCAGAAAGAGGATCTAAGTTGACCTTCTTTTATAGTCCTTTCGGTGGTATTTCTAGAGTGAAAAATATTTCGTCCACTGTTGCTCCAAAAAAGAAATTGTCACATGTGATAGATTTGTCCTTGAGCATACTCAAACACTAGCCATTTCACATGTCGGTGCACTGGACTGATGTGGAGAATTGTGTTTTTAAAATTGCTTGGGGAGTTGGATTAGTTGAGGCATGCGAAAGTTGGCTTACACATCATTTAACCATCGAAAAGAAACACATTCAATTCAATAAATGCACGAGTATTCCAATGGGGTACAATACAATGGCTAATGTCATGGGAAATCTCAAATGATTGGCTCGAAATATGACTTGACAAAATGTTAGCATATAATGTCCGAAGCAGGCTAGAGCTCATGTAGCAGGCTAGTTGTCCAAATTATCCCACAGCTGTCACATGCAGTGAAGCATTGAATTCGTGGAGAGATGGGGAGGGGGGTTGAAGCTGTGTGGGGAGGGACCCCATTGGGAAAACAATTGTCTTTTTTGTTTGCTTTCGCTGCAAGAACTTTCCATGGAAGCAGTAAAAATTGACTTGGGAACGTCTCCCTCCGATCGCACACACCTAGGAAGAATACAAGTGACACCCAGGTTTGGGTACTTTCTGACTCAGACACATGTAAAGCGCCAAAAGGCAACATCACATCAAAGGGTTTCTGCTCATTTCCATGCACGCCTCTCGCATTTATCAGGCCTCCACTCTAACTAATGTCCAAAAACCTTAATCAATTCATTTCTTTCTTCGGTTTCGGTTTGAATGTTTGGAGATAACGGTCGCGTTGTTCGACTCTAGGACGGTTTTGTCTTCAGAAATCGCCGGTTCGATTTCGAGCTTTTGAGTCTCTGAGCTGAGCTGATCGGAGCTTCACCAACACATGCCGGATTCGTGACACTTTCTTTCCCGGCTTTCTGGCATGCGTCGAGCATTGAGTCATGAAGCGGATCCTGCATCGTGTTTCGAACAACTTCAGCGTCTCGGCGAAGATCTTCATTGTGAGCCAAACCTATGGAATCCGATTGAGGCTTCGTCTGCTCCGAAAGTTCCTACGCAACGTTTTTTGTTTTGTTTTTTTTTTGGGTATGGAATGAAGTTGGGTCAGCTCATGGGCCATGTCCAGCCCTCCCATTTGAGCAGCTTGGGCCAGAATCAAAAGCCCAACACCGAGGCGCAAGAGGTAAAAATGGAAATCGCTTTGAATTGAACTAATCTCAAAACTTAACCTATATTTATGCCCTCCTTTTTTGGGCTTTCTATGATTTAATTTAGGGGCATTAAGAGAAGGCCGAATAAGCGAGGAAAATTACACTTTCAAAGTATGACCTTTTTAAATCGTGGGCGGTGTTAAATATGTGCTTAGTTGTATTTATGCCTTTATTTCTCCACTTTCGATTGTTTTATGCAGTCATATTAAGGGAAGGTTAAACAAGTTAGAAAAATGATGTGCTTGACTTATATATATAAACATACATATAATTTTTTTAATAATTTTGAAAGGTTTTATTCTATTCTTTTTTTATCTTTATTGCCAAAGCTTAATTTAGGTAACTACCATCAACACATTAATGAAAAGAGAAATGACACAAATGATCCTTGAACTTTGGCTTAATGTGTAATGTGATCCATAAATTTTTAATTTATTGAATATGATCTTTAGACTTTTGATACATGTTCAGTTTAGTCTCAAAATTATATGAAAATTATAGTTGAGAGAATAAATTGAACATGTAATCAAAATTTTAGAGACTAATTGTACATTGAATTACAGTTAAGGGATTATATTGAACAAATTAAAAATTCATAGACCACATCACAATTGGATCGAATATTAGAGATCATTTGTATGATAATCCCTTAATTGAAATAAAAAGCTAAAAAAAACAAAAAGACATGGTAGAATAGACAAAAAAGACAAGAAGTAGTTGTAAATAAGAAAGAGAAGAACTTGAGATCGATGCACTTGAACGACCCATTTCGATGATTCAACTTACGAACGCAAGCAAAGTTGATTTCTTGACAGCAGACCTGTCGACCCCTCTCCGTCCTTTTCGGTTTAAATTTCCATTTAGGTTAACACGGTCGTGTTCTCTGTCGTCCGACGTTCTTTCCCTTTTCTTTTTTGTTGCTCTTTCATTGATGTTAGCATTGTTTGAGAATCTGTCTGATCGCGGGGATGCGCCTCGCACTTGCAGTGAAGTACGATCTGAATTTGCTCGACCATTTTCCTCTTGTTCATGGGTGGTCCGAATATGTTCTGGGCCGCTAAATCTGTATCTTTTTCTGTCTCGCTTATGTGATTGATGATTGAATGCGTGTTTTGCTGTTCTTTTTTGGGAGAATTACCAAAAAAGTCTTAAATCTATTGCAATTATGCCAATTCAGTCTTAAATTTTTCTTTCGGGCGAATTTAGTCCTAACCCTTTTACAATTGTGCCAATTCAGTCTACCCGGCTAAAAATTGGCTGGTTGGTCTTGATGATGAATATTGGACGACAAACGTTAATGTGGCAATTTTTTAATTTTTTTTTAGAATTTTTTAAAAAAATTTCCTACCTTCTTCTTTCTGGTCGGCCACCGGCGAGGACCGTCACCAGATCTGGCGACCTCTCGTGCTCCTAGTCATCGACGACTGGGCTAGGGCCTTATCGCCCCCTTCGGACTCGTTTGTCGTCCGCACCCTCTTTGGGGATGCCCTTGAGATCTGGAGACGGTCCTCATTAGTGGTTGGCGAGGCCACCGTCGTTGGGCGAGGCTTGCCTTCACCGGTGGCCGGCGGGGCAAGCCTCGCCAGCCCTCACTGGCCAGCCAAAGGAAGAAGAAGGCGGGAAAAAAAGAAAAGAAAAAGAAATTCAAAAATTCAAAAAAAATTAAAAATTAAAAAATTTGAATTTTTTTAAAAATTGTCACATCAACGTTTGTCGGCCAGCTATCCTCGACCAATGTCCACATCAGCACCGACCGGCCAATTTTGGTCAGATGGACTGAATTGGCACAATTGTAAAATGTTTAGGATTAAATTGGCAAAAAAAAGAAGAAAAAGTTTAGGACTGAATTGGCACAATTGCAATAGGTTTAGGACTTTTTTGGTAATTTTTTTGTTATTTTTTCCTTGCTTCATTGCAATTATCTCGGGAATTCATCTCTGCTTCTTGGGAGTTCCGATTTCTTTCCTCTCCTAAAGAATCGCATGTTGTTCTTGTTATTGATCGGGCACAGTCTAGAAAATGAGAGCAAAATTTCCTCATTACGTTGCATTGGAGTGAAGAATGTGATAGTATCGATGTCTTTTGTGATGCCAAATCCCACGCTTTAAACTCACAATTAGTTCATGATCTCTGGTTAATAGTTCAAATCAAGTAGAAATGGAGGCTAAGGGAAGTACAAGCTGTTGTAGATGGAGAAGGGGAACCTTATGAATCTCCAAGTTCCGTTTAGAAAGTGCGATTAGCACTGAAGGATGATTTTAAACTTCATCGCAATAAGAAATGCAAGTTCGATTGTATAATTCTTTTGTTTCATTATTGCTTACTCACAAGACTTTGCTTTATTGTTTCAGTCACCAATGCATAGTGCACGCACTTGCACACGCCTCTCGCATGAACTGATCACTCAGTTCACTCCCTCTTACCCTTAGTTGTTTTAGACTTGCTCAAAATGGCAGCCTAGATCCTAATGTTGGTGTCTACGGTAGTCTCAACCTGCCCGAGAGTTCTAGGCATTTGCAGCCACAAGCTGGTGAGCTTGATATGGTGGTTAACTAGGTAGAAATATGAGGGAAGCTAATTAGGTATTTGAGAGAATACTAGATAGATGTATGCTATGATAGTCCTAGAGATATTCGTAGAGAGAGAAGAAGAAGTGTCAATTGTAAAATAACAAGTCCACGTCACTATCCAAGGTTCTGGGGAGTGTTAATATCACTTAAGGTTATTTATATAATTTGTTCTTGTCAATCAATTGGTTCATCTTTTCTAGAAACATTGATATGATTGAGGTCATCCTTCTAATTTGTTTTACTATGTGGATGTCTTGAAATAATCCATTATTGATAAGTTAAAAGCTTTAACATATTTGGTCACGATGCAGAGTGGTCAATTATAAATTTTTCTCTTGTGAACTTTCATTATCTAGTTTGTGATTTTCTTGAATTAACCTTGTTAGCTTTTGGCTTTCCATCCTGGATGACCCAGCTCATTATGGTTTGTGTACGAACGCCTAAGTACTCCATCTCCATCAATAGGGAGTTACATGATTTCTTTTTTGATGGCCGAGGCCTTCAACTGGGAGATCCTATGTCTCCTTATCTTTTTACATTGGTGATGGAGGTTTTCTTTAGGATCCTCAGCTCTCGCACTTCACACCTAGACTTTAAGTATTATTGGAGGTGCAAAGCCTTAAAGCTCTCTCACCTATTTTTCGCAGATAATGTATTCTTATTCTGTCAAGCTGATTGGGCATCAGTTTCCCTACTCATAAGAGGCCTCGACATTTTCTCTTCCTGGAGTGGTTTGCTACCGAACACAAGTAAAAGCGAAGTCTTCCTTGCAAGTGGGTCCCCTACTCTCCGGAATTATATCCCCTTGGCCCTTGGTTTCCAGGAAGGTAAACTATTGGTGAGGTATCTAGGGGTTTTGATCATCACTTCGAGGCTTGCCAAGTCGGACTGTATTTTGCTTGTTGATTGCATCATGGCCAAGGTCCATTCTTGGGCCTAGCGGTTTCTCTCTTTCACTGGCAGACTTCAATTGATAAGGTCAGTCCTTCACTCCATCTAGAGTTATTGGGCTAGTGTTTTTATTATTCCCTATTCGGTGCTTGATCGTATAGAACAAATTTTGAGGCAATTTCTTTGGAAATGTCCTAATCTTGGCTCTGGTGGGGCAAAAGTTGCTTGGGAGGAAGTTTGTCTCCTTAAGATTGAAGGAGGATTAGGTATTCGCAAGTTGCGTGATTGCAACAAAGCTGTGATACTCAAGTATATATGGATTCTTTTTACAGACAATGAGTCATTATGGAGTAAGTGGATCCACACAACTTTTTTAAAGGAGAATTTATGGGTTCACATACTTCGACTGTGTGATCCTTGGGCATGGAAGAAGATCTTGCAACTAAGGCAGGAATTTTGGTTATCATTCCTTTGGAAAGTTGGCGATGGGCGTTCTGTGTCTTTATGATTTGACCATTGGCACTCGAAAGGCCCTTTAAACCTAGTTTTATCGGACTCCCTCATGGATAGTTTAGGCTTCTCCAGATAAGTGATGTTTGCTGATCTATTTCTCCCCTATGGTGGTGTGCTCAGGACTATCTTGGAATATGGGGATTTCTCACTTCCGGCCCTCTCTTGAGTACCGGATAGGTTTACGTAGCGTGGAAGCTCTGTGGGTGTCTTCACGGTCGCCTCAGCTTGGAATATTATTAGGAGGAAGAAGGATTGTGTTCCTTGGGCTCCACTCATCTGGAATGATTCGATTGCTCTGAGATTCCAATTCATTCTTTGGCTTATTATTCGCAATCGCTTATCCACTCAGGTTTTTCTTCTTTCATATGGTAGAAATAGTAGTGGAGTTTGTGCTTTTTGGAACCTCAAATCGGATTATGTTTATCACTTGTTCTTTGATTGCCACGTCTCAGCTAGTCTCGTTTTTTTTAGGCCGTGAGATGTAATCTTCCATGGAGAAACAGGTCCTAGTCGGAGAATCTTCTTTGGGCGCTGAAATTCCTTCCCGGCAAGGACTTTCTTCATTGTATTGCCCGTTTTTCTTTTGGTGCCATGTGTCACTTGATTTGGAAGAAGCGCAACATCATCATCTTTTGGGGGGAGTCCTTGGAGCTGCCGGCTTTGAAGAACCATCTCATCAAAGTGGTTAAGGACAAGGCTCTTACCTATAGCAATGTGGTGGACAACCCAAGGAATAGGAAGCTTCAGCGTTGTTGGGGTCTTGATGCTTCTATTTTCGGTCCTCCTGCTTAGAGTGCCTTCAAGCTTTCTTACTTGTCTCCTGACTTGGCTCTTTTTTGATAGTTTGTTTGCTCTCCTTTCCTTTGGGCTTCTTTCTTTTACATTGGCTCCCTTCCACTCATTATGACTTGTTGTCACTATGAGTGGTTGTTTTTGGCGCCGTTCTTTTGTATTGTGGCTAAAGCTATTTATTCATTCTTACCTTTATCATAAATAAAAAAAAAACTTTCATTATCTGGTGCACTATAGAAAGTTGGTGCGAAAGAGTTCTAATATATGGAGCTTGAGTAAGTCTGATGCATTTTACCCCCTGCTTTATACATAGAAATCCAATGATGACACCACGACAAAGAAACAAAAGAAAATCCCACCTGTAAAACCGGTCCTTTTGCAATCGATGAAATTAAAACATGGATCCTTTTGAGATTACTTGTAGGGTCATTTATAACCCCTTTCTTCTGCTTCGGTTTTAAGCTTGGGGTAGTTATATGTGGGTAACTTGCGGGAACATAGCTAACAAGAAATTGAAATATTTGGGCCTAAAATGGGTTATTTTGACACATCTGCTAAATTTTTTACTGATACATGGAGCTTTATGTTGTTTTTGAGACGTCTATTCCTCTAAATATAGGTGTTAGGTTCGGTATGAGATTTTGAACGATATATTTAAATGGGAAAATGACATTAATAATCCTTTAACTTTGGTTCAAAGTGTAATGCCATTTAATTTATTAAATATGGTCATTGAACTTTAATTTAATGTGTATTGTCATCCATAAATTTTTAAGTATTTTCATTTAATTTAGGGACTACATTGACTATCAACTAATGGTTCAGGGAGCACATTGAAAATTAAAAATTTAGGAACAATAGTGTACATTGGGCCAAATCTCAAGGACCACATTACACAAATTGAAAATTCACGGGCCACATTACATAATGGATCAAAGTTCATGAACATTTACGCTATTATTTCTATCTAAATTTAGGTTTACACTTTGACCGCCCCACCTTTGGCTACCGACACCCCTTCATAATAATCTGTTAAAGTGGTGGGTAATGTTAAAGATGTGCTTAACTATATTTATGCCCTTTTTCATTGACTTTCTATCGTTTAATGCAGGAATATTAAAGGAAGGTACGTACGACCTTTCGAAATTCTAGAAAGAATAGGGAGTTTGGCTTATCAGTTGGCACTTTTGCCCAGACTTGTTCAAGTACATGACGTATTTCATATCTCAATGTTAAGAAAATACGAACCTGTCCGGGAAACATGCTAAACTTGAAGAGATCGAAGTGGATGATAGAGTGTCATATTGTAGATAAGAAAGAGCAAGTGCTGCAGAATAAGGTCATTCCCTTTGTTAAGGTTATTTGGCAACATCATGGAATGGAATGAGTAGCTTGAGAAAGGCTTTAGTACCCGCACTTATTTGAGGAACTGGGTATGTGTTTAGATTTTGAGGACGGAATTTCTTTTAGATGGGAAGAGTTGTGACATCCTTAATTTGGACTTCTATCTCGAATGTGAAGAATGGACTAAGGATTGGTGTGCTGATAGTGGGATTAGACCATGAATCAATCCAAGAATTGCTCATGAGTCAACTAGTTGATTGGGAAAGACGATTAAGGATCAAGAATATGCTCAACCAGGGCACTCGACCATAAAGATCAATGTGGGACGATCACATGATGTCACGAATTGATTAATAGACAGGTATGGATCGATTCAACTTGAGTATGTGCCGATCGCGAGTGATTTCGTACAATTACTATACTGAATGTGAATGACCCTAAATCAATTCCGTGTAACTGTGTACCAAGGTAAGTCAATTGATTCCACACGATTACATGACAACGGAGGATCATCCATAGATCGACTAGGCTCAAACACGAATTGGTTTTGAACCAATCATGGGTCAAGCGTGGGACTCTGGACAAGCGCTGAACCCTACTTGAGTTTGGTCACTTCCGATTGAAATTTAGCCACAAACCTCGATCCGATTACGGGTGTTGATTGTGGGTAAACATGAGATATTCCCATCCAGTTAAGGTGACACTTTGTTAGTCCTCATAATTGCCTTTAGTTCCCTTGACTTTGGTCAATTCAAGAGAAGGTGACTCATCATTCAAGTGTCAAATTAGGAGATTGGTTCTTGAAGCTATCATTTCTTTTGGACAATAGCACATTAAGGCTTAGATGACTCACATGGTAAACTTGAAGAACAAGTTTGAAGTGTGAGTCACATACTTATGTGTCCAATTTAGAGATTTAGGCCATCATTACCCAAGAAATAATACTTGCCCATAAAGTTTCCTATAGAAAGGCTTCTTGAGATCAAGACAAGAGAGCTCAATTATTCGTGGCTTTGAAGCACAAGGAGGAGGCACCACATTAAGGTTAAAGAACTGGGGAAATAAGTTGTCTTGCCTAGAACAAGTTTCTCATTAGTCTTTGGAAGCTAGTCCACTAAGGCCATAGATGAGTCAAGAGTTTATGTGTCCACTTACGGGGCATAGGTAATGATTTGCCCTAAAGTGAGACTTGCCAATCAAGTTTATTCCTCTAGAAAGCTTTTGGAAGGTAAAACAAGGAAGAGACCAATAATTGGTGGTCTTTCATGAAGGGGCGCCACTTCTAAGAAGAGAAAGGGAAGAGCTACTTGAGGACCAAGTTTAGCATTTGAAAGTTAGCTAATTAATGCCAATGAGTTATGTGTCCCTTAGACTTAGGCCATGATTAACCATCTTGAGAATTGGAGGCTAAATAATGCCTAAATATAAGTTTTTGTAGTGACACTTGGATAAGGAAGGATCTTGCAAGACAATTAGGCAAGCCACCTCATTTCCTTAGACTATCACATTTTCAATTAGGGTCATCATTATAAATTATTACTTAAGACAATAATTGAGATCTTGCAAGAACATAAGAGGCGTCACTTCAAAAGAGGAGAAGGGGAAAGCTTCGGCTATAAATAGGAAGAACAACCCCTCATTTCTAAGGTTTGCCACAACCCCCACTTCTCTCCCTTCCTTTTTCACCTACCCTCACTCTCTCAGCCCCTTCTCCACCCACTGTTCTTGCCATCGTGAGCCGCTGCCTGCTTCCCTTTGCCACCGTTGTGGACCCTCGTTCCGGTCGAGTAGTAAGTAGATCCCCTAATCATTGGATATGGCGTTCCGTTTTGTGTAGTCCGGACATGGGTTCTATTCTTGTCGTGCTTGTAGGAATTCGCTATTACTTGCTTCTTATTGTGTGAACTCACGTAAGTTACTCATGTACTAATTTTGTATGGTTTGTTCATGTTGTTGATTGGATATGAGGTTCGGAAATGCGTGGGGTTTGTGTCATGGGCTTGTTGTGCTTGCGAGGAGATGTTATTGCTCATTTATACGATTTGCACATATGTTAATTTCTACGCTTGAAAGCATGCCCTGAGTTTTGGAAAGAGGTCTCGTTGGTCTTGAACATGCATGGAATGCATGACAAACCCGGTCTCTCTTGGTTCGATGTTATTTAGGCTTAACGTTTTCGAATCAAATTTGGCCTAGGTCGATGCTCAAACGTATCGAACCAAGCCATAATTTTTGCCCTGTGCTCGGCATTAATAATACGGTTCTGATAAGTCATGACGCTCACTTTGCATCATACACCTTTGAGGCTTCTTGCATCGGCTTAAGCTAAAGATAAAAATTGATTTGTGTGCTTGCTTGTACGTATGATCACACGAGGAACTAAGTCGTCATAGATGGATTTTGAGATGATGCCCGATGGATTTAGGATGCCGTTCATGAATGGAATTCGAGACGAAGCCCAATGGATTTTGGATGTCGTTCGCGATAGATTTTGGGACAATGCCATGCTTGATGGAGTGAGACGATACTTGGTCAATTCCAGAAGAACCAATGGATTTCGGTTATGTGACGTAATAATTGGAAGCTGTGTGATGTATTATTGATGCCCTTGTCATAATTATGAAATATCATGTGGCTCTTAATCATGTTTGCATTTTAGGCACTTGAGAGTCACGTGCATATTTTAGATGATATTATTTGGCACGTGTATATTTTATATGCTATTATTGTTAGCTGGGTTCACTCCTATGTGGAAGAAGCCCAATGAGTTGCAAGCCCAAAAATGGCTTGAGCCCATAAAATAAGTTAAATGAGGAAATAAAGTTTCTCACTATCTATATAAAAAGGTAGCAGCAGAAAAGGAAACAGTAACAAGAGAAAAAGAGAAAAAAATCTGAGATTTGAGACAATATCTGATTTACATCAAGCTGGCGTCGGAGGTTGATTCATGGTTCGATTGAGCTGAAATTTTGTTAGCATGTTCGTGGCGCAATTTAATCGAATTTGAATGGTTTGATTTTCGTTTGAAGCTCCATAGATCAGATTTTTCGTGGATTGATCAAAACATGCGTTTTTGGTCAGATTTATCCTTGATCTCTTGTGAAGTTCATGTGTATTGCCAATAATTATGTTCTTGAGGTGTTTGCTGCTATGTACCTCTAGTATTTGTCAGAGAAGAACAATTTTATTGATAGTGAAGATTTTCAAGTGGACTCCGATCCCGTGGTTTTTTATCTCCTCACATCGAGGAGGTTTTCCATGTAAAAAAATCGTCTTGTGTTCGCGTGCTTGGTATTTATTTTACTCTACTATATCGATTCCTATTAGGTTTACATAAGAGGGAGATTATTTTATTCCGCTGCGTTGATTCGATATTGTTTGAATTATTACCGTTCTCCCATTAGAGTGGTATCAGAGCAACAATTTATTGCTTGATTTTTCTGCCTTGTGTTAAACAATGGAAACGAATACAAGTAGAATGGTTACACTGAATGGTTCGAATTATCATATCTGGAAAGGGAAGATGGAAGATCTTTTATGTGTGAAAGATTTTTAGGCTGCGCAAGACAAAATTTCTGAAACAGAAATTAATTTCTGGTCAGAAATCAATTTCTTAATTTCTATTCCCCAGACAAATTTTTGAGCAAAGAAACCCGTTTAATAACGACTCAAAATTTCTATTTCTGAAACAGAAATCCGTTTGATAACAGAACAAAATTTCTATTTCTAGGAATAGAAATTGATTAGATAACAATATAGGAAATATTCAAATACAAAATAATAGTCGAAATAATACTAATACATTACAAAAGTTGAAAATACAATTTCATGGATTTTTCAGCATATTATTATCTCTTGCCATTTTATTAACAATTGTTTTCCTAAGCGTATTTATTTGGTTTCCCTCGTTGGTCAATGTATTGTTTGCAAGTTCATCCTGCGTAGGTTCGAGACAAGTATTGCGGAAGCATGAATATGGGTGCCATCAATGGCGCCTATACAGCCTTGTCATTTTATAAAAAAACTAGTATTATACAAGATTATCAACAAAATAAAATTAATGATGTAAACGAATATATAAGAATTCTACCTTAAAGTAACGTTTATGGTTATGAACCAATCGATGGAAGGTTGGTTTATTTTGATTCTCGAATTGAATCAGTCCAGTTACTCATCCCTAATTTCTTTATTGTTGCTTAATGAACCTTTAATGGCCCTTGCATAGCAAAGAGAGAGATTCTCTTGAATCTCTTGCCTTTGAATTAAAATCCAAAATTGTGTAACAATCTAATTATTTTGATTCTACAAGAATTTTGAATCCGTAAAAAATAAGGTTAAATTTCTAGGCACGGTTTTTATTCATCTATTACGTAAGAACTTAAAAAAAAGATTTTTTTGTCTTCAACTGGCCATGCGCGTGCCTTTTCTAGGAGGAAAGAGCCCCATTGTTTTAAAGTATTTAAGAACTTTGGTCATTTTTGAAAGTTGGGGACCCATTCGATTGCCTTTCATCCTAAAGAGGAAGTTATAAAAAAAAAAATTTGAAAAAAAAACATGAGCAAAATAAGAAAAAGAAAATTAGCAATAATTTGTAAAGTTGTGGTTATGAATGAATTAAGTTAGCAAGAAAGCACAAGGTTCTTTTATATGATTTCATTTCAGTTTCTGATTTCTATTTTAGAAACTGAGAAGTTAAAAATTTCAGCTTCTGATTTCTTCAATTTCTCTATTTCTAGAATAGAAATCTGTTTCAGAAATAGAGAAATCAAATTGCGTTACCGAACGGATTTCTGTTCCAAACCTGTTCCGAGGAACAGAGAAACAGAGAAACAGAGAAATCGATAAACATAAATTTTGTCATGCGTTTGCTGAGGAGAAACCAGAGAATAAAACTAACATTGAATGGTCTATATTTCATCGTCAAGTGTGTGGTTATATCAGGCAGTGGGTAGATGATAATGTTTTTAACCATATTATTGAGGAAACACATGCACGCAGTTTATGGGATAAGCTCGAATAGTTATATGCTCGAAAGACTGGGAATAATAAGTTATTTTTGATAAAAACGGATGATGGCTCTGAGATATCATGATGATACTCGTTTGACTGATCATTTAAATTCTTTTCAAGGAATTATAAATCATTTGGCTGCGATGGGAATCAAGTTTGATGATGAGATACAAGCACTATGGTTGCTTGGTACTTTGCCGGACTCATGGGAGACGTTCCGAACATTTTTGTCTAATTTTGCCCCGGATGGTACAATTACCATGGATTTAGCCAAGAGTAGTATTTTGAATGAAGAGATGAGAAGGAAGACACATGGATCATCCTATTCACATTCTGATGCATTGGTTGTTGAGAAAAGGGGGAGAAGTGAGTCTCAAGGTCCGAGAAATAGAGATAAAAGTTGAGACAAAAGTAGAGGTAAGTATAATAAATTTGTTAATATTGAGTGCCATTATTGTCATCAGAAGGGACATATTCAGAGGTTTTGTCGCCAGTTAAAAAGGGAGAAACAAAAGGAGAAAGGTAAAGAGAAGAAAAGTGATGATAACATTGATGACAATCATGTCTCTCGAGATCCGAGAAATAGAGATAAAAGTCGAGATAAAAGCAGAGGTAAGTATAATAAATTTGCTAATGTTGAGTGCCATTATTGTCATCAGAAGGGACATATTCAGAGGTTTTGTCGCTAGTTAAAAAGAGAGAAACAAAAAGAGAAAATGTAAAGAGAAGAAAAGTGATGATAACAGTGATGACAATCATGTCGCTGCACTTAAAGAAGACTTTCTCACTATTTTTTATGGTGATGTGGTGAATTTTGTTTCTCATGAGACTAGTTGGGTAATTGATAGTGGTGCATCCGTTCATGCTACATCTCGTAGGGATTTCTTTACATCATACAAATCAGGTGACTTCGGATTTGTGAAGATGGGAAACAATGGACTAGCTCAAGCTGTAGGCATCGGTGATGTGTGCCTAGAAACCAGCAATGACACAAGATTAGTATTGAATTATGTTAAACATATACCTGATATCCACTTGAATTTGATTTCTACAGGCAAGTTGGATGATGAGGGGTATTGCAACACCTTCAGTAATGGTCAATGGAAACTTACCAAAGGTTCTCTTATTGTGGCTAGAGGTGAAAAATATTCTTCGTTATACATTATGTAGGCAAAGTTGTCTATAGACAAAATTAATGCAGTATATAGCGAAGATGCAGCTGAGTTATGGCATAAGAGGCTTAGTCACATCGGTGAGAAGGGTTTGTCAATATTGGCCAAGAAGAAGCTCCTTTCAGGATTGAAAAGTTTAGCGCTAAAGAAGTGTACTCATTGTTTAGCAGGAAAACATAACAGAGTTGCATTTAAAAGCTCCCCTCTTTCAAGAAAGTCAGGTATATTGGATTTAGTGCATTATGATGTTTGTGGTACTATGAAAAAAAAATCACTTGGTGGTTCTCTTTATTTTGTTACTTTTATAAATGATTTTTCAAGGAAAATTTGGATTTATACATTGAAAACTAAAAATCAAGTGTTAGATGCTTTTAAGCAATTTCAGGCTTCAGTTGAGAGACAGACTGGAAAGAAATTGAAATGCATTAGAACTGATAACGGGGGAGAGTATGTTGGACCTTTTGATGAATACTGCAGATAACAAGGTATTCGACATCAAAAGACACCTCTCAAGACGCCTCAGTTAAATGGCTTAGCTGAGAGAATGAACAGAATATTAGTTAAAAGGGTAAGATGCTTACTTTCACAGTCAAAACTACTTGGATCCTTTTGGGGTGCAGCTTTAAGTACAGTTGTACATGTATTAAATATTACTCCATGCGTTTCTTTATAGTTTGATGTTCCTAATAAAGTTTGGACAGGCAAAGAAGTTTCTTATGATTATTTGCGTGTCTTTGGGTGCAAAGCATTTGTGCATATTCCCAAAGATGAGAGGTCTAAACTTGATGTGAAAACACGACAGTGCATATTTATTGGTTATGGACAGGATATGCTTGGCTACAAATTTTATGATCTGCTTGAAAAGAAAATTGTAAGAAGAAGAGACGTTGTGTTTATAGAAGATCAAACAATAGATGATATTGAGAAATTAGATATGATTTCAACACCACAGGTTAGTGATAATCTGGTTGATTTAGATCCAATTCCTCTTACAAATATTCCTACACAGGTTGATGAAGAGAAGTAGGAAGTCAATGTTCCAAATAATGCACATGTTCTTGAACATGTTGAAATAGATAATACTATTCCTGAATTAGAGGCTCAATTAGATGTTCCACTGAATGTTCCAGTCCGGAGATCCGTTAGAGACCGACGACATTCCACCAGATATTCTGAATATGAGTATGTATTATTGACTGGTGCAGGTGAACCAGAGTGCTATGCAGAAGCAATAGAAGATGAGTACCAAAGCAATTGGTTCGATGCTATGCAAGATAAGATGCAGTCATTTTATGATAATCATACTTTTGAATTGGTGAAGTTACCTAAAGGTAAAAGAGCTTTGAAGAACAAGTGGGTATATAGGTTGAAGCAAGATGAACATACTTTACAAGCACGGTTCAGATTGGTTGTTAAGGGATTCGGTCAGAGAAAGGATATTGATTTTGATGATATATTTTCTCTGGTAGTGGAAATGTCTTCTATCCATGTGGTACTAGGCTTGGCAGCTAGCCTAGATTTAGAAATTGAGCAAATAGATGTTAAAAATGCCTTCCTACATGGTGACTTGGAGGAAGAGATATACATGGAACAACCTAAGGGTTTCAAAGTGAAAGGAAAAGAGGATTATGTATGCAAATTGAAGAAAAATCTCTATAGCCTAAAACAAGCACCGAGACAGTGGTATAAGAAATTTGCGTTAGTTATGATAGAACAGGGCTATAAGAAGACTTTCTCGGATAACTGTGTGTTTGTCCACAAATTTCCTGATGATGACTTTATTATTCTCTTACTTTATATTGATGATATGCTGATTGTTGGCAGGAATGCTTCAAGAATTGAGTTATTGAAGAAACAGTTGAGCAAGTCTTTTGCCATGAAAGACTTGGGCTCGGCGAAGTAGATTATTGGCATTAAAATTACTGAGACAGAGATGCTAAGAAGTTATTTATGTCACAAGAGAAATATATCGAGAAGATCCTTCAGAAATTTTACATGGACAAGGCTAAAGTGGTTAGTACTCCTCTTGCTGCCCACTTTAAGTTAAATATGATGCAAAGTCATTCAACTGATAAAGAGAAGAAAGATATGGAAAGTATTCGATATACTTCAGCTGTAGGAAGCTTAATGTATGCGATGGTATGTACACGCCCAAACTTGGCATATGTAATTGACGTTGTTAGTCGCTATTTGTCAAATCCAGGTAGAGAGCACTGGAATGCAATGAAGTGGATTATGAGGTATCTTCGGGGAACTTTAAATTTGAAACTCAGTTTCGGAACCGGGAAACTTGAGTTAGTTGGATACACAGATTCCGACTTGGCAGGAGATAGTGATACTCGTAAATCTACTTCTGATTATTTGATTTCTTTTGCGAGTGGAGCTGTGTCATGGAAGTCAAGATTGCAGAAGTGTGTTGCACTTTCTACAACCGAAGCTGAATTTATTGCAGTGACTGAAGCTAGTAAAAAGATGCTATGGATGAAGAAGTTATTAAAAGAACTTGGGTTCAAGCAAAAGAGGTATGTACTATTTTGTGATAATAAAAACGCAATTCATCTTGATAAGAATTCATCTTTTCATTCTGATCGAAACATATTGATGTTAGATATCATTGGATAAGAGATGTTCTAGATGAAAAGTTGTTGGAACTTGAGAAAATTCATACGGATCATAATGGTTTCGATATGATGACAAAGACTCTACCAAGAGAGAAGCTTGAACATTACCGTTTGATAGCAGGGATGGTGAATCCCTCAATATTGTTGTGAGTGGGAGATTTGTTAGTTGGGTTTACTCCTATGTGGAGGAAGCCCAATGAGTTGCAAGCCCAAAAATGGCTTGAGCCCATATAATAAGTTACATGAGGAAATATGGTTTCTCACTATCTATATAAAGAGTTAGCAATAGAAAAGGAAACAATAACAAGAGAAAAAGAGAAAGCAGAAAATCTGGGGTTTTTGGCAATATTTGATTTACATCAAGCTAGCGTCGGAGGTCGATTCGTGGTCCGATTGAGTTGAAATTTTGTCAGATGTTCGTGGCGCAATTTAATCAAATTTGAACGGTTTGATTTTCGTTTGAAGCTCCATAGATCAGATTTTTCGTGGATTGATCAAAACCTGCGTTTTTGGTCAGATTTATCCTTGATCTCTTGTGGAGTTCATGTGTATTGCCAAGAATTATGTTCTTAAGGTGTTTGCTGCTATGTACCTCTAGTATTTGCTAGAGAAGAACAATTTTATTGATAGTTAAGATTTTCAGGTGGACTCCGATCCCGTGGTTTTTTATCTCCTCACATCGAGGAGGTTTTCCACGTAAAAAATCGTCTTGTGTTCGTGTGCTTGGTATTTATTTTACTCTACTATATCGATTCCTATTAGGTTTACACAAGACGGGAGATTATTTTATTCCACTGCGTTGATTCGATATTGTTCGAATTATTACCATTCTCCCATCAATTATTTAGCACATGTATATTTTATATGCTATTGTTTGGGCCTTGAGATTCACGTGCATATTTTATATACTATTATTTAGGCATTGAGACTCACGTGTATATTTTATATGCTATTATTTGGGTCTTGAGAGTCACGTACATATTTTACATGCTATTATTTGGCACATGTATATTTTATATGCTATTGTTTGGGCCTTGAGATTTATGTGCATATTTTATATACTATTATTTAGGCATTGAGACTCACGTGCATATTTATATGCTATTATTTGATTTTGGTCATGCTTGTTTTATAAGTAGTCAAAGATTCTCGCATGTTTTAACCAAGGTGAAGTAAATTTTTTGACTATTGATTTGGCATCGACATTTTTAGTGTCAAGAATTGCATGTTTTCGATTCGAAGCATACTCCTAAACGAGGATTAAGGGATTTATTTAATGAGCTTCGATTCACTGTTGTTGTTTTTCCTTCTTTTTTTTAGGCTCGTAGGTATGGATACCCCTCCTGTTCACTTTGGTATGCCCGTCGACTTGAAAGTGAATGTTTTGGAGTGAAAAGGTTCATGGTTCTCACGGTTGTCTTCTCCTTTTTCTTGATGTTCTTTGCCTTATCTTTTTGTCGCTCGTTCATTGATGTTCGCATTAGTTGAGAATTTGTCTGGAAAAAGTACCAAAATAGTCCTTAACCTTTTACATTGATATCAATTCAGTCCTAAATTTTTTAATTGGACCAATTTAGTCCTAAACATTTTCACATTAGTACCAATTTAGTCCATTTGACTAATTTAAGTCGGAAATTGCTGACGTGGCCGTCCGCGGTCTGATGTGGCGCCACATGGACAAATTTGATAATTTTTTATACTTTTATATATATTTTTCTTTTTTTCTTTTTTTCTCCTTACCCCTTGGCTGGCTGACCATCGCCGGCCACGGGCTGGTCGGGGCGAGGGGCCCCACGCCCTTGCTGGCCACAGGCGAGGCGTCAGCCCTCGCCCGAGATCTAGGCGAGGGTCGAAACCCTCACCCCTTGGCTGGCAAGGGCCTCTGCGTCCTCGTCAGCCACAAGCGAGGGCGCGGTAGCCCTCACTCGTGGCAGGCGAGGGTGCAGCGGCCCTTGCCCAGATCCAAGTGAGGGCGTGGCCCTCCGTGGTTTCAAGCCTTATAGCTATCAGTGAAGGAAGTGGTGGTGGTCAAGGCTCGTGTTGGCATTCTCACAAACATGTCTCGTGCAAGATGTGATCGCTCGAGGAAGGAAGCGTGCGTGCAGGAGAGAGAGAGAGAGAGAGAGAGAGAGAGAGAGAGAGAGAGAGAGAGAGAGAGAGAGTACCGTTGAGCTTGATTGAGAGAAGAAGGGAGAGACGCTTTGCAACTAGAGGAGACGAGACGCCCTGCTGCCGCGCCCTTGCCTAGATTTGGGCGAGGGCCGCCGCATCCTCACTCGCCACAAGTGTGGGCTGTTGCGCCCTTGCTTATGGCTGACGAGGGCGCAGAGGCCCTCACTGGCCAATGGACGAGGGTTTTTGCCCTCGCCTAGATCTGGGCGGGGGCCGACGCCCTCACTCGTGGCCAATGAGGGCGCGAGGCCCCTCGCCCGACCAACTTGTGGCCGGCGATGGTCGGCTGGCGACCTCATTGGCCAAGGGTAAGGATAAAAGAAAAAAAAAAAGGAGAAAAAAAGAAAAAAAATAATTTAAAAAATCTGAATATATAATTATAAAATTTATTCATGTGGTGTCACATAAGACCATCAGCAGCCACGTTAGCATTTTTCGGCTTAAATTAGCCGGATGGACTAAATTGGTACTAATGTAAAAATGTTTATGACTAAATTGATTAAATTGAAAAGTTTATGACTAAATTAGTACAAATACAAAAGGTTTAAGATTATTTTGGTATTTTTCCCGAATTTATTTGATCATGCTAATGCATCTCACACTTGCAATAAAGTACAAGCCGAATTTGCTCAACCATTTTCCTCTTGTTCTTAGGTGGTCCTTTTTCCTTCCCCGAATCCATGCTTGCTGGCTAAATATGTAATTTTGCTTCTCTCGCTTGTGTGATTGACGATCTAAATGCGTATTTTGCTGTTTACTTTCCTTGCTTCGTTGCGGTTATCTCCATCAAAGGGGAGTTATCTTAAGTTTTTGGGAGTTTCGATATCTTTTTGCTGAAAAATCGTATCTTGTTTTTTCATTGATCAGGCCGAGTTTGGAAAATGAGAGTAAAATTTTCTCATGTCGTTGCATCAGAGTGAAGAATGTGATAGTATTAAAGTTTTTAGTAATTTCAAATCCCACGCTTTAAACTCACAATTAGTTCATGATCTCCGGCTAATAGTTCAAATCAAGTAGAAATGGAGGTCAAGGGAAGCGTAAGCTATCGTTGGTGGAGATGAGCACCGAAGGAGGATTTCAAACTTCATCGCAACAAGAAACGCACATATGATTGTACAATTTTTTATTGTTGCTGACTCGCAAGACCTTGCTTCATCGTTTCAGTCACCATTTCACGGTACACTCACTTGCACAAACGCCTCTCGCATGCATTGATCACTCTCACTCCCTCTTCCCCTCTTTTAGTCGTTTTACTCTTGCTCAAAATGACAGCTCGATCCTAATGTCGGTGCCTATGGTAGTCTCAACTTGCTTGTGAGTTCTAGACATTTGCAGCTTCAAGCTGGTAAGACCAGTACAGTGGTAAACTAGGTAGAGTTATGGGGGGAGCTAATTATGTGTATGAGAGGATACTAGACAGATGTATGTCATGATAATCCTAGAGATATCTGTGGAGAGATAAGAAGTGGTGTTAATTGCATAGTAACAAGTCCATGTGACTATCCACGATTTTGAGAAGTGTCGATATCACTGAAAGGTATTTGTATATTTAACTTTTCTCATTCAAGTGATTTACCGTTCTTGGAAACGTTGATATAATCAAGGTTGTCCTTATCTTTTATTGACTATGTGGTTATTCTGAGATAATCTGTCATTGACAAAATAGAAGCATTACCTTATCTAGCAGCGATGCCAAGTAGTAATTATAAATTACATCTCATGTGAACTTTTATTATCTAGTGCACTATAGAAAGTTGCTACGAAAGAGTTCAATAGAGCTTGAGTAAGTGTGACGCATTTTACCCATTGCTTTGTGCATCGACATACTTAAAATTAGAATAACATTTTGTTGTGTGGATCTGAGTCTGAGGCTTCTTGAAATCCAACTGCGACACCATGACAAAGAAACAAAAGAACAACCCATTTGTAGTTCTTTTTGCAATCGATGAAATTTGAAAATCTCAAATAAGGATCCAAAGTGAGCCTATTTTCTCAAATAAGGACCTGAAGTGTCTGTTGTCCCAAATAAAGACTCGAAGTGGCTAACAAGTCTCATATAAAGACTTGAACCTGCCGGCCGGCTGGCATTTTTGGTGGCCGGAATATGGGCAATTTTGTCCATAAAAAATATAGATAGAAATTAACAAACCCTCCCAAACTCTTCATCTCAAGTACCCAACCAAGAGACAGAGAACATCTCCATCTCTAGTACCCACATTTTAGGCACAATTCGAATCCACTTCGATGGACCCAACCATGAGACAAAAAAATCTCCATCTCGAGTACCCACATCTTGGGCACAATTCGAATCCACTTCCATGGACCCAATTGAGAGAGAGAGAGAGAGAGAGAGAGAGAGAGAGAGAGAGAGAGAGAGAGAGAGAGAGAGAGAGAGAATGGACCCAACCATGAGACAAAAAAATCTCCATCTCGAGTACCCACATCTTGGGCACAATTCGAATCCACTTCCATGGACCCAACTGAGAGAGAGAGAGAGAGAGAGAGAGAGAGAGGGAGGGCACATACCTTTGGAACTCAAGGAGCTAGGGATCTTGCTCCATTAATAGAGAATTTGGGTTCTCCAAACGAGAGGGGACAAAGAACGTAAAAGATGAAGAGTAGAAAAAGAAGATTGTGAAGAGTTTGGGGGTTTTGTTTTTAGGGCTTGTTAATTTCTATCTATATTTTTTGGGGACAAAATTGCCTATATTCCGACCATTGGAAATGTCACACGCTTGTCGGCTAGCGGGTTCAGGTCCTTATTTGAGACTTGTTAGCCACTTTGAGTCCTTATTTAAAATAACGATCACTCCATATCCTTATTTGAGAAAGTACGCTCACTTTAGGTCATTATTTGAGATTTTCCCGATGAAATTTAAAGCAAGGATCCTTTGAAGATTCCTTGTAGGGTCATTTAGGGTCTATTTGTAAACATTTTTATTCCTCAAAATTTATATTCTTTTATTCTCCGAAATTGAAAAAGAATAGAAATCCATTTGGAATAGAAAACTGGTCGGGAATAGATTTGAAATAGAAATAAAAACTAAAAAAAAAATTGCTTCTTATTCTAGAGAACAATTTCTATAATAGGTCATTTTCTCTCTTTTCTTTTCTTCTTCTTTCTCTTCTAACTGGTCGCCAGAGCCTCCAGTGGCCAGTGACCTTGTTGGCTCTCGTCTCTGGCCAGTTGCCGGCCATTGCCAAGACTCGGCAATCGGCTAAAGGAGGAAGAAGAAGAGAGAGAAAAAAAAAGGAAAGAGAAAAAAAAATCTCAGAAAATCATTAGAAGTTTAAAAGAAATTTTACATGACAGGAACTTTTTAGTTTGGGGTACTGATTCTTGGGTAACTTGCAGGAAAATAACAAAGAAGAAATTGATATATTTTGGCCTAAAATGGAGAAATTTGAACTTGTTGCTATTTAGAAAATAAAAACTAGTCTCTTCTGCATCATTGCTCTTGTAACAACTCATCTCTCAAAAGTTTACTTTCTTGTTGACCTTTTATTTTATCTTTTTATTTTTAATTTCATTCGTCTAAAATATATATGAAATTTCTATATTTACTCTATCAAATAATTTGTCATTTTTCATTATTGTTGACGAGATGCTTTGACATGGAGTGTGTAAAACATTATAGAAGTGTTTAGGAAAATACTAAAAATATTGGCATAAATGAGTTATGCACAATGAGACATCTTGATATTGTTTGTTAAACAACCTGCAAATGACATTCATTTTTTTTTTTGTCAATCCAAAATAATGAAATTTCAATGATATTTTAAAATTTTATTTTATTTTATTTTATGCAAATCTATGACATAATCAAATTCATTCTTTTATGCAAATCTATGACATAATCAAATTCATTCTTTTGAAGTTTCACGAATGGGAATGTAACCATGATTTTCTCTTGGAAAAGCATTAACGAGGTTTTTTTTTTTTTTTTTTTTTGCTTGCATCCAATCATCCCTAAACTGTACATGTATATAGAGACAAATAATAAAAAAGATTTGATGGTGATAAACACAAAAAAAAAAAAAAAGCTTATAAACACGTGATTGTGTTAAAAAGTTACCTATGTTAAATCTTTTCTAAATTTTACTGGGCAATTAATCCATAAATTGGCTTGACAATGTAAAAAATAACCAAGTTTCTTCAAAATTTCTCTTTTGGACAAAACTAATTTTTATGGAAGTAAATCTAAAAAATAAAGAGAAAATATAATGCATTTGATTTATAAGGAATATCCACAATAAAAACAAGAACAAAATGTGTGGTATTCTTAATTATGGCAATTAAATCCTACAGAAATAAAAGCACTAACAAAATAAGGAAAATGAATCAACTGGGTGCTACCACTTTAAATTGCAATTAAATAATCAAGGGTAACTTTGTCTTTTTCACCAAAATGGGTTGCCTTTAGTGTAAATTCAGGGTATTTTTATGATAAAAAAAATGTTTGGGGTATTTATGTGACAATGGACAACTTTAGGGTTTCTACTGATATTAAAAAAAAAGTATAGGTATTTATGTTCTAGCAGGGATAGTTTAGGGTTTATTTGCCAAAGAGAAGAAGCTGAGCTCCAAGCACTTGGAAAATCCATTTCAACAATCAAGCCGGCAAAGTTGATTTCTTGAGGGTAGAACTATCCACTCCTCTCCATCTCTTTTCGTTTAAATTTCGTGTTCGAATAAAAAGATTTTATGGTTCTCACAGTTGTCTTCTCTGTTTCTCGATGTTTTTTGTCTTATCTTTCTGTCGCTCGTTCATTGACGTTCATATTAGTTGAGATATGTCTAATCGTGCTGATGCATCTCGCACTCGCAGTGAACTACAATCCGGATTTGATCGACCATTTTCCTCTTGTTCTTGGTGGGTCCTTGTTCCTTCCCCGAATCCGTACTTGCTGGCTATATCGGTAATTTCGTCTCTCTCGCTTGTGTGATTGATGATCCGAATGCATATTGTGTTGTTCTCTTTCGTTGCTTCGTTGTAGTTATCTCCGTCAAAAGGGAGTTCGTCTTTTGTTCTTGGGAGTTCCGATTTCTTTTCGCTCATGAAAAATCGCATCTTGCTTTTTAATTGTTCGGGCGGAGTTTAGAAAATGAGAGCAAAATTTTCTCGTGTCGTTGCATCTAAGTGAAGATGCGATAGTAACAAGGATTTTTGTGATGTCAAATCCTACGCTTTGACCTCACAATTAGTTCATGATCTCCGGCTAATAGTTCAGATCAAGTAGAAACGGAGGTTGAGGGAAGCGTAAGCTGTTGTAGGAGGAGATGAGCACTGGAGGAGGATTTCAAATTTTATCGCAACAAGAAACGCAAGCTCGATTGTACAATTTTTTATTGTTGCTTACTCGCAAGACCTTACTTTATTGTTTCAGTCACCATTTCACAGCGTACTCACTAGCAGACACGTCTCTCGCATGCATTGATCTCTCAGTTCACTCCCCCTTCCCCTCTGTCAGTCATATTACACTTGCTCCAAATGGTAGCCTAGATCCTAGTGTTGGTGTCTATGGTAGTCTCAACCTGCCCAAGAGTTCTAGACATTTTGCATCTACAAGCTGGTAAGTCCGATATGGCAGTGAACTAGGAAAATCCGAGGGAAGCTAATTAGGTGTATGAGAGAATACTAAAGTGATGTATGTTATGTGCCCTAGAGATTTCTCCAGAGAGAGAGGGAGAGGTGTTAATTGCATGGTAATAAGTCGACGTGACTATCCACGATTTTGGGAAGTGTTAATATCGTTGAAGGGTATTCATATAATTAGCTATTGTCATTTGAGTGGTTTATTATATGGAAACATTGATATAATCAAGGTCGTCCTTATAATTTTTCTGTTACTATGTGGATGTCCCGAGATGATCCGTTATTGACAAGTTAAAAGCATTACCATATTCGGCAGCGATACCAAGTGGTCATCTATAAATTACATCTCATGTGAATTTCCATTATCTAGCGCAATATAGAAGGTTGTTGCTAAAGAGTTCTAAAATAGAGCTTGAGTAAAAGTGATGGATTGTGCATCGACTTAAAATTCTAACCCCTTAGTTCTGCTGTTTTTTTAAGCTTGGGGTACTGATTTGTGGGTAACTTGCAGGAACATAGCTAAGAAGAAATTGATATATTCTGGCCTAAAATGGAGAAATCAGAGAAAAGAAGCGGCAGTGGCAATGACAGCATTCCCTACTTGTCTCTAGAGATTATATCAGAAATATTATGCAAGCTTCCTATCGACTCAGTCCTACGCTGCAGATGTGTTTGCAAGGCCTGGCGTTACCTGACAAAATCTCCCGCTTTCATCGAGCGGCTTTTGAGTAGCAATGTTGACAAGGCACCGGCTCTTCTCCTTGAAACGTCTTGTGTAGAGAATGAATCCACACAGCCATTTCTTTTGGTGGATGTCGAGCAACGCAGGTTTAGACACATTCGCATTGATCCACTAGAAGGACTTTCGGCCATGAGCACTTGCCGAGGATTGGTATGTGTAGGTTCTCTGTCAACTCTTGATCCTGTTTATGTTTTCAATCCCATAACGAGGGAGTACAGAAGATTGCCAGCATCGGGAGAAAAAGATATTGAAGATCATCAAGCTGGACTCGGTTTCGATCCTTCAACAGGAGAGTACAAAGTTCTGCGGACATATGTTGATGATGACGAAGGAAAAAGGTGCTTCGAAGTGACTACACTAGGAGCGAGTTCGTGGAGGAAATTGGATGTACCTGATCATTGGCAGGATTATTTTGTATATGAACCTGTATTCTGGAACAAGGCCATTCACTGGAAAGCCTCTACAACAGCATGTGACTTCCTCTTATCATTTGACGTATGTCATGAGAAGTTTCGGAAGATTTCATTTCCCAAAGGTATTGCCGGCTTTGGCATCAGCCCACGTGCCGAAGATGTTGGCCAATTCGGCCTCGAAGTACGCCACGATAATGATGGTGAATTGTTCCTACCCCCCCAAGGTTTTGTCCCTGACCTCACGTCAATCATCAAACCCACGGAACTTGAGCTGCTAGGATTCGGAGGATGCTTGACCATAATAGAACATGATGACGAGGAGATGAGACTATGGGAAGTGACGGGGGACAAGCTCGAAGACCTTTCCATCTGGTTTTGGGATGAACACGATACTCACGTTCTGTGGAATCCCTACATGACTTATAAAGTCATCGGTAGGTGGAGCCCGGAATGTTATCTGTTAGAGGTGAGTATTTGTCATGGTGACGTTGAGAACCGAAGAAAGCACTTCACATGGTTCCTCCCGAAAAGGGCTAATTACATGCCACTGGACATCCCTGGCCTCCCTTCGATGTTCATTACGGTACGCGGTTATGAGCCTAGCCTGGTATCACCTGAAACTCTGTGATTGAGGGTTGCTCTTTTTATCTCCCGGAGCTAAACTTTTTGTTGTCTTCAGTCTGACCCTTTGTGAGTACTGTGTTTTCTCCCCCATTTAGCCATATTTGTAATTATTCGAGCAGCTTCTTTGCAGAAATGTTGCAAGGGATAAGTACCAGTAGTCTAGGAATAACTGTTTTCGTTTAACATTGCCAATTGCAAGTACTGAAGGATTCTCTGTGCTATTTTGTGGATTCATATATGTTCTTCCCATAGTTATTGGAAATTTCATGTAGAGATTATTACAGCAGGTTCTTTGGTTCAGAAGGAGAGTAAACGAAAGTTAGTAGGATGAGGGAGATCGAATCTATACTATAAATGAATCTACTTGTGCAGGCAGAAATCTTTAGCCCATGCACTCAAAAAGAAATATAATAAATCGTTGGGAACCATGACCAAGTTAATCATGCTTGATTGGGTATTATTTATATACCTGGTATGCTCAATACCTGTCAGAGAACGACATTGAGGCACAAGAATATGATCTGATTCCTTTGCGTCATCACCAAATGCAAACACTTCATTATTTCAACACTCGCTCGATATTTTCTACACAACATGTTTATATGGTCTAATATCTTAAGGTGAACTTCCTGTCGTAAGAAG
Source organism: Eucalyptus sideroxylon (assembly GCA_014182405.2). Classification (NCBI taxonomy): domain Eukaryota; kingdom Viridiplantae; phylum Streptophyta; class Magnoliopsida; order Myrtales; family Myrtaceae; genus Eucalyptus; species Eucalyptus sideroxylon. Next base: position 8,584,341 of record CM024549.2, on the reverse strand, counting down.
AAACAATAGTTTGCGCTGTGCATCGGTAGAAATGCATGTACTGGGGATTACTACGCCATTAGTGCCAAGTACTAGTTTGACGGGGATTGAGGGCTGACATTGCAGTCTATCGTTAAGTAAATTGTATGGAAGGACTGTTTTGGCCATTGTCCTAGAGCACGAGCGACTAAAAGAACTTCTTACAGCCTACAATTTCGGGAAAAAGGCGAATCAAATTGATTGATCGCCGGATCAAAGTAGGGCTACTATGACTATTAGTTACATGTTTGATAATATCTACACGTAAAAGGATGCGTGAAGAGTTCTGCATTGAAGTGAACGCCCCGAAACTTTTACCAAGATAGGAATTCACCGCATTCTTATACATATTATCGATTGGAGTTAATTAGGAGTTCAAGAGATATACAATGAAGGATTAAGATTCAAACTAAGTTCCTAGATGGCACAAAACCTTGGTCTGAAACGCATCTAAATCGCTTTGACCATATGGCAGGTCTAGTCATGTCCACTATACAACGACAACCGTTCATGCATACCACACTTGGGACAGAGCTCGGTTAAGCAAAGTCGGTCTCTTGAGTGGTAGTACTGTCGATCTCTTCCTTTCCCTCCGAGAATCTCTCTGTTTGAATTGGAAATGATTGAAACTTTACATGACTGTTCACTTTTTCTCTTGTTCTTGTTTTTCTTTTTCCTTTTGGGTTCTGTAAATAATGGCTTACCGAGTTAAGAATCTTGCCGGTCGCGTCAATGCACCTTGCATTTAATTTGATCTGAACTCATTTGGGCATTTTCCTTTTGTTCTTGTCTGATATACAAGCTCCCAAGGGCAGATGATAAGGAGTTGCTGGCTGAAGTTCATGCTCGGCATTTGAAAAATGTGTTTGAAAATGTGTATCTGTGGTTTTCTCTCCCTTGTACGGGAACACGAATCGTTGTTTCTTGAAATCTAGAAATTGTTTCTCGTTTGTAGCCATTGAGTAGAGTGCGTAAATGAGACCAAAATTCTCTTTTTTCATTGCATCTGTCTGAAGAACGAGAAGTGTGGATAGTGACAATATCATTGTGAAGGCACTATATAAGAGTAGGATTCATTTTAGAATCTACTTCGAATAATGCGTGCGCCTTTTCTCGATGCTGAATGCAACACTAATTGAAGGACTGATCTGATCATTGACGGTTTCCAGGGGTGTTGATATTGTTGAAGGGTGTTCATGTAGGTTGATATATTCGTTCTAGTGATCGCTTTGGAAACATTGGTATAATTGAAGTTGCATCCCCACAATCTGTCCTGTTAGGTCGGTGTCCTATAATGATCAGATTATCTTTACGATCCAAAAGCTTAAATGGAATAAGATACCGAAAATGGTTACCATACTACCTTGGGTTACCGTGGTGCATCGGTCCCATGCTTCATAGGTGATATCCTGAACATACTTTCATTAACTGTACCATATTAAAATCCACAAAAGAGTTCTAGGAAAGAGAGATCTAATGCAAACTATTTGTGCATCGAATCGCACTTCCAATTTTGGAACAACATGTTGTGAAATTATTGGGCTTCTTGAAATCTAACCGTCGGACCGCAATAAAGGAAATTGAACCACGTAACACCAAACAAAGATGGAAAGGATAGATTGCACTTTACATTCCTTGTATGTTTTCCTTCGCGATATCCTCTGTTCACGATTTATTGTGCTTGTGGTACCTAATTCATTTGTTTCAGTTAGAGGGTAGATCGTGCTAATTCGATGTATTCTTCCCTCCAATGGCGAATCCAAAGAAAGCGAGCTACGGCAACAACATAAGTATCCCCTACTTCGTTGTTGATATCAAATGCGAAATACTAGTCAGGCTCGCAGCCGATGTGTGTGCAAGTCATGGTGTACTAGACGAATGATCCTGTCTTCATCGAGTGGCTGACGCCCAGGGCTCATCGTCCAGCTGCTCAGTGTGCCAGGCGACCAACTCAGGGGTTTGCTCCATTGGGTGGATCCCAAGGGAAGCGGTCGCGGGGTTCAGAACAGGCTGCTTCAGGGACTATTGGTCATGGGGTCTTGCCGGGGATTGCTTTGTCTAGTTTTCCCTGGTCGCTGGATCCTGTCCTCATTTGTAACCCCGTAATGAGTGAGTACCGGCAGTTGCCCACGTCGAGAAGAAGGTTCATTTATTGCCATCACGGGGTCAGTGCAAAATCCTGTGAACTGATGTCAAGGTCGAAGACAAGACATTGCGGTTCAAGGTGATTACGCTCAGGAAAAATAAGTGGAGTACATCGCCAATTACCGACAATGTCTGGAACCACCATGAATGCGATCTGATGTCCTGGAACATGGCCATCCTCTGACTTTCCTGAAGAATTTGGGGATGTCAATTTACACGTCGATGATGGTAGTAAAGGCATCACATCACCGCCTCCAGGGGATCCTTTCCCGCATATCCGCTGGCCCGGCGAGCACCTGACCAAGCATTTCGAATAGATTGGCTTCGGGGAGATCCCTGATCGTGGTCGAACATAAGGAGTGAATGCTGATGTTGGAAGTGACCAGAGAGAATCTGAAAGTCGTCAAGATCAGCTGGCGGAAAGAGCACGACACTCACGTCTGGCGACCCCGGGTTCTTATCTTCTCCAGCTGAGCACTTGCTGTGAACCTCCCTCGGAAGTTCAACGCAATTCCTGGCTTTGAGCCTAGCCCTGGTCTCTCCTGAAACTACTTGACCGAGAACTGAAACTTTCCTAACATGGTGGTCCATGCCAATCGCCTTTGTAAACATGCACGTCTTCCTGTTTAACCAAACTGTGATCATTTTGGATGTTTGTGAAGCGATTAAAATCAAAGAGGGGGACTTGTTTGAAATCTCACTTAGCCTTACCGAAGTTTGCAGGAGCTCTTTCTTTTTCGTGTCATCAAGCGAACTCGATATGTTCTAGTTAAAGTCGACTAGAAAAGGCTCTAGTTTCGCGTTGGGACCCCGACGTTCTGAGTCGATGCAGCGAGGCGTATCAGGAAGTTCTTCAACTGGGGAAGGAGAGTAAATGCAGATCATCACGTTGTTTATGTCCTTCTAGGTTATTTATAATGACAAAGATGGTTCAAATCTGCATAGTAAACCTCTCAATCCAATTCCGTGCAGAGATCCACATTGTAATACACCAGAAAACATGTCCTAAGGTCCTGACATATTGTTCATGGAAAAAAAGACACAATTTTCAGGAATATTAACAGATACCCAGAATTCTAAATATTAAAAGGGTACGAAAAGAAGAAAAATTCGTACTTTTTTTTTTTTTTTGTATAATTTTTTCGTGTCCATATAAATGGAATACCTGAACATGGCCATGACAATGACCTTGATCCACCCGCACATACACAAAGACCAGTAGCTATTGCTCATGTCCTTTTAGAGATGTCTATTCCTACATTGATATGTGCCAGCTCCATTAGGAGAATCTGAAACCATATCTTTAAATTTGATGTAGCTCAATCGCGGGCCCTATTCCCCTAACAAGATAATGATTTTAGCTAATAGGAGCTAATTCAAATGGAGCAACTAACTAGGCTTGCATTTGAAATTCATGGGATTTGGAATATACAATCGAATTCTAGCTAAAGTTCCTCTTTAGATGGCAAACAAAAAATTGTATGTGATTTTAAGATGTAACGGGAATTTGGAATTTCATTCAGCTTTTGACGATTGGATGGGTTCATTGCGATGACGATAGCTAATTGCTTTAGTGAAGATTATCCCAAGAGAAATGGTTTTTCATCATAAAATTACATTTGGGGAATCATCATAAGTATAAATATATAATTGGCAATTTCTATAGTCAAGTTGTGTTACCAACAAAAAAAAAATGATAATTTGTTCCTCGAAAAGTGCAACTTAGAAAATGACACTCACATCCTATTCTAGAATAGACAACACCTATGATACATAAATTCATACACTTTAAAGGCTTTTAACTTTTGTAAAACGTCACATAACTACCACGTCAACATCAAATCACCGTGGTAACATCAAAAAAGTAATTTGAAAACTAACTAATCCTAGCTAGTTCATTATAGGGTGAAGAATCGTGATGCTACAAATAGCCAATATAGGTTTCTTACTTCTAAATATTTTTATGCCTTTTGTCTTTCTATTTAAATTTTATTAATATTGAGTACCTCAAATGTTTTCAAATATACTAATTCTGACGTTTAAAATCATCCACTACTTTAGATAGTGTGTTTAAAGGGAGTACGTGTACATTTCTTTTGATGGAAAAGTTGTATATTAACTTTTACCAAACAACATTACCTATATGAAAGCCAAAAAAAGGCTACTTTCCACTTATCCTTATTATGGTTTCTTCGAGATTAGAACTTAATAAAAGATAATTACAAACTCGAGAAACTTATAAGAAAATTATATAAGATTTAATCTTTTAATGCTTAAATATTAAGAGTTTTGATGAATTAAACCGGAATCAAATTGCGAGAGCCATAAAGTCTTTAACAAATAAGAAGTAAGTGAAAAATTTTAAAAATTACTGAAATGAAATCCTCAGACACTTTTCACGCAAGAATCTTCTTTTTTTGGGGCAGAGCACTGACCATCATTTGTAATTAAAAAATAAAATAAAATAATTACTTTAGCTCCTCTTTTACCGCTGGATTAGAGCCGGGACCCCATCTTGACACGTGTCCCTGGCAGATCGAGAAGCCGTAATTTCGCTACTTTTTCCAAACATCCGTCGGCCTGCGATCACGCCTAGGTGGGAGCAGAAGTGCACGACCCACCAGTCATGGGGCGACACGTGTGCGACCACTGCGGCTCCTTAACTGTGTCCCAGGCGATTCTCGATTAATCAAAGTCTAATTCAAAGACAGATTTCTGACTCAGACAAAGCAGGAAAAAAGAGTCACCTTTTGTCCTTTGGTTTCTTCTGTGGATCTTAGTAGAAGCACTTACCAAGAAATCTCTTAACAAAATTAAAAAAAGAATTTCTTTGATTTGATTTTTAAAGGGTTGACAAAACTTTTTGTTTTTGGGCAAGTGCTGAAAAAAAGGGAAAAAAAAAAAAAAGCTGCAACGTATAGGCTAAATAGAGAATAGATGGTTGAATAATGAAGCTCCAAGTTAGGTAAGTAGGAAATGAGATTTTCTTGTCTTGACTTGGCAAGTCTTTGAACTTCCTTGTTTCTTCCGGCACTAACTTGGGTTAATGGAGCGGTGTGCTTTTAATTTCCTACCTCGAGATAGACATCCCTATGACTTTAGTTATAGTTATCGTGTGGGTGCATATGTTATTTTAAGGTCACATATTAAGTGATGATATTTCTCTTACACTTACCGTATCATTAATTACATCATGCACTCGAAATGAATTCGTACTATCATATCGTACTGGATGTGAAATGTGGAGTTTATTAAACATGCTTATATCTACTAATGAGAAAAATCCACACACTACTCATATGTGATTAAAATTACGTCGTTCTTAGAGCACATGATTAAGGTTGTCGTAAATTACATGATTTGAGATTTGTCAATAGATAAGTTAGTGTATTACATTTTGCGAATTGAAAAAGAAGTCCGTGACATAAGCTATAGTTGAATGTACAACAATTTATCCCAAAAACTAGAATATAAAAAAATAAAAGAGGAAAAGAGGGATTCAAAATTTCTTAGTGAAGAAACCGAATGGGTTTTTGACACGTGTCCAGTCATTATTTAGTTGCTTTCTCAAGGATGATGCTTTCATCCAAAAGACACAAGGTGCAAACCTTGGACAAATCCCTTGAACCACTTTGTGTGCTATCGTACATGAGAAAAAAATAACGCGTGACGTGACACGATGAATGACAGCATGGGCATCTCGGACGACATGACTGGATAATCCGCATGGGGTCTCCTCTCCCATCTCTTTCTTCTTGACTTAGCCCCCAAAAGAGATTTAAAATCACTGACCAAAACTGCTGTGGGGGCTGCCAATATTAATCACTCCAGTCCAGGTGAGCAGCAAACTTGTTTGTTATGAAGGTTTGAACAATTGATAAGACCAAATTCGATGGCATGTCCTGCTCGTTCTCATCCTTATGGATCCATTTTGAGTCTTTTCAATCTTTTCAATAAATTTGCATTATCAGATTCTTATGACTCTGATTCAAGATATTATTTCGCTATAGTTTTTTTTTATTGATTCTTACGGCGATCTGAATCTCTAGAAATATAAGTTTGTATGTACATTGAGGTAAATCTAGTGACTATATAACCTTTATGCACGCCCATCACTATAGTACCTTGTCACATACTATGTACTAGTAGAAGTACATATAGATTTTGGTGCATGGTCAAAGGGATCTAATGTGATTAGCACAATGAGAAAGCTCATCTTAGATAGATGAATTTTTGGGCCGATGCGCATGAATATAATTGAATAGGTCTAGGAGGCGAGCGAAGGAACTAATGCATTTATGTTTGCACTGTGGAAGACCCTAGGCTTCCAGAGAGTTCTGAGTGTTTGTGGTGGACTGAGCAAGAACAAAACTACATCACAATTTCAATGAAAGACATACATCTATCCACACCACCAGTAGAGACAAATATATATACTGGTAATACAAGCTAGTGGTTGTGTGTTGTGCAGTACATGGCACATGTGAGTGTATATATATATGACCTTTCATACCCAAACACACAGACATCCAGAGACATATGCAAGCCTTCCCAGGGTTTCCATTTCCATTTCCTTCATAGAATGCACCGTTCCTTTCTTATCTCTTTTTGGGTACTCTCTGTTCTCATGGTCCTTTCATAAAGTTTTCTCATCTCTTAACCAAGACTGGTAAGAGAGAGAGAGAGAGAGAGAGAGAGAGAGAGAGAGAGAGAGAGAGAGAGTTTATTAGTGGGTGAGGGTGTTAAGAAATGGGAAGAGGGAGGGTTCAGCTGAAGAGGATAGAGAACAAAATCAACAGGCAAGTGACCTTTTCCAAGAGAAGGAATGGGCTCCTCAAGAAGGCTTATGAGCTCTCGCTCCTCTGTGATGCTGAGGTCGCTCTCATCATCTTCTCCAGCCGGGGCAAGCTTTACGAGTACTGTAGCAGCTCTAGGTATTCTTTGTCTCCCTGCTCCAGCTCTGGATTCTTTCTTGAACTCTTCAAATCTGATCATTGCTTATTTTGGTTACTTTTGATGCTCTCCAACTCGAGCACCTCATAATCAAGAAACTATTGTTTCTCTAGATTTCTTCTTGCAAGGGTTTTCAGTTTTATCAAGGGTTTTGATCCCTTGGTGTTGGATCTTGTCTTTTGAAACTCGAGTACCTCTCAAACTTTTGCTATGCTTTTTGGGTTTTCGGTGTATTTGATCTTCTTAGAAAAGAAATTTAAACAACGGAAAGCTCGGTCCACTAAAGATCAGATTCGGATCTCATCTTTTCTTGCTTTTCCTTTTCTTGCTATTTTTTTTCCCTATAATTTAATTTATCTCATTTGTGCTCAAGGAAAGGGTTTTCAGGATTAATGATGATCAGCCTCTCAAAGGGTTTATTTCAGTAGCTCGTGTATGATATTTTCTCCCTGTAAATTCCACTAGCGATCGCCATCAAAGTTCATTTCAAGATGGATGCCTTCTCCAGCAAATATATCCACAATACTTAATATACTTTTTCCTCTTAGTCTCACTAAAGAATTTCACATGTGCTGTTAAATTCAACACAATTGCAGTGGCAGAGAAAAGGCTGCTCTTTCTTTGGTCTGATGCCCAGTGAAAACCCTAGAAGCACGTGTAGAGACAACGTGGGGCTTCATTACATATACAAGCTTAAACAACTGGAAAAAGTCAACTCAATCCGTCTACAAATTCATTTCAAATTGATGTTTTCTTCGAGTAGTTACTACATATCAAATGAGAAAATATTGGGTAGTTTGGCCACTCCATGCCGGCGTTCCTGAACCAATCAGGAAGTGATACTTGGAACCCTGTCAATGAATAGGGCCGGTTGCTCTTTTTACACAAAATTACTTTTGTAATGTACTAAAACATTACAGATGTGGAGTGGCCGGATTGCCCAATATTTTCTGTAGCAGTACATATGGGTACCCTTGTTTTCTGGTTTACTCTGAAAATATTAACGCCATTTGACCCTAATGAAACAGTGGTTACCAGAATCCTGGATAACTCTTTGTTTCCCTATATTTTGTAATGTACTGAAACATCACAGCCGAATTAATGGAACATGTTCAGATTTTTACCCATGACCCATCCTGATTTAAGGCCTTTTTCTATAATATATTGTTTAGGATGCACCTATGCATGGGTTGCAATCAAGATTTACACTCTTTTCTTGATATTTGATCAACCATCTTGAAGTAGACATTTCCCTTTCTTTGGTTGTCACCGAATGTGACTCGAAACTTGGAATCACTAATGAGGTTGATAGGAGTAAGAGGAAAATCGAATAACAAGATGGATTGGAGACATGTAATACGTGCTTCTTTATTCATAATCAACTTGCTTATCTATTATTTAAGAGTTGGAATTGAATGTGCAACCATCTATTCTAAAAACTAAAACTGTTAGAGAACTAATTTCATTCTATTTGTTAATAATGTGAAGGCTGGTAGGATGAAGACTCTCTAATTAAGAATGCAAACTTGATATTCGAGGGGAAAGTCAGGGAACTAGAAACTTATTCTTTAACAGTATGTTAGAGAATCGGATATGCAATCTTTTGTTCTAAAAATTTAAACCGTTAGAGGACAACACACATTTTATATCTTATCTATCCACCAAATGAAAAAGAAAATGAGCGAATTCTAAAGCCGCACATGAGAATTACCATATATAGAACAAGGATCTATTACTATTTACATAGCGCATGCGAGATTCATTAGATAGATCATTCTCCACCTCGCCATTGGCTCACATTAGCTATCCCTCCCGTCCCCAATAATAGCTCTTTTGGATTGTTGAACGCTATTCCTCAAGATGTTTAGATTATGTCGTTCAGCTCGAGTTGTTTCACCATCATTTGACAGCATACTAAATGGAGTCAACCTTAATATTCACATCGATTGATCAAGAGGACTAAAAGTGTTTGATTGTCTTATAATTATCATACTTCCTTTCTATTGGCATTGGCATATGGTAACAAAGGGAGATCTAACATAATTATCAATAATGATTGCTAAGAGTATGTGTGATCTTTTTTCTCTTTGAAGCCGACGAGAAGTGAAGGAGTGACATCTCTTAAGTATCTGTTTACATAGACTCATGTGCCTTTCTATGTGCTTTTGGATTTGAACTAGGCACATTTGAAGCATAATATGGTTTTGTATCATCTCCCATATTCTCTATCTCCTGTAATATCCTAGTGTTCTTTTGCTCAATCTTATGTTAATTTCCTCTTTCCATTCACCTTCTTGCCCTAGCATGATGAAAACACTTGAAAGGTACCAAAAGTGCAGCTATGGTGCTCAGCTCAACCCAAGCCGCTCAATCGAAGAGACACAGGTACCTTTGGTCTTTTCTTTCTTTGTTCTTTGTGCACGTGCCCTCCCGCACGCGTGTGTGTGTATGTGTGTGAGGGAGAGAGAGAGAGAGAGAGAGAAATCTTGTTTCAAGAACTCCATTTCTATACGCTTCATTTATGAAAATGATAGCAATAACGAAGTGAACTTCATTTGGTGCGCAAAAAATGGCTTAGAGTATACCACCTGACCACTACAAAAAGATCAGAGCAAGATTTATCCATAGAATGGTGCTCATTCACTTACTAGGGCAAGAGTTTATCAGGTTGTTGTGCTTACTTGTTCAGTATATGAAGCTTTAATCCTAATTATATTGTCAAGCAGAGCAGCTACCAGGAATACTTGAGGCTGAAAGCAAGAGCTGAGGTCCTCCAGCAATCTCAAAGGTTTGAATCTCTCTCTATCTGCAGTTGTGAATCTGCTAATTATCCACAAGTTTCAATTTGCTATCATGTAGTAGCAATAGTTCGAGTCACTTTGTGTTTGGTTTCAATAATTTTGGGCCATCAGAAACCCATAATAAGATTCGCAGAATTTTTTTGTCTTGCTCTTTTAATTTCAGTTTCTACATCTACCAACTCCCACTACATTCATGAAATAACATTGCACTTATTAATGTGCTTGAAATTCTCTGGCGTACTTACTGGAGTTTAAATGTGAGTGAGCCACAGGAACCTGCTCGGGGAAGATTTGGGTTCACTAGACAGTAAAGAGCTTGAGCATCTGGAGCGTCAACTGGAGAGTTCATTGAAGCACATTCGGTCGACAAAGGTAACTTGTGAAAAGAGAGATGGTTATCAGAAAGGAAGCTCACATGAGTAATGAGCATATTTTTTTAACGTAACCCTCTATCACTTGGACGATTAAATTGCTCTTAATTAATCTTGCAGACCCAGTCCATGCTCGATCAACTCTTTAATCTTCAAAACAGGGTATGGATTAATTAATTATCCACTATTTTAGAATGGAAGTCGGTTTCGCTTCCTTCCTTTCTTCTTCTCCTTGCTCAATGTTGGCTGGTGCATGTCTACTTAGGAGCAAGTGCTACTGGAGAGCAACAAAATCCTAAGCAAGAAGGTATCGAGCCTAATTGTGTACCTTGCCTTCTGTTCATGTTGCAGTAATTTTCTCTTGAATCTTTCCTGCTGTCCATTTTAGCCAAGTATTAAGGAGAAACTCATGCTTTTTACTGAGTACTGTTGAATTTTTCAATTAATTTAACCAGGCATGGAGTTTCATAGAGCTCAGATAATTATGAGTTCTTGGAATTGGGGGTAACACACTGTTCTTAGGGGCTGCAAATGCAAAGTTACTGATTATTGCAATAAAAAATGGTTTCCTGCAATCAATTGATGGATTAAGAAACTAGGATGGACTCAATTGAACATGCAAACGATAGCTTCTGTTATGATTTATTGCTATTTTATCACCCTAAATCTTGTTTCTTGTGCAGCATTTTCCTCACACACGCATGCGCACACACACTCTCTCTAGAGTTGCCAAACTGCTCTTTGAATAAAATTACCAAACCAAAGATTGTCGCGGTATTTTTATGTTGCATTTTGGGGCCAGTCACACAAACTTACTTCATGATGTCACAAGATAGCATGTTGCCGGGGTAATAATCACATTATATTCGAATAATGAAATCTTGAATAGAGATATTTCATAGCCATTCATTCGGTTGCCAAGCTTATAGCACTAATAGACAGCATTAGAAGTTGCTTTTCCTGGAAACTTATAGTTGTGATTGTATAATAGCCGTGGTATCTCCTTCCTAGTCCTGAGCTTACCGGCATAATCCACACATTAGTTTAGAGACCTTGATGTCAAGCAGCCTAATTGATGCAGTAAGTATAGCAGATTAGTGGCAAAATACAGGAAGTGACTACCTTATATTTGATTCTTCATCATGATGCCACTGCTTCAAATACACTTACTGATTGGATTTGGAAATTTCTGTACTTCACAATTAGCTGGAAGAATTAAGTCCGCAAATTCCCTTTCAACTTGCCTGGGAAGTCGGAGGTCAAGGCGGCGGCGGAGACGGGGGCATTCCATATAGCCTATTTCCTCCTCAATCGGAAGGGTTCTTCAACCCGATGGACGGCAACCTCTCATTGCAAATCGGGTAACTACTCGCATCCTCATTCCCACTTACTAAAACACAACGTGTACAAAACATCTTAGTGCGTCGTGACACAATGAACAGCAGAGTGGATTTTCTTTTGTTTCTCTTTTATGTTCTTATTTTCCAGATACAATCCGACATGTCTGGACGAGATGAATGCTTCAGTTTCGAGCCAAAATGTTGCCGGATTCATTCCGGGATGGATGCTTTAAACTTACTACATCAACTTGGAGTGCGAATCGAGCCGGTGAAATCTGTGCATGTGTCCCTCGTAAAATTGTGATCCGCAAGACAATAAGTACATAATATTTTGGAGATATGATGACATAAAAAGAGGAAGGCCACGCTTTCCTCTCTCGTGATCAGAACTTTGATAATGTCTGTATGGCCCTGCACTGCAATCGAAACGAGCTAAGCTTTGTAGTTCTTTTCGAAGCCTGCAATATTGAGCTGCATAGCTTGCTGTCATAATGTATGGTCGAACGTAGCGCTCGCTTTAGAGTCCCTTTATCCGTTGCTTGGGTTTGAATGGTTCCCTCAAAATGTTCATTTTCCGTACGTGAAGTTTGGCCGATCAATCAGCTCCTTTCAACCAGAAAGCACGGTTTGCCTCGGTTATCAGATTGTCGACCCTGATGTCTTTGTCAAAGTGCACAGTTTTTTGCCACCGGTGATTTCGCTGCGCGAATCAATAGGGAAGCATTTATGTGGCCACGATTATATGACCAGTCAGGCTTACTTAATATTCATTACAGCTCATCTTTATAAGACCTTCGAACATTAGATGACAAAAAAATTCTTAATCATAGCTAAAGAGCTCGTCTTTATACGAGGTTCCGACATTGAGTGACAAAGGGTTTGGAATGTTAGCAAAATCAGGAGACTTTTAACAACAAAGAGGCACCAACTTTTGTCTGGGGGCCATCTGGGCCTCAATCCTCAACTTTCAAGTGACGTATCCAAAGACGCAAATTATCAATTGGGAGATGACTTTGGCTTAGACTTTCAGGTGTCACGTTAAAAGGCCACTAATCTTTATCTTGGGGACAATTTTGGCCACTTCAAAGATTTTCTTGAAATGTGTACACGTGGCATCTAAAATGGCAAACAGACACTTGACATGACTAGACAAGTGTCATGTTTGTGAAAGCGAATCCCTTAAATCGAAACGACTTTGTCTCCCACATAAAACAAAAACCTCGTTTTCAAGCCAAATATTAGGGTTTCAACCCAGATTGAAGGAGGACCCGAACAGGGGCTTAGGGTTTTTTTTTTTTTTTTCACAAAATCAGAGCACGTTTGCCTTGCTCTCTCTCACCTTAGATTTGAGGTCGTGGAAGTCGTCAACGACATAAACGACCTCATATCTAAGGTCTTAGGTGGTTGTCGACAGACCTTCGTCTGTGTTAATCAAGGCAACGACCTTGACCCCAACCTCGACCGCTGGGCAAGCAAGCAATGCGCAAACATTGTATAATCTCGAAGGCGGACCGCCACTCCAATGATCGGTACAATCATCAATTCCCTCCGTCAGTTTAATTTGCCAGCACATTGATGGTAGCTTCACCGTAACATGTCGTATGATTGAATGCGATTTTAAGAATTCTCACAACTATTGAGGTGTCTGACCAAAACAAAAATAATAATAATGAGTGAGATGAAAAGGTAGACAATTGCCGGTTTGTGAATTCAGTTCTTTCTTTATTTCTTTATCAGAGCTTCCCCAAACTAGAAATGTGCAAAACCAACTGTTTGAATCGAGAACCATCCAAACCGGCCAGTTTGATCCGATTCCTGATTCCTAAAAGTAAAACTGGTGTTTGAATGGTCCGGTTCCCAGTTCTAAGGGCAGACCACACTGGACTAGATCGGACCGACTAATTTTTTTTTTATTTCATTAAAAAATTAGAAAATACGAACTAAACACTATCTTGGTGTGATTCCAAATAGTGGGAAAAAAATTATGGGAAGAAAGTAACGAGGAAAAAAAAGCGATCGGATTCTATTGGACCGGACCAAAATCGGACCAACCTATGGTGCAGTCCAGTTCCTAGTCCTAGGACCAACCAATCTGGTCCCTGGTTCCGATTTGTGCGAATTAGTCCTCCCGGTTCAGTTTCCAATTCCATCTTAGAGCCAGGCCAAACTAGGTGGGACGAGAACCGGCCACCCTTACCCCAAACATGATCGAGAGCAAAAGAATGCTCGCGTGATACCTTAAAAGCACATGATTCAGCTCGCCGTGTCGTCGTCCTTTCCGTTATTCCGATCAATATGATGCTCAAACAATCTATTGCGCGTTGGAGCGATTGTCGTATGCGATCTCTAGCGATGGCCACTGAATCTTCAGAACCCACTAAGAGAACGAAACATTCGGATACGTCGAGCTTGCTCACATCAAATTCTCGAGGCACTTTGTATGCAGTCGGCTTTAGGCGGCGAACACGACGCGACATCGATATATTCCTTTTTTCTCGACAAAGGAAAGGTGACAAGAGCAGCTCGAGTGCGCGAGGCGAGAGAAAGAAGAAGAATAACATAGGGATGGTCATGTGGAGCTAGGTGTTGGACCATCCCCCCCCCTAAGTTGTTCCAAAGGCATTTCCTTTCTCTCCTCTCACCTCTATCCAAATTTGGGCAATCAAACTGTCGATGTCGACAGCAAAAGCAAAGAATCAATTGCTTGCCCAAATATCATGCTGTTGCCCCGACCGGGCCAGGCCGGGCTGTGGGGCCCACGCCTCGCGTGAAGAAGACGGTCCCCCCCACCACCACCTCAACCGCGGCCTCTCTCTCTCTTTCAATGGCCTCGTGGCCCTCTCGAGAGCAAGCACCGGCCCGCGTTCCCCTTGCCGGTTGCGACGATTCGGCGTTCAAATCCACATATCGAATTTGCGATATTCTGACTTTTATTCGATATTGAGCGTATCGAATTTATTCTAGGTGCCTTACGATTGGAATTCTAGACCGCAACGAGAAATCCGAATGAAATAATTACGATATATCTCTTGCTTTACTCCCATGCACGTTTTGTGAGGCTGGATTTTGGATCCCTCAAAATCCAGAGGGCACCAATATGGTACGGAGATAAAATCCAGCTAATGGCGACAAGAAAATATTTTGGCTTGGAACCTACCTCTGTGGCACTCGATGGTTTTTCCTCTTTCCTAGAAAAATTGCGTGGGACTAATTAGAGTTATTTTTCTTTAATTTAGTTAAGTAGTCAGACTATACATAGAGAATCTTCAATGGAGAAAATTTCAGCACTTTGGTGGCCCTAGCGACAACCTTAGCATCTATACTCATAATCTCATTGTATTCTTTACTTCATAGCTTAAGTTATGTCAAAAAATAATCCAAAAGTCATAAATCTATTATGCGATGGCCAATTCAATCATAAACATTTTAATTGTGTCAATTCAGTCCTAAACCTTTTGACGATTTGCTAATTTAGTTCTAAATCTTTTAATGATTTGCTAGCATAGTCCTTTGCAATTTTCGGCCAAAATTATCCAAAATGACCATATCAGCAAATTATCAATAAGTTCAAGCCGAAGAATCGGATTGGTGGGAAGCTGTCCGATTCTAGATTCCAAGGTATATAGGATAAGTTTCAAATTCTAATGATTAGGGAACCTATTTCGACGAGTAGGTTATAGTTTCCATCTATTTATAATCTATAACAAGTTTTTGTGTTTTTCTTGATTTATATCTTGCGATCTTGCAGCATTCTATAGCATAATAATGAGTATATAATCTAAAACTACTAGTCTAAGTCTCTTATTTTATGAAAAAAAAAAATTATTTGTTAATATTTCATATTATTGGCATATCTAAATATAATTTGTGGTCGATGGATTATAAAAGTAAGTGATGGTTATTAAAAGTGATGATTCACTATAATCATTCAATTAATAATATATGTGGATTTGAGTAGAATTTGAAACCAACCTTAAAGCTTGTGACTGGTAAGTTCCATGTTCCTAGATATGTAGAATAGGTTCCAAGTATTAAAAAAAAAAAAAACAAGGAATTTATTCTGATGAGTAGGTTCTAGGTTCAAGTTCCAGGTGGAATTTGTAGAGAACCTGGAACCACTCATCCTCAATATAGATACATTTTAAATACTTCAGCATTTTAGTACATATATATTCACCTAAGATATAATGCTACACGAAGAGTTAATTTCGCATGATATTCTTTTGAAAATCCAATATCTTAATAAGGCCGTCCTTAAAAAGTTGTCTCAACATAAATATAAAAGACTTAGACAAATTTGTTTTGAGAATTGCAGACGATGCTGTTAGGGGTGTGCATGGTCCGAGTGGGTGGTTCCCAACCTAGAACCGGAAATCGCCCGCTAAGGACCGGTTCCAAAAAATTGGAACTGGGATCCACTCGTTTGTTGCATGCATTCACCCGGGAACCGGACCATTGGTCTGGTCCGATTCCCGGGTGGATCCATGGAACCGGTCCGCAAAGTGCAGCATCCCATCCCCTCAAATCACGACTCACCACCTTCAACTTCAGCATTACCCTCTCTCTCCCTCTCTCCTTCTCCCCTACAGATATTGGCAGAACTTTCAGATTCATCCCCTGAAGCTTGGCAAAAGCTTCTAGTTTTTCAGCTCGGTATTGTAGTTTTGACATCCATCCCTAGTCTCTTTCTTCTCTTTTCCTTGTTGCTCAGTCCTCAAGGGAAAGGAAGAAAGGAACCATCATTTCCCCTCCTGCCTCTCTCTCTCTCTCTCTCTCTCTCTTTATCTTCTCATTTGGCACGAATCTAGAGGACCCTGCCCGCGAGGCTCTCTGGCTTTCGCTCTCCGAGGTTTCCCTTTTGTTGCAAGTTCTTTGGTGTGTTCATTGACGTCTGATAGGGCCGCTCTACATAGTTTTTTTTTTTTTTTGGTTTTGTTTGGTCTCTGCTTCTTGCTTCTTCTTCTTTTGATACATTGCATTCTTGTTTCTAGTTGCGTTGGTGGTTTGTTGGGTTTAGATCTCGAGGGTCGTCGCAATTCATGTTGGTGTTTTTGGATCATACTGTGATTTATTGCTTATGTTTTGAGAGGCTTGTCTTTGTTATATTGGGATAAAAAGTCAGTTCTTTATGGGATTCCTAAGGCTATGGTTGAACAGAGGAAGGAGGGGGGCAAAAGCCAATCCCCCGCAGAGATCGCTACAGCTCATGGAAAAATTAATCGGTCCAGTCTGGGTGGGCGGATGGACAGATCCGCCCATGAAACCAGGAACCGGACCGGTACCCATCGATTTCCATAAATTGGAACCGGGAACTAGACCAATTCCCTCAAGAATCACCAGTTCCGGGCGGTTCCGGTTCGATTCCAGGCAGTCCGGGCGAATCCTGGTTCTTTTGCACACCCCTAAATGCTATAGAAAAGTCAAAGAAGGTTGCTTTAGGTACAACCGCTTTTTCAATTCATAAATTTGCAACGTAAAGGAAATGATATTTGCTTGCAATGGAGAAAATTTCAACACTTTGGTGGCCCTAGCGACAACCTTCGCATCTATACTTATAATCATTGTACCGTCTAATAGACATAGAATTAGCCATATTCTTTACTTCATAGCTTAAGCTATGTCAAAAAATAATCGAAAAGTCATAAATCTATTATGTGACGGCCAATTTAGTTATAAACATTTTAACTGTATCAATTCAGTCCTAAACTTTTTGATGATTTGCTAATTTAGTCCTAAATCTTTTAATGATTTGCTAGCATAGTCCTTTGCAATTTTTGGCCAAAATGATCCAAAATGACTATATCAACAAATTATTAATAAGTTCGTTTCAACAGTGACCTCTTCCTCGCCTGTGGCGTCTTTTCTGGCCGGTTGACCATGCTGTGCTTCTTTTTGGTCTAGGTGTTAGAGTGTTTGTGCTGTGTTTTGTGGCTTTTTCATCTCGTCACCCTTCCACTCCTTTTATTCTTGCATTTGGAGTGTAAGTTTCTGGTGACGAGATTAAAAAAAAAAAAAAAAAAAAAACAAAACAAAACAAAGTATCTATTCCGATGAATAGGTTCTAGGTTCTAGGTGGAATAGGTAGAGAACTTAGAACCGCTCATCCTCAATATAGATACATTTTAAATATTCCAACATTTTAGTACATATATATTCACCTAAGATATAAAGCTACATGAAGAGTTAATTTCGCATGATACTCTTTTGAAAATCAAATATCTTAATAAGGCAGTCCTTAAAAAGTTGTCTCGACGTAAATATAAAAGACTTAGACAAATTTGATTTGAGATTTGCAGACGATGCTGTAGAAAAGTCAAAGAAGGTTGCTTGAGGTACAACCTCTTTTTCAATTCATAAACTTGCAACGTAAAGGAAATGATATTTGCTTGGAATTGTTAGAATTATGATGACGATTATGATGATCAGTAGATTATCAGATAAAGAATAAATTATCTCAGAAATCGAGACAAAAATTTGCAATAACTTAATCCGGGAGAGGTGAGGTTTAAAAACATCATTAGAAATTTCATAGACATTAGAATATCCGTGAATAAGTCAAAGCCTGGCTTTGTGACGGACCTATAATTTGTTTTCTCGGCTAGGGCTAATATGATCCCTAATTATAAAGAAATTCAGTATATTTGTTTAGATATATAAGCAGTGTTCTTACACCTGAAAAAGGCTGAAAACAATATGTTTTTGTTTATTTATGACATTTTTATCCTAATTTTTTTCTTTTAACTTTTATCGATCTGTCAACGCAAGCGGGGACGAAAAACATGTACTTCTTCTTTCTTTCTTTTTTGTCTTTTTTTGAGAAATTCAGTGGAGGGAAGACTCGAAGAAGCAAGCGGGGACGAAAAACAGAAACACATTTATGCTGTTGACCTAATCGCAGAATCATTCGTACTCGACGACGTGAGATACCGAGGCTGCTGTTAGAAATATAAGTAGGAAGAATGGAATCAGATTTTAAGACATAAATACACCATTTTAAGGAATTGTTTATCCTACAAAATTGCTAATGATTACTGATAAAGATCATTAAAGACTGTATTTTTCTTTAAGAGAGAAACGAAAAATTGAAGGTAGGTATCAAACTAGGAACATTGAATATACAATAGTGAAAGTTTTTATATAACAGACATAATATTTCAAAAGGACAACTTTTCTTTTTTTATATAAATTCAAAATTGAAAAGATAACTGTAATATAACCGTCATTCATATCTTTTCTAAGTAGGTAAAAACAACTCTTAGATTGTTTTACAAATAAACTATCAATTAGGGATAATCGGTAAGCAGTCCAATCCAGTGCCATTTGGGAACTTAAACCAGTTCCTCATTTTTAGGACCAGCAATTGGATCGACTATTGATGGATCTGAGAATTGGACTGATCCATTGGTCTTGTCCAATTCCTAGTCAATCCAATGAGATTGATGAATTATGATGGTGACCTAGCTTCCCCTCCCCTTTAAACTCAAGTCCAACTATTGGTGGAATTAAGACCCGGACCAATCCATCAGTCCAGTCTGGTTCTTGGGTGATCCAATGGGATGGGTGAATTGCGATGACAAACTAGCTTCCCCTCCTCTTTAAACTCAAGCATTTGCTCTTTATTCGCAAGAAGACCAAAATGATTCAAAAATTGTTGGAGCATTTTTGAATCATTACACACAAAACATATACTAAATCTTAGCCAAAAAGGTCAAGAAAGACATGTTTTGGTTGCATGGCTTGATTTTTATTTACAATCACACTTGTGATCTTTGTTGCCCATTTGATATAAGACTCTCGGCATTCGCATGAAATGCTGGAACAAAACAACAGACAAACCAAGAGTCCCACATAAAAGCTGTTTGCATGGAAGGCTGGACACCACAACAGAGACAAGCTAGACATGCCGAGAGTCCCACATCGAAAGGGCACACAGAGATCAGATCGTAAAAGGAGATGTCAATAAAAGCCACGTCATGAACCTATCCAAAGCATTCATTTCTTGACTTTTTGTCGAAATGTTTGCATCTCATCAACATTTAGAAAAGCTTTAATAATTAACACTACATTCGTTCTCCAGGAAAATGATAATATTTTTCAGTGCTAGGTTGAAATTTGCAAATGATTAGAAAATACTTTCCACTGTTTGGTATGAAAAATTCGATTCGATTTTCCTCTGTGTACTCATTTTTAATGAATTTTTATTTTCTCATTTTCTTATTTAGTTTTTTAAAAATATATTTTTAAAATTTTTATTTTCTTTCTACTTATTTGAAAAGGAAAAAGAATGAAAAATTCGAATTTAAAAAATAATAATAAAAAAAATTGGAGGTTAGTAGGGGTCTCAGATAAGAGAGACTAACTTAGGAAAGTGTTTTCCCTTATTTTAAACATGGAAAATATTTTCCCTCATACTTTTTTTATTTCTTAAAAAATGTTTTCCCTAATTCATTTATTTTTCATGAAACAAACACCAAAAAATCTAGAAAATTTTCTAGAATGAATAGGGCCTAAGAGTGCAAATCATTTCTTTAATAATTTAAAAAAAAATTAAAAAATTGGTCTAGCTCGAGCAGTGCAGTTTCATCATGGGAACCAGAAATTGGACCAAAATCACCATTTTTATCAGCTTCTTTTGCTCGCCCTACTATCAAGAACTATGTTTTATATTAAATTGAACTCAAATTTGTCAACTAATCACTAATAAACTACATGGGCTAATACAAACACGTAGATTCAAAACGTATATTTCTTCTCTTTAGTCGATCATGATCTCAACTAGTGTGTGTATAGAATATCCACAGTCATCACGTATTACAATGGTATAAGCTAACAAGAATATATATGGACTAATACAAATACGTAGTTTCGAAATGTCTACTTCTTCTCTGTAGTTGGTCATGATCTCCGCTGGTGTGTGTATGTATGTATCTATAGATATTCTTGTTAGCTTATACGATTATGGGTGCGTTTGGTTCAACTTTTTCAATAGGCTTTTAGTCTCCAAAGCCCCTTGCGAAAATGCTAGGGTGTTTGACAAGCCTATCCAAAGAGCTTTTAGTCAAATGTTGGGCTTGAAAAAGCTGAAATCCCAATGTTGATAAGGGCCAATTTTGGGCTTTCAATATTTAACCAAATGTTGAAACTACTTCTTTTTTTCAAAACTACCATCATAATTTTTTTATTTTTTTCGATTTTATCTCTCATTGTTCCATAATTATCATAACCTTCACTAAAGTCGGCAAAGAGTTTATTTATAAATAAATAAATAAAAAGAGTTGTCCGAAAACTCTTTAGGTCAAAAATATTTACATTTTTTCAAGACTCGTTTTTAAAAGCTGAACCGAACACGGCATATAATACGTAATGATTGTAGGTGTCGGTATTAGATTTCGCAAGGACAAGAAAAGAGGGAGAACGGGAAAGACGCGAGACGTACAGGTGAAAAACCTGAGGCTAAAGGAGCACGAGTGCATGCAGAGAGCAGAAGAGCGGAGAGTTAATACCACTGACACTATTCACGAACGTGCGGATCCAATCAGCGGTCGACAGCGTCCTTTGACAAAACCACCCTGGTTTTTCTTAGGCTTTGCCGTTTCCACATATAGCACCAAAGCACCAAAGCACCAAGGAACCCACCACCAGACCAGTCTTCACCAGAGAGACCCCTCTCTCTCTCTCTCTCTCTCTCTCTCTCTGTGTCTGTCTGTCTTTCTTGTTGATCCACCAGGCTCGTCTTTAAGAATATACAGCAGCGAGCAGGCAAGACAACACCCCATAGCCCATCTCTCATCTCTCTCTCTCTCTCTCTCTCTCTCTCTCTCTGTGGCTCTGTCTTTCTTTGTTTCTTGCCGTTTTGGGGTGTGTGTTGGGTTGTGTGAATTGGAGCGAGGATGGGGAGGGGAGGCTGCAGCTGAAGAGGATAGAGAACAAGATCAACCGGCAAGTCACCTTCTCCAAGAGGAGGGCGGGTCTGCTCAAGAAGGCCCACGAGATCTCCGTACTCTGCGACGCCGAGGTCGCCCTCATCATCTTCTCCGCCAAGGGCAAGCTCTTCGAGTACTCCACCGATTCCTGGTAACGTTCGCTTCATCACCATTCGTTAAGTTCGTACGTTCGTTCGCCGCCATCTCCGGCGTTTCCATTCTCGAGGCTTCTTGATTTCTTTGAATATCGTCTCGCTTCGTGGATCGGTGGGTTCCACTTCGATTCTTGATGAGGTTTGATGGGTCGCGGTTTCTTGTTCTGTGCGTATTCGGGTTTGCGCATTTGAAGGTGCAGTGATTCTTGTTTCTTGCCAATTACAGAAAAGTTTTTTCCGTTTGTGCTTACGAAGCAGAAAGCATGTCACGACTGTTTTAGGGAGACCGCGTTTTTCCTGTGAAAATCCTTTACGATCGATCCTGCATCGAAGGTACCGTACTTCGAATGTGAGATTGATATAGCATTAAGCTTTCTCGCCTCCGTGGCTCGATCCACACGTCATGAAGTGCGAAGGTGCAACGCGAGTGTAAACTCAAATTGTAATGCAGTGAAAGAGCTCTAAATGTGGATAAAAGGGCTCATTTTAAAAACGAATTAATTCATCCCGACGTTCTAGTTCTTGGACAACGAAGATGTTATATAGAGTCGGAACTGCGTACGAAGAAAGCATGCTTACTGTTAACTAATGTTAGGGGACTCTCTGATCTAAAGCTGCATTCGTGTCTGTAATCTAAACTTTCGAGTGGACTGATGGTTACTGTATACGCAGTGATACGTGTGCACAAAAGAAGAGGTTAGGTTGCGGATTATGGCGGATCTGTTCACTAGCATTCCAACACGTGGTTTTTCGAAGTTCCATATCGTCTACTGTTTAACTCGTTGGACTCTACAATCCTTTTTGTCCTATTTGACTTTAGAGATCAGCTTTCCGCGTCGAAAGTTGGAGAAAGAAGAGATTGTGGAAAATGCGAACTCCTTTTGCCTAATCACCAGCTGGATCTCTTCATAGGGAGGGCTTATCACGCAGTTAAAGTTGCTTTCTGGATAACCCAGAAGCTAAATCACGATACGATGTGTTTTCCAGGTTAAAGAGACAGGTCATGGTACAATTAATCTTCTTTCACCACTTTAGTCTGTAGCTATGGGGCCACACCGCTCTCCTGGAGAACATTGAGAATCCTAGTAAAAATTGTTGTGACTGGTTTGGTTCTTGCAATGAAAAGACAAAAGAATCTCACTTTCAAGCGAAAATGATCATATGCTTCTGCTTCCACGCGTCGCAATTTGCTGTGTTTCTTTTTTAGATGCCAGGTAAGTATATGCTTTTTCTCACTGTGGTTTTATCTTTGATTTGAATCAATCATTCTAGTGATAATGTATTCGTGATCAATGGCGGGTAAGGGATTTAGAAGTGTTGTCCCTTTCGATGATCTTCCATTTGTTGTAGAGAAGAACTCTACGTATGAGCATGGCTTATAGCTAAACTTGCTCGCTATGCTCGTTCTTAATCTTGTTGATTAACAGCTTTTAATCCATTCTCAAGCCTTGCTTCCAAGTGCTCGTCAACAATGATTAATTAGTTGGTGAGGCTAAGTACAAGTCTGATCTGATAATAATCTTGTTATCGTGATGCGAATCGTATAGCTATAGCCAAACTACGCATTCTTCTTCTTCTTACTTGTTTCAGATTTATTTGACGACATGGTTTGTGCCTCTTTCTATGCCTAGTAAACTTCTACTATGTTTACCAACCAAAAAACAAAACTTCTACCATGTTCTGGCGAACTATAGACTTCTTTTCCTTTTGCCAGAGCAAGAAATGTAGATTAATCCAAAATGGTTTTCAATAGATTCTACTTATACATTGACTAGTGAGGGAGCTGTAATACCATACATGCGTCTGTCTATGTGGTTATGATCTTCTTTAGAAGAGTTATTTCAATTTTCTATCTTATAGGAGCATCATCTTATCACATTGACTAACTTCGTACAGCATGTTTCAATTCTGCTTCTTTTCTTTGGCAGCATGGAGAGAATTCTCGAACGCTATGAAAGATACTCATGTGCGGAGCACCAAGTTCTTGCAAGTGAGACAGAATCGATTGTAAGACACCCAACCAAAAACTTTAGATAGACCAATGGACTTCCAGTTTGTGTGGCATACACGACGTTCTCCACAAATCATAGTGGCTTAACGTTCAGTGCTTACCCATGGAGCTGCAATATGCAGACCCTGAACCTGTGCAAATCACTGGACGTGCGAGTCTTTCGATCTGCTCATAAATTAGATCTACAAGAACCATAGTTGCAAGAATGGCTTTTTATTGCAATTTCATATATAATAAAAAGAGCTTCTTTTGCTATGACAAAGCAGTTAGCACTAAATCCTAGATCATGGGTTTCAGGGTAGCTGGACTTTGGAGCATGCTAAGCTCAAGGCCAGACTTGAAGTTTTACACAGAAATTATAGGTATATATATGTATATATATACTGAGACGAATTTACTGCAAGAACTGAAAATTCATCGAAGCTAACAAATCTTGATATTTGTTTGATTGTTACAGGCATTTCATGGGAGAAGATCTTGATTCTTTGAGTCTCAAGGACCTCCAAAATTTGGAGCAGCAACTGGAGTCTGCTCTTAAACACATAAGAACGAGAAAGGTACATAAGCAAGATCCATTTGAAAGCCAAAGTTACCCTTATCAGGTCCTGCATATGGCTGATTGCACTCTAAACTTTACTGAACAGAATCAGCTCATGCATGAATCAATCTCAGTGCTTCAGAAAAAGGTATGCTTATTAAATTAGTCGGCACGATATTAGAATTTTCGCATTAAACTCGGAACATGAATGGCTGTCTTTTTAATGTAGATAGACACATCTAGAACGCGCATGATAAAATTTCTATTTCTCTATTTCTCTGTTTCTCTATTTTTCGGAACAGGTTTGAAACAGAAATCCATTAGGTAACGCAATTTGATTTTTCTATTTCTGGAACAGATTTCTATTCCAGAAATAGATTTGAAGAAGAAATCAGAAGCTAAAATTTTTAACTTCTCAATTTTTGAAATAGAAATTGAGAAATCAATTTTTGTTCTAGAAATTTTGTCATGCGCACCCTTAGTAACTATATTTAGGATGGTCCAAGCAGAAACAGAAGAACTATGATATTGTACCATATAAATAGGTTAGATGGAACTTTAGATGGGTGAGAGATATTGACCATTACCTGATTGTTGTGCCGTGATTGACTATGTTCTTCACGTCAACAACAGATTAAAACCCTGCAACCGTTTTTCCAGATATTATTATAGTGGTCGAAGATTTGCTGATTGTTTTCGTCTTCACACAGGATAGGGCATTGCAGGAGCAAAACAACCTGCTTACAAAGAAAGTGAGTAATTAATCTTCTTCAAGGGACTCACCTTTTCAGTCAAATACATCTGGACATATAACAAATTAAAAGAAGTCAGTAGTCTTTCGAGCTTGCTTTTATAACCTGTCCGAGAACTAGGTTCCAGAATACGATGATGAAATTTCACTGTTTCTCGACCATAGACATATATTTGCTAGCCATGACTTGGCAAATGGTTGTGTGTGGGTCATGACTCTATTCTTTTTTGGTAATTGTATTGATATGGCAAAATTTCTCAAAATCTTGCGAAGCATTGGCATTGCTTCAAAGAGTGGCCTATTCCGAGAGCTGTTTTGAGAGCTCCCGATATGAAATGAATTTGCCAAAAAAATTTATTATTATATTTTTAAAGAAAATCATCCTTTTGGAGATATATGATTAGAAAAATAGCACAAGCTTATGTATTTTTGATTTTTTTTTTTTTTTTTTTTGGCTGAAAACAGGTAAAGGAGAAGGAGAGGGCACTAGCGCAGCAAGCTCAGTGGGAGCAGCAAGACCATGCCCTTGACTCACCTGTTGTTCTACCCCACTACTTGCCATCTCTCGACATCAAGTCTCTCTCTCTCTCTCTCTCTCTCTCTCTCTCTCGTATGTGCTCACTCACGCAGACACATGCGGACACATATGCTAGGATTCACTCATGTCTACACTGACACTAGTTACGCCATGTTGAAACCAATAAGATAATCTCAAAACGTGCTATTTTTCCCTATACAACAGTATAGCACTTTTCTAAGTACTTATGACAGTAAAGGGTTCGGTATGAGAATTCTTTTTGGTCCTGAGTCTAGCATTTTAGATTGAATGCAGTTCCTGTAATAAGTCAAGTGAATGCATCTAGTGCAGTAGACAATTGGGATATATCTCCAGTTTCAGTTATCTAAGTTTTGAAAACTATGTGCTGCGAGTAGTTTGACAGATTAGCTGGTTTCTGGTGCCTGTTCTAAGGTGCCTGTTCTAAGCTATAATATATATGTGAAATTATGCAGTGGCTCTTATCAAGCGAGACATGACGGACACGATGACGGAGAGAACCTGACTCAGCCTCGGGCTGGTACACTTCTTCCTCCGTGGATGCTCCGCCATCTCAATTAAGGCTTTGACATAAAGGGAAACTTCTGCTGCTATATCTTTGATAAGCAATTCTGAAGTCAAGTTGATGAATTGCATGGCATAATCTGGGGCTCTCCCCCACCCTTGTTCTAGCGAAATAAACATATCTCTGCTTTTTGCTGTATTCAGTACTCCTAATTGTGGTCCTCCGTGTATGTATAGCACCATTGCAAATATGCATACCAATGTACATGTATGCAAAATTATATATGGAAGTTAACACAGCCATAAAGCAGATGGAGAAGTATATTGTTTGCTAGCAAAAGAGATTGTCAAACTGTATCAAGATATTCTGATATATTGTCCTGGTTGAATAGGACGGAATTCTATCGTTCTGCGCTAAAAAGATGCAGAATATTTTTCGTGCGGGTAAATTTCCCTTAAGTGTTGATATGTATTTAAAAAAAAAAAAAAAATCATTGGTCCAAAGAATGACCGGTGACATTATTTTCCCAAGTAACTTACCGGTAAGTTACTAAACACTTTATGGAATTATTAATTTTTTTTTTATGATTGGCAAATTACTAAGGTTTCAAATATTCTAAATCTTACATGAAATTATCAATCTAACGTAAAGTGGTTTACAATTTTTAAAAAAAAAAAATTAAATTACCTACTAGTTTTTTGCTATGGACTATTTTCTAAGCTACTTGACAGTGATTAGTTTTTTAAAGTTTACCGACTTTTCTATTGTATTACTAACTTTTTTCTAGCTTAATTAATAACCTTTACATTTACTAACTATTTTTCAGAGATTACCAACTTTTGTTCCATTAAATTACCAACCGCTTTTGTGTCATCAACTCTTATTTCACTTACTGATCAACATTTATTCCTTAGCCAATAGAGAGTCTTCGGCGTAACAAGCACTTCCCCACCCGGACCTACCCCCCAACCTAGAGTATTGTCCTTGATCCAACGGGAGATTGGTGGGGATCAGGTGCATGAGCGTTGGATAATCCTCGTACTACCAAATGGGCAAGGATCCATCCAACAGCTCCATGATCAATTAATAAAGATACATTTGCTTTAATAAATATACTTTTGGATCTTAAATGGAAATTTTTTTGGGTATCCCCAAACTTAACATGGAGGTGGACTCACAGGCCGCTATTTCGCTATATCAAGAATCAACTCCTACTCTCAACTTTGGTGACATGTTCATTTCTTAGATTCAGAAATTGTTAACATATTTCCAGCTTCCTTGATGGCTCTTCACTTTTGTCGTTGACGGATGCAGGCGTAGATTGTGGTTCATCTGGCCTTCTGTGGCCTCCCGCTGCTTTCCTTTTCCTTTTGCCATTGTTTTGGTTGTTTCTACTTCCTTAGGCCCGCTCTTGCGGTCCTCTTTTGCATTCGGCTCCCTTCCATTCACTCAAACTTGTTGTCTTGTTGAGTGCAAGTTTTGTGGTAAACATATTTCCAGCTTGTTAGAATTCTGTATAATGAAACGAAACTCATGTACCGACTAGCTAGCAAATTGGGCCATTTACTCTTATGATGCGGATGACACCTTAATCTTGGATAGGCCACAAAGAGGTCTCATTCCTTTATTGATAGGAGATTAGGTTGGATCCAGTTTCGTTAGGCAAGTTTTGTTATAAATTTTGGGGAAAATCTCAAATAAGGACCCAAAGTGACTTCTTTTTTCTCAAAAAGATCTGAAGTGGAGTCTGCTCAAATAAAGACTCGAAGTAGTCATTTAGTCTCAAAAAGAACCTGACTCACCGGCCAGTGAACTGATGCATTTCTTATGCGTATTCCGGTGACCTAATCAGGGTATTTTCGTCCAAAAAAATATTCGCTTTTCATTTTCCTTTTCCCCTATTCATCTTCTCCATCTCCAAGCAAACCTCCAGTATCTCACCGGTGAAGTAATTGCCGGTGAGATCGAGCCACTTCAGCTTCTTTAGCCCCACCATCTCCAGTGGCAGCGATCCCATGAACTTGTCGTTGCCCAAGTCGAGTTCTTCGAGCTAGGTTATTGCCCGCAGGACTCTGCTAGGGAAGATCCCAAAGAGGTTGAGGAACCAAAGGGAAGTGGGGCTACCGAGCTTTAACGAGAGGGTCTTGGTGAAGTTGTCAGTGGTGAGCGTGAGGTTGATGAGGTTGCAGAGAAGGCCGATTTTGGGTGGGATGTAGCCCGAGAGGCCAACAAAGATGATGTTGAGAGAGACAGCCCACGAGTTAGCATTACACGTGACTCCGGTGAAGGAGCAATGCAAAAAGGGCAGCGGCGAGGAGGAGGAGGAGGAGGAGGAGTTGACCCAATCGCCTATGGCGGCGGAGGGGGCCTGACCAAGGAAATTTTGAGCTTCAGGAGCACGTCTAGGTTGCTCTGTGTGAGGGAAGCGGAGACGAAGAGGAGGAAGAAGAAGATGACGCCATTGCAGGATAGTTTCGTCCTCAGTGAGTTTGGCGAGGCCAGCAAGGGCTTGCCAACCTCGTCAACCATTGGTAAGAGCGGGCGAGGGCTTGCTATCGGTGATGGGCGTCAAGCCCTCGTTGGCCCCAGGTGAGGCTGACCCTTGCCAATCCCAAGACCTTCCCCAGCCCTTCCCCACTTCCAATGTTGTTGATTTGCACAACGCCTATCTTCAACATTAACGAAGAAGATGATGAACAGGGACAATCATGGGTAGATCAAGAAGAAGATGAACAAGAGAAGGAAAACAAAAAGAGAATATTTTGTGGACAAAAATACCTCAGATGAGGTCGTTGGAATACGCATTGAAAAGGCATCGACGCCGGTCGGCAAGTCGGGTCCTTTTTTTAGACTAAATGACTACTTTTGGGCTTTATTTGAGATGGACTCCACTTTAGGTCATCTTTTGAGAAAATGTGGCCACTTTTGGTTCCTATTTGAGATTTTCCCTAAATTTTGGGCTTTGCCATTTTCGATACTGAAAAAAGAAAAAAAAAAGATATTCTTATTTTTAATTTTCCAACTTTTCATGTGGTTTATTAACTTTTAGTTGCATTTGTTAGTAGCTTCTCAAGTTTGCCGCTTTTTTTTTTTTTTTAAAGAGTAGACCTTAATTAGTGGGACTTCCCGACTCTTTAATGATTAAGTTTAAAATATAGGTTATCAACTCTCATGTTAGTAATTTAACAAATTTTATCGACTTTTATTTAGCACCTTTTATCGATCCTCATATGAAATACATCATTTCAATCTAAGTGATTAGTCAACTTTTTTCCAATTAAGTTATGAACTATTACTGGATTACCAACTCTCGTTTCAATTACTAATCAACATTCATTTGGTTTATTTAGATGGATTACCTAGCTGTGAAAATGATTGGGCAGTCACCAAATAAAGATAAGTGAGTCATGACAAAAGCTGTAAAATGATAAGAGAAGTTTTTTTTTTTCTTTTTTTTTTTTGTCAATGATAAGAGAAGTATCGAAAATTGGTTGATCATAGAGAGATAAGAAACTTATATGAGAGTTGTAACTTAATAGAGTAGTGGGAAAATAATAAAAGAAAATAACTGAAATAGACAATGGAAAATAACTCAAATAAGAGTTGGAATTCCAATTGGTAATCTAAAAAGAGAAAAATTGATAAGTAGCACAAAAATATTGATAATATCGTATGACAATTGGTAAATCTAGGCATTCTATGTGACACCCCTTGACGGCCCCCAATCTGTTAGGGTTGCCACAGATCTCTTGTCACACATCCTACTACATACCAATAAGGTAACCTTTTAATTTAAGTGAAACCATAGCGCATGGGGGGGTTGATCAGTAAAATAATTTTCCATTTTTTTTTAAAAAAGAAAGGTCCCAGTGCAGTTCATCAGCAGAAGTATAAACAAGTCTCACCATCTCTCCCTCTAATAACCATAATGCAATGCACACGAACTACGCACCAAAAGAAAAGATAAAGCCGATTCACTTTTATTTATATTTTCATGATGGACATTTCAGGTCGATACAAAAAGGCCAAGATTTTTAACTATACTTGGCTATCCCAAAAAGAGAACTCGACCCTATATGAAACATGTACATTCCTCCATCAACAAGTGTCAGCTATCCCAAAAAAGAAAAAAAAGCATCAGCTCCCACCAGTCCTACGTGCCATCATACCCACCCTGGTGCATCGGGCGGCAGTGGCGGTAGCATTCCTAGCATCACTCCACTGCATCAAACGTGAACGGACAAAAACTCTTGGATGATAGGGCCATTAACTAATCTCACGTCGTACATCACAAATACTTAAACTCGGACATACTCCAGACCAGGTATGCTAATACAGGAATGCTCGGTGCACTCCACCTCGACGTCAGTAGGTATACCATAAAAGGTACCATGCACAATTGGTGAAAGAGGCATCTTTCTAATCTGAAATATTAATTCCCAAAAGGGGTGAGTACAACCACTCAGCAGTAAAGATCCGCCACACTATACAGTGCATCAAACAGACAATCAAGGTATCATGAATAAAACACATCTCATTCATGCATTCAATCATACCTTACCTTGCAGCCATACATATATCACCATACCATATATGCATATACCACAATGCACTCATCATCAAACAATTATGCATATATCACCATGCCATATATGCATATACCACCATGCACTTATCATCAAGTAGTCATGCATATATCACCATACCATATGTACATATCCATGCGCATGATACAGTCTCAATTTTTATCTTTCCAGGGAACAGTGTTTGCATCCCTCAATTTATCGCTAGCATCCAACATGCCATCACGAGAAACCTTCGGCACATACCTCCGAGCTTCCGGCACACACACTTCGGGCATCTCGTACCCCAACTAGCATCACGAGGTATTCCCCCGGCACACACCTCTGAGGCTTCTGGCACACACCTCCGGGCATCCCGAAACTCCCAAGGACATCCGGCACATACACTCCGAGCATCTCGAAACTCCCAAGGTATCGTCAGCTCACACCTCCAACGGTCTTGTTATCATTTCAATTTATATCCACACAAGTATTTCAATTTCAACATGGTACTTAATACAACAATATCAGGGTCTCAACCAACTTTCTGATGCCACATAACATGCCATATGTCATCACATATGCAGCAAAATCAACCACTCAAAGCATTGCATCACATGGAAAAATTCATTTATTTTTAATAACATATCAATTTTTAGATAAAACAAAATACACTCATTTGGTTAAAAATCTAAGAAAATTAGTAAATGGTATAAATAAATTCTGAAAAATTGACACATTATAGACAAGACCTAAAGGCAGATATCTCATGAAGAACACCATACCAAAAGAATCTCACACAAAACAGTATGGTTCATGCATCACAGTTTTCAAAATTTTAACACTTCAGCTTGCACAGTTTTGGAAGTAATTTAAATTAAATATCCAAATGAACTCCAAATTATCTCATGAAGAAATCAAACCCCAAATCATTCTAGATTAACAGATATAGACGATTATTTCCCCCTGTTCTCAGTGTCTTTTTTTTTTCCAGATTATCTTCTTTCAAAGGAAACTTGTTTCACCGATCTACATATGTCCGCTTCTTCTAATTTTTCAGTATTTTTTACCTTAGAATATTATCTTCAACTTTCATTAAGGACACACGATCAAATTTTAATTTTATGATTTTATAAAAATCAAAGAATCATACTAAGTCAAGGTAGCATTTTCCTAGATCCAGTTTCTTCAAAAGACAACGATTTCACTGACCTATTTTTGTTCATTTACTCTAAATTTTTGATATTTTTTACCTCAATAAGTACACTACAACTTTCATTAAGAACTTAAAGTGATATTTTTGCAAGAAAGCTACTTTACAGGCCACGAATTCACTGAAGGTCAGCACAACAAATTCCAGATCTAATCTCTCCAAAAGAAAATCATTTCACTAGGCAATCCTTGTCTGTTTTGTCTTAAATTTTAGTATGTTATTCCTCAAGATGCTCTCTACAACTTTCATGAAGAGATTGAAGTAAGATTCCAACTAAAAAGTCGCATGCAGCTTACAAACTCGCGAAGGGTCGGACTGGTTTTTCCAGAAAACAGCATGCTAGGCCAACGAATTTCTCCCCATAGCTTCGACCTTTCATCACATCTACCACAATCAAAATTCACCATCTTCTATACACACAACACAGCAAGCAAAGGGTAGGTTTTAGGACTCTACTTGCCTCGAATTTAAGCACAAAACAGTAACAAACGGCGGGCAAAGCGGCAAACGAACGGCGGCGAGCTAGGCGGACGATCAGCGGACGGACCTCCCTCCTTCCTCTCACACACATGGCCTCTTCTTTCTCTCTTCCTCTCTTCCTTTCCTTTCTCTCTTTCTCTCCTCTCTCTCTCGGACAATTCTTTCTCTTCCTCTCCTCTTTCTCTCGCTTAATCCGCCCCCTCACTCTCTAATTTCTTCCCCCTCATCATTAGCCATCATGATCTTTGCATGCCGGCGCCACTTGGCAATTGCCATGCAAGATGGGCTTGAATTCGGCTGGGCTTGGGCCAGCTTGGTCGACGGCAACTCCTCCTCTCCCTTTGGGCTTCGCAGGCCAGGCCCATGTGGCTGAATGGTGGGTGATCTTGGGCTAGTCTTGGCCTAAGAGTCTTGGCCCATTCTTCTCTAATTTAATCTACTAATATCTTCCACTTAAATAAAATCCTAACTTACAAAAATAATATGGCCATAAGACTTGAAGTCATAAGTCCATAAATTCCAATTTATAACTCACATGGCCAATGATAGAATTTTCTTTCCTATCAAACTAATTATCCACTAAAAGCTTGACCATAAATCTCATTGCAAATTATGAATCAAATAGCTACAATATAACTTGATGATACTTCCATCACCTATTCATAGACTTTAATGCTTCTAGAGATTGCCATGAATTTTGGGATGCCACATTATAACAAAGGAAATAAACAATGGTAAAAGGTAAATTGAGTATTCATTTTTTATCAGAGATAAGAGAAGTCGATTATTCGTAAATAAAAATCAAATAAACATTGGAGACTAACTCAAATAATCGTTCACGGTGCAAAACTAATTGATGACTTGATTGGTAAAAATCTTATAGCCACTATATATTGGGCTCGTAATTTCTAAAACCAGTTAGTAAACAAGACAAATAAAAATGGTTACTCAATATAAAACTTACAAAATCCAAGAAAAACACTTATGAAAAAAAGTGAATTAATCAAACATTGTTAGGAAATTTTTTTTCAAAAAAGTCATAAACTCATTGTACATCGATCAATTTAGTTTTAAGCCTTTTAATCGTGCCAATTTAAGACTAAGTCTATCGATGATTTGCCTATTTAGTCCTTTTTTTTTTTTTACAATTTGCCAATATTTTCCTTTTGGTCAATTATCCAAATAATAAGTTTAAGACTAAATTGACAAATCATCAAAAGATTTAGGATTAAATTTGCATAATTGAAATCTTTATGACTGAATGAGTTATCGTACAATAGATTTAGGACTTTTGGACAATTATCCCAATGCTGTTACTAGTACCATTTGCTTAATAACCGATCAAAATTTGAGTTTTGACATCTCAATTCGATAAGCATTTTCATAACAAGTTCCTTACCGATGTATTAGACTGCTCAGTAACCGGTTCAATCGTCTTCTTTTCCCTCTAAATACGGTATGAACATTTCCTCTAAATACGGTCAATCTATTGTTTGAGCAGTTTGACCAGTTCAATCAATTGTCTTCAATGAATTGTCTTCTTTTCCCTCTAAATACGGTCTGACCGTTCCCGTCGAGATATGATTGTCGTCACATGCGGCATAAATTTTCGTCCTAACAACGGCTCCGTCAACGACCTAATTACTCGCACTTCATTCGGATTAGTGGTAAAATAACAAAGATTCCATACCCAACCTTATTCAAAATCAAATGGATCCCACCGGTCGAGCAATTCCAACAGAGAATGATGAATGCGAAGGAGGATTCCTACCGACATTACCCTCGAGTCAATCCCGATCGGAAATCCTCTCCCCCAAAAAATCGATTCCGACATTCGCGGAATTGAATTCCCGCCGGACTTCTCGAACCTTTTTTTTTTTCTATGCTGTCGATTCCCTCGTCCTCAGCCAATGGGAAAACGAAGAATGTCCTCGAATGTTTCCTTTGATTTTTCCCAGTCTCGTTCCATGATTGCCCATGGTCGAGAGAGGTTGGTGGTTCGCAAACGACGACGTGGTCGGACGACAATGGCTCGCGTCGAAGTCAAGAAGAAGAAGACAATGAAGCGACGGTGGAAGAAATGCGTGCAACTCGCCTTCGAATCCTGTAGAGAATAATACTACTACTTGCGTTTCCATTAAAAAATTATACTGGTTCTCGATCGGTGTTGACGTTTGGAATATGTACATGGGATTGTGAACAGTCAAATTGAGCGATGCGCGACGCATGAAACATTTTCGCATGGTGAAATCGAAATTTTAGAATTTACAAAAAGATGTCATGGAGCAAGAAGTCGGGGGAACGTGTCCTTACCCGAAAGTATGGATGGATACCATATTATGGATCAGTGGATAAGTGGAGCCAATGAATTGCGGATGATTATCATGTTTTGATCAATGACAAAAAAAATTAGCATTAATTAATTTGCAAAGTCGATTACTGCACGGAAAATGGATTGGAATATTACAATTTGAAAAAGGTATACCAAAATAAAAGTAACGGTGGTATACTCCTGCAAGCTCTTGGAGTTTCGAAAGTAAATAAGAAAATCACTATTGGTAGACAGGCACATTCAAACACAAAAATTACCTTGACAAGATTCAATTCCTAGCAAAGATATATCAAAATAGACATAACAATTGTGTATTCATGAAATCCTAAGGCTACATTATGTAGTTAGGATTAAAGTCCTATGTTCGATTGTCGTTTAAGATAGGATAATATCGGATGTAAAAAGGATATTACAAAGATAAAATAATCTCATGTAAAGATGGAGTAAAGGTGGATTACATATGTCTTTTACTCATTTCTCTATCCCCTCTACCAACCCATGGCTATCACCCACAGCCTCCCACCTCATCTCGTCTCGTTGCCACTGACAAGGCTCATCATGTTGACAATCTCGACTCAATCAAAACTAGATCTGTCAAAATAGGCTATAAACTCATTTGTTAACTCATATTTGATATGTTGAATTATTATATGATTTAGTTATATGTGATAAATAAGTTATAAATAGGTTTAGATCCAACTATATAGAAATATGGGTGTTAAATGGATTCACAATTTATTTAAACTCAATCCATGTCTATAACTCTCTTGCCCTCACTTAAATCTTGCGTTTACACACTCTACGCTCTTACTTCAATTTGGCATGAGTTTTCATAGATTGGATTATGTATAAAAGCATTTTGGCAGTATGGATTTAATTGAATATGAATCACTAAATTTATATCGTATAGATATGTATCAATTTGAGTCTAATTATTTTCGATCTGACCCACCCATTTAATAGATTTAATCTCAACCACAGTCTTGACCATGGAGCTTGAGCTCCTCCATGGCTGAGTTCTTCTCAACCAAACCTCAGCCACAGAGTCCCATGGCCAAATCTGGAGCAACAGTAGTTGTCCCTTTACATCTCATGCACTTTCTCCCATGAGCAGTCACACCTTCATTCGCTAGGCCTCGATCTCGACATCGACCGTGAGTGTAGGGATAGATGGTGAAGCCTCAGGCAACTTTTTCTTCTTCTTTTTTCAGAGGTCGATTCAGCAGCTTCAATGAGGGCTCAAAGGTTCTAGACAGTGAACCTTTACTGCGGCATGGATATTCATTTATTTACCAAACATAATATAAGATATTAAAAATCACATCCTTTTCCAATCCAATCTATACGATTCACTGCAACCTAGAATTTCCGAATTAGCCCGGAACAGGAAATGGAGATCTGAACACCAATAATTAACAAGATTTGACCTGGTGTAGAGAAATCCATTTCCAATGGGAATGCTCTGACTTCGGGTCCTAATCCAAACAAAAACCACTAATGAGTGGGACACGTCGGGGCACGACAGATGAACAGGAGCTCCCCACCATGAAGTTGACTTGGAGCTACTTCTGATCCAATGGCCTCGAATTCACCCTTTTGATTATTAAGGATTGAGGAAATTTCTGCGTGATTGTACGCCCCGTGATGTGGCTGCTATTAAGTGTAAAGGGGCGATGTTTGACATTAAATGTGGGGGTGCTGTCCTTTTAATTTGTCTTGTTCTCTTGTGTAATTATTACCAAAGGAAGAGGCATTAGTCTCGGTGTGAATCGTCTTCATTGGGGCCGAGTTTGTACAAGTACGGAAGTATGAAATGCATCTGAAAAATCTCACATTAAGATATTGATATGATCCAAAATTTCAGTAGTGTCGAGCTTGTACAAGTGCCAATATAATATTGAAATAAGTGTGTCATTTGTATTAGAAAAATCCCACATAAAAAATTGATGTAATCTAATTATTCATTAGTGACAAGCTTGTACAAATGTTTATATAACATAGGGAGACACTTGTGAATTGAATTTGAAAAGTCCTATATCAGAAAAATTGTATGATGTTGAACAAGAAATAATTCTAGTTGGCACATAATTCATTAATTTAAACTTTTGAAATATTGACGGATTCGGACTTGAGGCTCCTCTTAATGATCTTAGACTTCTGCCACGCGTTGATATGATACGGTCAATACATAAGAAGGCGCAAAAATAACGTAATTTGAAAGACAGTTCGATTCGAATTCAAAAGAGTATCCAATCATTATGCAAATCAAATTGATCGATATCTTCATTCGAATTTAGTATCAGCATTCTGATAGGCAACGCATCATCTTTCCTATTTAATAAAGCATTGCTGTCCCAAAAATTAGGTCCCCAAACGTGTTGAGTACCAATTCGTGCACTCTTACATATGATTAAACCCAAACCTGTGAACCATTTCGTGTGTGTGTGTGTGTGTGTGTGTGTGTATTCATAGGAACTGGCATCATCTCGTTCTTGATTATTGTTTTGCAAGACCAAGATTAGTCAACATCTGTTGGAGAACGTGGCAAGCACGATCAACGGATGGAACCCGCACAATCTTGCAAAACCCAAGAGACAAGCTCAGCACCAAGACAAGAATTTTTTCTATTTCATAATGACCTTCTTAGAAAACTACACTCCGTAAAGTCTAAGCCGACAATGGCATCCGAGAAGACATGTGGGGAAGAAGCCTATATAAATCAAAGTCGCATTTCAGTTTACAAATGAAGAAAGACATCAACCAAAGAGAGAAGACATGAAGAAGGTGCGCGTCAGATGGCCGAGGTTTTGCACGGCCTGTGCGGTCGGCAACGGTGGTGCCGGGCTCAAGATCAACCATAGCTATATTAGAAGCGGCAGCCATGAAGACAAGGCCCCGAAACCCGGGTTCTCCGGCAGCGGCGAAGATGATGTCTCCTCGGGTGGTGCCGGCAGCACCGCCAGCGGCGGCAGGGGGAACAGGGTGATGGTGGTGGTGGACTCGAGCCTAGAGGCAAAGGGCGCTCTGGAATGGGCGCTCTCACGCCGTCCAAAGCCAAGACGACGCTATCGTTCTCCTTCACGTGGCCAAGCCCTACGAAGGAGGTGAATTGAAATAATTGAGTTTGCTTTCTTCTTGTTTTATGACGTCATAATATGAGAAGACGGAAATCAATATGAGATTCTGGGCGTTTCTGAATTGGCTTGCGTTTGCAGAAAGCAGGAGGGAGATTGATGGGAGGGCTAGGGAGCTCTTGCATTCGATGAAGAGCACGTGCCAAACGAGAAGACCAGGGGTAAGTCTCAGTTTGACTAGTCATTCCGAACATATGTGTTAAGAACAATGTAGCCAGATGCTAATTTGTAGGATATATTGTGGATAAAATCAATGCGTCAATTAGTGTTTTAGAATTCGAACGGGTCTATCTGCTCAATCGAGTGTTGTTGGTCTAGTTGAGGCTAGTTCAATTACGTATCGCTTATGAACCGACATTCTCAAACTGTACCGAAGACCGAACCGGACCGCCAAGCGACGCCCGATTATTAGATTGAAACAGGCAAAAGAGCCGGACCTGTACTCGGTTGAATTGGCTGAACCGGTCGGTTCGATACAGGTTTTGCAATAGTGGTACAAATTGGGATGATGAGAATCCGCCTGGTCACTATGGGCTTTTCATGCTTGCTTGTTGTCACTCCTCTTTTCTTTGATCCGTCTGCTTTTGGGCCTTGAATGTCTTTGATCTCAAGCTCATGATTGATCCTCTTTCTATTCCCTTTTTTTTCAAGGTACAAGTAGAGGTGGTCCTAAGAGAAGGGCAAAATAACAAAGGTCCGATCATAGTGGAAGAGGCCAAGCGGCGGCGGGTATCGTTGCTGGCGATCGGCCAGAGGAAGCGGTCGATGATGTGGCGGCTGACGAGGCGGTGGTCCCGGAGGTGGCTCCACCGCGGAGGAGTGGTGGAGTACTGCATAGAGAATGCTGCTTGCATGACCGTCGGCGTGAGGAGGAAGAAGAGTCTTGGTGGGTACTTGATCACCACCAAGCGTCACAAGAATTTTTGGCTTTTAGCTTGAGTTATCTAATTATATTAGCTTTTCGCCCCTAATTGTTTATAATTTATTCGAATTAGAGTAAGCCATGGGGTTCTTGCAATTGTTAACGAATTTATGTGATATATATCTATATTTTTTTTCCAAATATTATATATTTTCCTTTAAAATGTATGTGAATGTCTTTCTGATTTTCCCGATTAAGAAAGTGCAGTCTAATCTTTGAAATTTCATCTCGTTTTACAATGTCTATGTATTATCATTTGCCAAGCAAAAACAAAAACATGATTACGCATATTTTAGCAAGTAGGAAAATAAGTTAATAAATTTTACTTTTCAGAATTGTTTGTGTAGAAAATGCAACCACATTAACATGACCTTTGCTCAAACAAGATATTAGACAGGACACACGTTACACATGAATCTATACTTTTAATTTATCGGGCATAGTCTCAATTTGAGTTCTCAACCAAAATATCTATTAAGATTTGACTTTTATCTAATGTCGAACACCTTAGTTCTTTTCGAATTATGAACCCACGAGCCATTTAAATATATAAAGTATTTTCTCAACTTTTTAAAATAAAGAAATATTTTATTCCGAGGAAAAAAAGTCAGAATATTTTGACATTTTATAAATAAAAGTAAACACATTCTTTAATTACGTTAAAAGCGAGTAAATTGGATTTGACTAATTTAATCCTCCAAACTTTATTCTTTGGTACGACAAGAATAATTAAATTCTCATTTTTATAGGAAAGCCTGAACCATTGAACAATCGAGTTGGCCCCAACATCACTCAACCGTACTAGGCCATTAGGTTATAAGACTATAATATTATTATCCATGCATATTCATCTCAGCACCTTCCTTTGTAGTAAATGTTAGATTCTCCAATCAACCAATAAAAAACATTATTAAGTATATAATAATTAAGTACCATTTATTATGGAAAGCTTTTTTTCTGTGGGGGTTCAGAAGGAAAACTTTATTTCACATGAAAGAAGACACATAATTTAAAGATAAAACCAATCCCAATAAGTTATAGCCTAGTGCAAATCCAAAAATAAAACAACTCGGTACGGCTTACAGAGAGCCACTCATTTAACTTCAAAGCACAACCGG